>VZSZ01002353.1:807347-882763 GCA_013398815.1 Ibidorhyncha struthersii | reverse complement strand
TCGCCGCCGGAGCCGGCCCGGCGCCCGGCCGCGGCCCCCGGCGCAGCCCCGCTGTCGGTCGGTAACGGGCATTTTTCAGCACCACCGCCAGTTCTCCGCACCGGCAGACAGGAGGAGGGGGTGACTTTGAGAGGCGGCTCTCGGCTCTCCGGCTGCGGTTCCCAAGGGCGAGACCCAGGGGCGAGCCGGCTGGCCAGCACCCACCGCCTCCAAGCCTTGCCTGCCTACAAGCGGTGCCCTGTGAAGGGCCACAGTCGGGTTTGGTAACGCTAACAGCTCACCCCAGCGACTCGAAACAGGGCGGTAAACCTGACACCGATTGCTTTTCTTTTTTTTCCTTAAAAAAAAAAAAAAAAAAAAAAAGGCCAGTGAGGCTTTGCATCTCGCTATTCCATACTTGATTTCAGGTGAACCGCTTGAGCCAGGACGTTTATGAACACTGTTTACACAAAGTTCTGCTGCGTTAATCGTGAATTATTTGCAGAATACAGCTTTTCAGTTTTTACTATGCTGGCTTTCTAAAGGTCACACTGATTGCTTTAGTTTCAGCTTTCTCAGAGGGGTGCTTGACTTCGGTTTAACAAGATGAAGCTCAAGGTGGTTATTTGTAGTAAAACCATTTCCGATTTCAGCATTAGCAGTAAAAGTGGCTGTTGCTAGTGATGTCAGTCTTTTCCACAAGTAATAATTAAACCCAGACAATGGAAAGCTGCTTATAGGAGAGCCATGATCAGCAAAACTTCTTGACTGATTGAGTCTGTCAAAACCATACAACATTTGTTATCATTTGAAGGCCTGTATTTTCTCTCTAGAGCTATAACAGCAATTTATTTCTAGTACCCCTATTAATCTGTCTGCATTTGCAAGGAAAATCACATTTACCTTAGCTTGCTTTGCTATAACGTTAAACTTGAGAAGTTTATATCTGTCCTTTTGACTGTTCCTTTGTTTTCCTCTACCTGGCTGCAAAGGAGCGGATGTTTAAATAAAAACGGCAGTCGGGTTTGACTTTAGAACAAAATTGCGATCTCCTTGAATTATGTAGAGAACTAGAAAGTGGAAATCTATTGTCTTGATAAAGTACCGGCTTAGTTCTGCATCATGTCTCCGATGGGTTATCTGTGCAAGAGTTCTCAGAGTTGTTTTCTGTTCCTGGAAACAAAAAAACTTGGATATCTTCCTGAGAGAAGGTCTGGAGGTGGGTTGGAGGGGAAGGCAAGGAGGAAATGGAAGGGCAAAAGATTTGGCTGCCTGCTGACCAGACAGATGTAGAGGGAGGGTAAAGGAGACCCAGTGAACTATGACACCTTGATTAATGTGTGAAGAACTCTGCTGCTTATCGGCCACTGTTTTCATTATAGGAGGTTAATTTTCAGATATTTTAACTAGGGCAGTATTATTATGTCATTCTCCCTTCCCCCATCCCAATTGAAAATAAAGGGAGATTTCACTAAAAACTTCCTTCAGGTTGTTATTCTTTCTAGACTTCAAGTAATCTCTTCCTTGGATAGATAGCTTAGCGTAGAGTGAATTAAAATAAAAACCCCACCCTCCTTTTTAGTAGTAAGTTTCAAAACTCTTTGTTTCCCTTGTTGTAGTTGTCTGAATGTGAGTCAGCCTCCTGCTCATGCATATTACAGTAATGGAATAGTCTGGCATTTATTATTCAGTAACTGGTGGTCGTGTGGGTGCGGTGCATAAAAGGCCAGCGCTACCTTGGTTTACTTGTTGATTATACTTGAGGCCAAAAGCATACAGCCCTCCTTTGTCAAGAAAAATTCTGAGGATCTGATTAGCAGACGTAAGGCCAAATGCTGCTTGTTTTACTTGTATGCAATATTGCGTACAGCATGCATCGTAGTAAAATTTTTAAAAATTATTTGGGTATTTAATAGCATGACAATGTTTCTTCATCTGACAGTTTATATCTTTTCCTTCTTAATTAAGACAGTAATCAAGCACTTTTTCAGAGTGAGAGATCTTGTTGTGTAGGTTTTTAACTCTGAAAAGATTATTCCTGTTTCCAGGGACTTCCCATGTCAAGTTCAAGATGGTGATGAAAGGGCTAGAAGATGGTATAGAAATTGCTTTCTTTAAGCCGTACTATATCATAAAGCTTACATGTAGTAATCTTATTTTTCTACTCTGATATTTGTAGTTCTTTCCATTGGAGAGCAGGTGACTCATGCAGTCAGAGAGCCCCGAAGTGTGGTAAGACTCAGGTAACTTGTGAGATCCTCACCAGATGACGTCTCTCTGGTCTGATGGGATGCGCAGCGAGTGTGGCTGTGAGGACCTTCGCCTTGCATAAACTGCCAGCCAGACTATGAGGAGGGTGTAATCTGTCTGTTAACGTCAGGGAGAAGAATGCGACTGTTGGGTTTGAATACATGAAAATGTAGTTTCACTTTCAGATGGTCTTCAGCAATTTACAGTCCTCAAAGTTCTTACCATTAACGTGATCTTTCCCTCCAACAATAATCTGTTTAAGTATGGTAACTGTGCTTGTAGGAAGTATGGAAGTTGCCTGGACTTAGGGCAGGTGGAAGAGTCAGTGGAAGAGCTTTTGAGAAAAATCCATTAGTTTTCTTTAAACAGGCAAAAAGAATATATACTTTGGTAGTTGTGCCTTAGATTCTTACTTTCTTTCAGCAAAAGCTCTGCAGTGACCATTACTGTACATCTGCTTTTTGAGAAAGAGCACTTGGCTTGTAGAAAAGAGGAAAAATGATGATGTATGCTATTCTGTTTCATTCAGCTTTTTGCAAAGACATTTGCCGTGACTGAGTCAACATTAACACGGAGCTTTACACAAACCTTGATTGACTTGATTCAACTTGCCATTCCAAATTTCCATTCTAAAAATTGCATGGAAGCATGCAAATTTTATATGTCACGTTTACTACACAAACTGTATTTCCAGCTGAAGATTCTTGAAACCTAAGTCAGTGCAAATGATCAGGAGGGCTTTATGTGCAGATCAGTGGCAATAATGTAATACGTAATCCCAATGTAAAGGGGCATTTTTATCGTTGAAGTACTGCGTATCATTATCAGGCTACCCCCTGGATGTGTTCGAGTTTAAAACAATGTACTGACAAATGCTTAATTTGGGGAAATGCTTGTTAATGCTAAATATACCAAAGTTTCAAACAACTTTGGTCCTGATTTCAATGTCTGTCATGTGAAAACTTCCTAAAACCTAGGCTTCAGGTTTTCATACCCGCTGCCTTCTCTGTGCAAAGACTGCAGTAGAGGCGACCAGTGGTTTTAGGGGTGTGTGCCAAGTCCGTGGGGTGCTGGCTGCCTCGCACGTGTACCTGGGCACTTGGCTACTGCAGCTGCTGTGTTTGCAGTGGATCTTGCCATGCAACCGGGCAGTGACCTATAGACGTGCCCTGACCTGGCAGTGGGAGTGAAAAGGTTTGCTCGCCTTGTTTTAGGGGATCTAGCAGCGTATCTTCTTCTGTAAAGTTAAAGTATTGCTGTGGAATGCACTGCTGCAGCACACTGCTTGTCTTAAAACCTTAAGTTTTGGACCATTCATTTATTCTTCAGTTCCTTTGGCGTAAAGGACACAAACAAAATCCCATCTTTTTGTGTCAGGCAACAGAATTTTCTTTTTCACGTAGTCAGTACCGAATAAATTAAGGTAACTCTTAGATGAATTTCAGCTGATGCTTTTTCGTTAAGAGTGTGCTTCACCGCATATAATGCGCATATTTTGGTACAGTGAAATTGTTGGGTTGCTAGTCCTCTGTTTATCCACAAATCATGCTGCAGGTTTCATTTACCCTTGTATCCATCTCTGGAGCGCTTGTAGGAGAAAAAGGAGAGCAGTGCTCTGTCTGCTCAGGCTTCTAAATGTAAGTGTACCTCTGCACGTCCAGCTGATGGAAACTCAGTGGACTTTTACGGTTGCCAGATGGCAGTTTTGTTTCAGTTAATCAGGCCTGAATTTGTTTATCTGGATGCAGAAGTCTGATGGTATTTTTAAAGAAAAAGTGCTTAGTACCTGTGACGTTGCAGCATCTGGGGAAGAAGGAGAATCAGAACTTCATGGGAGAGATGGGTAAAAGGTATGAGCGGGTGACTTCCCTTTTAAGGAGACTCCAGGTTTTAAGTACTTTTGCCTTTGGAGAAAAGAAACAGGTTGCTAAGTTCTAGAAATAATTTCTCTGAGACGCAACCTCCATCAGGAAGTAGGTGGGGAAAACGAAACTGATAGCTGAGGTAGCCTGCTTGCCTTCGGAGTCTCTCTCCGAGAAACAGGCTTTCAGTCTTTGGGAGGTGGCCAATTCTGCTCTTCAAACCCTGCTTCATGATAGGCAGTTCACACCCAGGCTTGCCACCTCCTGACACAAATCTGTTGTGCTATTTCACTATTTGTCCTTCTGGGCGTTAGCGGACGAGCTTAGAAGAGCGTAAGCAGTTTGAAAGCTACTCCTTTAAAACAACGGTTTTGTTCAAGCATTTTAAGGCTTTTGTCTTTGCATTTTTTCACTGTTAAGGTCTGAGGGGTGCGTTTTCAAGTGTGTTTTCTTTCTGCCCTTTTTTTTGTTCTCTGATATACATTTATACAAGTTTACTGCAGGTGCAAGGTATACCCCTAGCACAACTTGAAGTAAGGAAATAACCCTTTTTGTCTAGTTTGAGGGCAGAAAGAGTAATTCTTAAACATTTGAAGTTGACAGTGATGGATAACTCCTGGAAACAATCATTTCTAAAATTCTGTAATCCAGAGGACTAAATACTTTAGGTGTGAAGGAGCACTAAGCCTTCCACTTTCAGGTTATTGGTTTACTTATATAGGTCCAGTAAGCAGTAACAAAACCTGCTGCCATGCAGCTGCCAGATTGTACTATGTCAGTCTGCATGGAGAGAGGTCTGCGGGACGACCGACACCTTCAGCTTTCAAGATTATTTAGTGCAGGACTGTCAGTGTTGTGTTCCTTTTTATTTTTATTTTTTAAATGACTGATAAAACCAGAGATAGAAGTACACTCTAGGTTTACCTCTAGGTGGGTTAAGGGTTGGAATTCTTAATACAGTGACTTTAAATTTGCTGTCTCTTCAGGTGTGTTTATTCTATGCCGTGTGGTTATGGTTCATGGAAAAAGTTACAGGTAGGCAAGGATGACAAGCGGGATGAAAAAGGCTTTTTGACCACTTGATGCATGGAGGCAGATCATGCGCTGCTGACCAGTGAGTCATGGGGGGGAAGAGACTGAAGTGGCCAGTGTTTGGGAGGAATTTAAAAAAAAGCACCGAGGTTAGAGGAGAGCTGTGCCACTGGAATGAGGATCATTCAGCAGTGGCTTGGTTGGGAAAACAATTACGCAAGTGACCTTTGTTGAGACCTCTGTGGACTCAGGAATCAGACCTTTGAGAGATGTCTGAGCTGCCTGTGTAGCCTGCCACCTAGGATATCTTGTCGTAAACAGACGTGTCCTTTAGACCTTATATTTACTTAACAGGATCGTACCCACCATGTTACAACAGTGCTGAGTTTCCAACTGCTGAGCTTGTGGTTTTTGCCTTGAGGGTGTTAGGGTATTTGTGATTTAGGCTGTGATGTTTTGACCTGGGGGATGACAACACACAAGATGGTAAATGCAGAGGTGTAGGATTATGGAAGTATCGGATTTGTTGGGAAACGGGCAGAAGAGATAGGAACTCGAAAGGCCTGAATGACTTTTACATGTTAGATTTCTGTGGGCTCAAAATGAGGGAATAAAATCTAGTTTTTGCAGCAGCTGCGTGTGAAGCACACTCGCATTCAGTATGTGCATTACGGTGCCTGTCTTTATCAAGTGATGGGGTGTGTGCGTAAACAAATCACACAGCAGTAGGAATAGGCCCTTCCTGGTGGCTTCTATTTCCAAAATTATGGTTCAACCTACTCCTTCAGTCATTGATCTGAATTCAATTTATTTGATTCTTGCTTGCACTTGTGATGTGGGAGAGAGAGCAAATCTTTAGTCTATGGCTGGAATAATACCGGCATCTTAATAACCGTCTGAAAAGGAGCTGCAAGTGGTGAGGTTTCTGATGTGGTGCCTCCCTCCTGGCTCTGGTAACGGAAGGGGTTACTGCCAGGGGTGCTTGGTATTCAGTTGTAGGACCACCTTGCCTCCTGGTCCTGCTGCCTGCACTGCTCAGCTCTTGCACCAGCAATTTGAGAGTGGGTGAGCAGCTTGTTCCTGTGGTCTCAGGGAGGCAGCTCAAGGTGCTTCTAGGACCTGAAGACCTGGTTAATAATTCTGGCTGGTGTTAATGTTGTCCTTTAGTTTCTACCTCAAGAGAAAGCCGTCATCTCTGGTTCTCTAATCTCCTTTGTCATGTTGTCTTCAGCTTTTAGAATGTATATGTGGTTCTGTACTCCTATATAACAGTGATATGAAAACCCTGAGGCTGCTTTTCCTCCGCTTGCTTTGACCAACTGTGTCATGCAACAGTTTTGGGGTTTTTTGTTTGTTTGTTTTAACGTAAAACCTTTAACATCCTTCCAACCGGGAAACATTTTTCCAAAGGAATATGTTGAAAAATACAGTTGGAATAAATTTTATAGATTAGTAAGGTAACAGGCTTTAGACAAAGCAGTCAGTAAACGTGAACTTGTGTTTCTTTTGTTAACAGAAATTCATGTGATAGTGTTGACATTGTGTACCATAGCTTTCTGTGTCAGTCTGGAGGATAAAAGGGCTTTAATTGCTTTTGTTTTCAAAGAGGCATATCAAAACAGTGTAATTTTGTTTTTTCTAATACTAACTCTATTCCTTGTTCTCTTTCTCTCCCTTGCAGGCTTTGAAAGAGATGCTATATGCAGCTGTGGACCAGGCCCCTTCTATAGAAGGTAAGCAAATTGTAACCGAGAATCATGTTTTTCTTGGCATTGGGTGCTGGACACAGTCCTGCTACGTTTCTGTCCTCAGTCCTCCTAAATTGGTAAACTTAATATACTGATGGGCAAATGCCCGGCCTTTCACAGCTTGCATGCTATTTTTGATTGTTAGAATTCTTTGTCCTCTGTCATTAGGACAATAAATGTCTTTGTATAGTTAGGGACTTCAACAGCTGGATTCCTTTTGCTTATAAGGGCATTCACTGGTGGAAGTACTTTCTTCATCGTTTGAGAATAGACCTTTGTTTTCCTGTGACAGTTAGCCACTTCAGGAGATAATTGTGCTAGAGAGATACTGGTTCCTGGTTTGTTCCTGGTGATTTGAACTGCAGGAGTCTCGTCCTTTCATTCTGTGTCCCTCCTGAAGCTGTGCTACCTCTCGTATGTGGACATGAGTATATTTTCTTGTTTGCATGTGTTTATTGCCACTGGGTTCTCTAGATTATTTTAGTACAGCATTTGGTTTTAAGCTCACTGCATTTTGAATTGTTTGTTTAATTAAATGATGATCTGTGCAAAATTTCTCAATAGAGAAATTATAAAATAATATGACTTTATCTTTCTTCCTTTTGTTGTCTTTGAAGTACTGAATAGTTTTTGCCTTTCTGTTGCTTCACTCCCTACTTTCTTGCCCTTCGTGTGGATCTCAAACTGTTTTTTAACCTCTTTACCTTTATTATTTTCACTTTGATTGCAGTGCAATGTTAATTTTGCTGACCTCTGAATATAGCTCTGCTCTTCTTTCTTGCATACAGAACAGAAAAACAACTGCTGCTTCTAGTGTAGTTAGTTGGCTAACATGAATAATGCTAGTCACTATTAGTGTTAGCTTATTAACTACTTCATTTGTGTTGATTGAAATTGGGAAATGAGGTATGACATACTTAAAATAATGTGGAATATTAATTTTTTGGATTTAATGCTACCTGCTCTTTGATTAAGATTTTAAAACAAAAACTGCGATAGTTAATGGATTAAGCATGTGTGTGAGATGGGGCAGTCTTTCCTTATACAGTTCAAGGGGCAATCTAAGCTGAAAACTTCATTGAAGCAAGGCTCAGACATGTACAGTCTTTAGGTTTAACCTGACGCTTAGTTGCTCACTTGACTCAGCCTGCTAACTTTGTTAAATCAGTCACCCTTTTCTCTAAAGAGTAGGTCCTAGAACTAAATTTCTAAAGGTTATGGTCTAGCATCATCTAAATGCATGGATTATCTTTGGGAAACTGGGGAAAACTTGCCAGGACTACGCTGGCAAAAGGGGAAAGTCTTGCTTTATTTTTTTGAGTGGCAAAGTTGCTTAAAACCCACCCAGAAACCTTTCTCCCCAACAGCACAACTTAATAATTTTGTTTAAAATCCAGCATTAGTTTTATGGAAGACTGGAGCGTTTACAAGACTTTTTTCTTTCTTCTATCCATCAGTTTATTATTGACAATGGGAGCAAATGGTGTCTGTGCCAATAAAATTTTGTAGTCTAATGTCTGAATGTGACGTACTGGGTTTTGCTTGTCATACCTAGAATTTCAAGGTGGGCTTGGAGTTGCTAGCCATAAAACTCCGAAGTATTATAATTCAGCATTTTGCTTTCCTTTTTTAAATGCTTGTGGTATACTGATGTTCTGTAATGTGCTGTGATGATTGTGTGTAAATGTATTTGGCAAAGGAAGAGAAGGTGAAGAATAAAATGTTACTGTACTATATTTATGCTCTTTTAAATGTTAAAAGAATTTTAACTTGTGCTTCTGCCTCCTTTGCTTTCAAAACTTCAACAAAAGAGAAGTAATAACTTAAGACGTTTTTGGGGGATCGGGTCTCTACCTCTGTAATTGTAGAGAATGAAGTAATCCAAACTGTTTTGAACCACTTATATTTAACTCTCTCTTGCCTGACCCGCCTTTAAGTAGAGAGCAGCTATGCTAATTCCTTCAACTTTTGTTCGTTAAGTGAATGTGAGTATGTGTGTGGCGGTTGGATTTTTTTAGAGTTTATTTTCATTGTGTTCTTTCCCTGTTTTTCTCTTTACTTAAGAGACTGTTTTGCTTTTTAGTCTCTGGGTTCCCCTCTGAAAATGGTGTGGCTTGTGATGGGGCCAGGCTATTTGGGTTGGAGTGACTGAGCTGTCTGTATGGGCCAGTCTGAGCCACTGAATTCTTCTGCCGTTGCCCATAGGAGTGCAGAGGTGACAGAGGGGAGGCAGATGTCTTTCCATGAGCTGCAGTTTTAGGAAAGGCTTGTACTGGAAATGGATCAAGACCAGGTATTTCTCCATCCCTGTTGCTTATTTCCTTCTCCTTTAAGCCCTTCTGCCTTTGTTTATAGAAGCTTTAGGCCAGGGCTAGTGTGTGAGTGCATACAAACTGCCCAAAACACTGCTCTAGTCCCTATCAGAGGAGATGGAGCAAGTTCCTTGAACTTTGTGGGGGGGATGTAGCAGCTATGTTCAGCGGCTGGCTGTTGGTCTGTCTGTTTTCAGTTTAATATGGATTTTGTGATGGATACTTCCGTGTTATTTTTAGCTTAGCACAGAAACTACAGGAGTGTGCTACTGAAACCCAGCTTCCCAGTATGAGCCTAATGTAATCTCATTTTAGACTGGTCTAACTAAAATCCATTTTCTGATTGATCTAGTTGATCACAGACACAATGTAGACATACACATTAGTTCTCATTTATCTTGTATGCATTGTAAAGCTAATCTTCAGTTAATACATTGGACTGTAGAGAAAAGGGAGTTCTGTATACCAAAGCTGAGGCTATTCCTAGTTCTTATTCCGCTTGGCTGGATGTGTAATTCAGGACTTGAGAATGAGTTTCTTAGATTTCTGCTGCAGGATGCTTACTATGTCAGTTGGTAAAATTAGTATACATGCAGAAATGCTTTGTACTACTTAGTAGAATGCTGGAAGCATTTTGGAAACTTTAAAACGAACAAGAAAAGTGCTACCCAACCAAGGCATGTTCTAAGTAATAGGCAAGGCAGGTAATACATGAACCATCCATCATTAATAGCTTTCATTGGGTTCGTATTTAGGAATCTCCTGTTTGTGGTTGGGATGTGGGTAAACAAAACTGACTTCAGAATGACTCCTAAGCTCTGCAACTGATGGTCCTAGTGCTACTTTAGTGGACAGTGTTGCTGGTAAGAGGATCTGGGGTCTAAATTGTGCAATTTTTACTATGCTCACAATCTAATTATATGGTGACCCTTCTTATTGTGCTACATTGAATCATACCTATGTCTACCTGCTTTTTCCTATTTTCAGGTAAAAAGCACAGACTCTGATGTTAACCAAAACCCCTGTAGATGTGAATTAGCAAAACCTGTCAAGGCTGTACGATAGGAGGAGATCGTTTATATCTGTCCCTTGACACTACTGCAAAGTGCTGTGGCTCCCTGTTTTTCATGAGAGTTATACCAGACTGTATGCATATCTATTTTGGCAGTTGCTAGCTGTACACATAGATTTCTTTAATCTGCTCAAGGATACACTTTTCCCCGTCTGTCTACTTTGTAACGACAGTTTTCTATATGCGAGTGTTATTCCTCCAGATGCTTATTGTCTTTTTACAGGGCTTTCCCCAGTGAAACTTGCACCGTCCTTCTGCCTGAGCAACATCTGTACAAAATTAGTGTTTAGTCTGTTAATTCAATCTCGTACAGATCACTGGAAAAGTATCAAATGATGCTTGATTCCCAGCTGTATGATGCGACTTGCTTGACTTTTGGGAGGATTCTTTGATGCGTGTTTGTTTTGTTAGCTGTTTGTTACATGCTGCTTGCTGTTACTGGAGCAATCTGGATGAAATGATGCTGCCATGATGTTATTCTCAGCTTCAGAGTCCTTGTGGCACAGCAGGAAGGCCTGCATGTAAGCATACCAGGTCTGTGTGAGCAGGTACTGTTTCTCTACTGTGAGCTACCTTTAGGAAGAAGCTGTGACAATTTAGAAGTGCTACACTTCTAAAGTGCTACTATATATAAGTATAGCACTTATTATCTCTGAGGCAGAATGCGCAGTATTGTAAAAGCATGAAATACTGACCTCACCATGAGCATGTTTGGTTTTTTGGTTTTTTTTTTGTGTTCCTTGTTCCTCCCACTGTTTCCTGATCCACTTGTCGCCTAAGTAAAACAGGTTACTGGACCACTGTTGCTTGGAGTCCTCCCAATTATTCCACTTGGTGAGCAGATGTGTCGGCATCTCCCCAAGCTCCTTACAATGCAGCTCTTCTCAGCTGCAGTGGAGATGAAAGTGTGGCTGTAAATTATTCATTCTGATTATCTGCTCGAATGGACAGGGTCCACTCTAAATATTATTTCCTAGAATATTTGTCTTTCAGATATTGAAATTTAACCTCCCTTTAATACTTGTGTAAACAAACGTTGTTGTAATATCAAATGGTACAAGAGTGTTCTGCTGTATCCTCTTATTACGGAGATTACTTACTCCGCTTAACCCCAATCCTGAATTCCAGCAGCACCTTTTGAACAAGGATCACTGCTGGTTGAAGGGCTGTGTGGGGCTGGAATGGTGCAACAGCGTAGGAGTGGGGAGTATGGGTGCTTTAAGATAGAACTCAAACCCCCAAATTAATAGGTGATGTTAAAATAACACTTCATTTGCAGGGGAAAAGCTTTAGTGGTAATGGAGATCCTCTGCTGGTACTTGTAATCTATATGGACACCTGTTTACTTGCACTAGGTTAGAAAAGCACGAGGTACATGTTTGGGACATCCTGAGAGTGCCAGTACTGGCAGCGTGTCCTGTGTGGTTACACTCTTGTTTCTGCTTTCATTTGTAATGCACTTACCATGTTAACTGACAGCTACAAATCTTTAGTTTGGATTTATTACTGTTACTAAATAAATAAAACAGTATTCTTTAGGGTGATAAGTAATCTTAGTGTATAAGCAGGGTGTGGGAAATCACATTCTCTTTTTCCAAAGGAAGTTATGAGGCTGACAATTTTTGTTTGCTATATGCAGACATGCTTTGTAGGATTGATCAAAGGCTTATGATTTGTCTGTATACATACAGATGTTTTCCTTTTATTTAAAAATAAACATTTATTTCCAATTGCATAAGCTTACTTTGTAGCGGGTTGGGGTTTTGTTTACATGTGAATGCTTAGGCTTAAGGGAGTCTTCAACAGAACTGCTTCACATCAACTACTGTGAAGCAGCCACAAGCCAATTAATGCTTTGTCTTTATTTCTCTGTGTTGTTGCACATCCATAAAGAACATTGGGATCGATGTCCTTCTGGAGGATACATGTGACTGAGGGTTGGTGTCCTACACCCCAGATGCTGGTCCTCGATTCTGTATGGAGTGTAATTCAGTCTGGAGACCTCTGTATTTATAACTAGTGTGTAAACTCAAAAAAAAAAATAAAAATCCCATGACAGTCCTCTTCTCAGTTGGAGACCTGATGCCAGGTACTGGACTAACTCTAGTAAAATAGGTTATTTGGCTTGTTGAAAACATTATCTTCCAGAGTATGCAAACGGTGGACAGGAGGAGAAGCTGGCTGCGTACCAGTGTTTACAGAAGGAGGTGGTGTCCGGTTTCTCTTACCCTAGGGCAATAAAATTTGAAAGGTAAACAGCACATATGGTTGGAGTAGGGTGCAGAGTAGTGTGAGAGAACAGCTGGATGGCCAACAAAATGTTTGGAGCACGGATGCCCATATGAAAATTATTGCAGTGTACCTTGTTCTCATGTAAAAGTAATTATTGCTCTCAAAAGCAGTACAGTGTTCACAGCAAGTCAGCACTGAAACCGACCATGGTGCTTGCTTTGTACCAACACTTGCCACTTTCTGTTCGTTCAGAGAAATGCAGACCCACCTACGCTGTTGATATAGTGACTTCCTGAGAGGTATTGAGGACCAAGTGATTGAATTCTGCTTAACCATTAACTAGTGTATGTGGGTGTGTTAAAAAGGTCAGGTAAGGTACAGAGCTAGAATGATTGAGAGTAACTTGCTGACAGTGCAGACAACTGGCCAATATAAGTTTTGATTTTATTACTGTCTCATAGACCACAAGTTCTTGAATTGTGGCACTGGAGTATGTTCAGAGCTGTCTTGGCAGTAGGGAGCAGCACTCGCTGCTGCCCCTAGGGACTGATGTTGTCAGGGTCCTGGGCTGCGTGCAGGCACTGGTTCCTGTGGGCTGCGAGTTCGTTTTATTTTTGCACCAGGCTGTGAACCCTTTCAGTTGTTAGAAACCACTTGCTCCAGAAAGTCCATGGGATAGTATCCCTGGTCCTCTCTGGGCTGGTGTGGGACCGTGCAGGGTAACAAAGAAGGTTGTGGTGGGGGACGTGTGTTAGCAGGATTGTGTAGATTCCCATTTCTTTCTGAAGGAAGCTTGTGGCTGTGAGTGGTGGAAACACTGGACTTCTTCACACTTTCCATTTGCCCCATGGCCAGCTCCTGGGCTGATAGCACTGCTTCATCTGTGTGCAGAAGCTGGGACGCCCATGTTGTTGCTGAGCAAGCCTTTTTTCCTTTTCCTCTGTCTTTCTGTTGTGTTCTGGGTAGCTTCCTCAGCAGCTCAAAGAGGTCTGAGGCATTCACATTGGGTGAAGAACTGGAGTCCCAAGTGTACCAAACAGTATAGGTTCAAGGCTGCTTCTGGGGTTAGGTCGAGCAGTTAATTGGTTTGTAATTTTGTTCGGTATACTTTTTTTTCTTTACTTAAGCATCCTTTGGTATTGAGTACCAAGAGCCATTAAACCTGGGATAATCAAAGAGCTGTATGTAGCTCAGGAGGTAATAGAGAAAGCTGGACCTGGTAGTGAAGGCCAGCCCATATGAAAGGGCTGCACCTACAGGCAGGCTTCTTTTGTGAGTCTGCAAACTGCTTATCAGTCCAACTGCAGAAGGGCTATAGATGATTCCTTGATGATGAATGTAGGGTAACAGTACATCAGAAATGCTCCAACTGTGCCTTTTTTTTTTTTTTTCCTTCCTACGTTTGCTTTCCAGTAATTTAAAAATGCCAATCTGTTACCTTTTCAGTGGTTAGAAGAATTAACAGTGCTCATAATTTAACTGGTATGTGCCAGATTTCACGTTAGTGGTCAAAACTTGAGGCTTGGAAAGTAGAAAAAGATTCTTAAAGCTGGAAGATTGACAGCTGTGCCTTCAATGAAGCACTCCTGAGACAACAGCAAAACATCAAACAGCATTTTGGCTGTAGACATAAAGAAGCACTGCACATGTATATACAAGAGGACAGTATTTATTGCTCTGTTTCAAAAAAAGACTGCACTAGACATCTTAACAGCAAGATTTACTGTGCGTGTAGGAGGCAGCCTCTGGGTTTCTAGTCATTCCTTTGGAGTTGTATTTGCAAGAGGTGACTTGAATTATTAGACAATTAAGATTTTGGATGAGACTATAGCTACTTGGTGAATAATGCAATATGAATTAAATGTGATTGGTTTCTCTCTCTTTAAAAATGCATGCTGTGGGCAAGGGAATGAGTAGAATGTCCCTGGAAGGAAATCTCATTCTTCCACCTCGGAGCTCCTTGTAAGATGCCTTAGAAAAATGGCCAACCTGCTGATACCCCATGGAGTCCTGATGTCTCTGCGTGGTGCAGTGGAGGAGCAAAGCTGTCGCTGGGCACCCTCCTGCTAGAGTGGTCCTTTCAGTTGTATTGCCTTAATCTGCTGTAAGGCCACACCATGCAGTCAGTGGCTATCGCAGTAATGTTCTCTGAACATGAGAAGGTCTGTCTCTTTGATTAAGTAATTTTAAAATTAGCAAGGATGTGGTGAAAAGGCAACCCACTCCTGGTCATGTTTCTTTTTCCTGATTCCTGAAGTAAAAATTAGCTAGTTGCTTATTTCACCTGTTTTATTTACAGTGTATCTGTAGTCTTGCAGCTTGACCCCTTTTTAGAAAAGTAGATAATGAATTCACTTAAAAAAGTAATTGTGCTTTTTATAAATACATAATCTTTAACTTTAGTTACAGTGTAAAACTGCAGAATTACACCATCTTGGTTTTGCAAAGCCGCAGTTCAAAAAAATTGAGTTAAAAATTATTTTATTCCGTTTATTATATGGCCATTTAGTTAATAAATGTATTTTAGATTGTTTTATGCTACTTTTTGACAGCTAACCCTTTTCCCCTGATATGGTAAAGCCTAGATGTAAAAGTCTGATCCTATGGTTCTGTTCCCCTGTGAAGTGAGAAGGGGTGTAGCTTCAAGAAAACTGCGAAGAATTATGAAGGATCTTTTACTAACGTGGTATGACGAGAATATGTAAAGCTCCTTAGTTGTAAGACAGCAGCACTATGAGTCAGTTGTGTATATTCAGCTAAAAACCACAGAGAAAACAGCACGAAAATACATGAATCGACTTTTTAAAGTAGTTATTGCTCTATCCAGGAAGGGTGACTGGCATTGTGGCGGGCACAGAGTGCCACTGGGGCGGCACAAAGCCCGCAGGCGAGCACACCCCAGCCTGCCCCTTTGCGGGCACTGGCTCTTGCATTGTGCGCTCAGCAGCTCAACTTCCCCTCTGCGGAGAGGGAAGCCTTGTGTATCTCCTAGGAGATGGAAAACCAATTTCTACTTCCTGATGAGAAGCTGACAGGCTATTTGACTTAACAAGAGAGGCAGGCAATGTGATTGGGAAGAGGGAAATTGCATGCCATAACATAGCAGTATAAATGCAATTTATTTTGCATGTGCTATATAGCTCCGGGTACATATTTTGGGGGGTGTGAGAATTCTTTGCATGCTGAAATGTAAGCACTAAATAGCAAAAAGAGGCAAATTTGGCATCCAGGCTGTGTTTATAATCTTGGTTTTATTTTTACTGTAATTGCTTAGCATGCTTTTATGAATGCTTCTAATGTATTTGTGGGGCAAAGTGGAGAGAAGCTGAAAAGATCAGCATGAGCGAGCTGTTAACTTGGGATCTATCTTGTCCCACAGCTGCAGACTTGTTCTGACATGTGGCCAAGGCTGCTATTCTGGTACCACCTTTGCTGGTGTCCTGTCCCCCCTCAGCTCTCCTGAGACAGAGCAGTTCAGTCCCAGCTAGCCTGTCTAGTTGTCAGTTCTGTAATGTATCGGCTGTAGGGAAAAATGGGCATCACTGGCATAACCCCCCATTCTTTGTTCTCATCGTTTCCTGTTCTAGCTGATTGATCACTTATATGAGTTCGTTGTGAGTATCTGTGTATTTTTAATACTGTGTGTCAGGGGACCAGCAGCAGTTGAAGTGTGGTTGCTGATCTGTGAACCCAGGTATGCTTTTTAAAGGCAGCTCCCTAATGAGCACAGCTGTAGGAATGAGTCACAGTCAATGCAGTAAAATGGGGTAATAATGAGCAGGATTGGCTGATGTACCTGTAAGGTAAATTCTATAAATAGATTAATGGAATTTGGCTTGTATTTCAGTGTTTTAGTATGACTTTGTTTTCCTTAATCAGAAGTAGCAATTAGAAAGCAAAGAAATAAATAATCTGAGAGCATGATATGACATTCCATGTTACTTCATAGTCTTTTGTATATGCCAAATGGTCCTTGAGCTCTGCAGCAGTCCAAAGCAAAGATTCACTTTCTCCCATGCCCAGCCACAGGAGAACACACTTCATTAGAAACCTGGGTCAAGGCTTAGTTCTGCTTGGACCTTGGTGAACATGGGTGCAGGAAAACATTTCTGGTAAGTTTCGTGTCCTTTTGAAGCCTTTAAGAGATTACAGTTCACTATAATCTCGAGACAAGAAGGCTTCCCAAAGAGCACAAAGGAAAGAGAAAAATCAAAATACCTTTTGCTCATCTGTGATCGAACTGGACTAACATCAGTGCTCACACATGGTAATTGTGTATATAGAGGCTGCATTTGTGGGTTTCAGGTGCTGTAGGTGATGCTCTTGTCGATAAGACTTGTTTATTAAAACTTCACGTTTCACAGGGTAAGTCAGTAGGATATGGGGTTGTGAATGAAATTTTGAGCAGCTGGAGGCAGAGAGGTTAGAGACAGGATGCTGAGCTTGTAGAGTTTGCCACACTTCTTCAGCCCCATCTGCTGTAGGGATCCTGGCTGTAAGGTTACTGCTGTTTCTGATGAGCACTTCAGATCCTGCAAAAATACCCCATATCAGGTGTGAGTTTTAGCAATACATCACCAATGGGGAGCCCACCACAGCTTTAATACTGTTTGCTTCAGCAGATGTCATCTTCTTCGTGGTGAAGCCTCAGAAAGTGAAGGACCAAGAAGGTGAACAGGTTCATCTGTCCACATGCAGACTGCCAGGAGCTGGGCTGGGGCTCGGCCCCTGGCTCTTGGAGCGGCTGCAGTGCTGAGCGGAGCTTTGCCAGACTGCTTTTGGTTCCTGGCTCATATTTCTGTGAGCATGTGGACACTGTTCTTCCCCAGCTGGTGTCTTTGGCTCTGGTGTTGGCTGCACCCATGTCTTCTTACAGTGGAAGATTAGTTCGCTACTGTCAGTGTTAAGTAGGACTTTGAGCTCGAGTCTCAAAGGCTCCAAAGGTACTGACAAAAGAGCTTTCAAATCTGCCCCTCCAGTTTTAGAAATCCAAATGCTGCTCAGCTAGAATTGATCTGTACCAATTTCCCTTTCAGTTTCTTCTGCTTTCAGCCAGCTCCTACAGATTCAATTCCGGCTTTTGTTCTCAGCTGACTGAGCTGGGTTGATGTGGCCGCATGCTAATGGAGCGTTCTAGATGGAGCAGATGTGCACCCGCTTGCTTTCTGGCTGAGGAGGAATTCAGCGTTGGAAGCTGCGTGATCTGGGCTTGGACTTGCCTAAGCACAAATCCGAGTAATGAATTAGTCATCAGACACGGAATTCTTTTCCCTGGGGACATGGAGAGGGAGGCTGGTACAGCCTAGCTGTCAGTCAGGAATTGCTGATGCAGAAGCTCTTGCCAGCTGAGAAGGTTCCCCCCACCCCTCCTAATATAGTAAGGCTAGGTTGCCAAATCCTTTAGTTTGGTATTTCAGTTGTAACATGAGTGGTTTATAGCGTGTGCTTAAAGGCTTTGGTCTCTTTACCTAACTTACATAAAAACGTTAACTGGCCATTTTGAAACCAAAGGCAGCAGGCCTTAATTGTGGCAACTCTGCAGTCTTCTACCTGCAAGCCTATCTTACTGAATCCTATTTATGTGGTAAGCAGGGTATGCCGGAGGGGTTTGCCATCCTCCTTCCATTTTGGGAGTGATTTCATGGTTATTGAGGTATATGGGTGATAATGGGTTGAGTTTGGGAAGAAGTGTTTCTGCCCCATCACATTCTTATCACCTTGGTCGCAATTCTCATTTTATTTTGTTTTTTCCTCTCTTGGTAGTGTTCAACTGTAGCATGAGGCTCATTGTGGCTAATGTCATGTATGATAATTTTATTTTCTGAGATGTTTGGAAGCTTTACCTATCAAATAAGGAAGAGAAATTATGGCATTGTGTGCTCTTTTGTACATAACTAGATCAACGTCTGTTTGAGATTTTCACTTACGTGCACCGTTTTACTCTTTAGAGTGAGTAAAAAAGGCTAGTGTCATTATTCTTTTCCTGCCTTAAGAATTTCTCCATCATAACTTCCACCTATGCTGATTGTTTGGAGGGTTGCTGTTATGGCTCCTAGCCAGCTTGTCAATTTTTCTGTTACCTTTGCTGGACAAACATCATGTGCAGTAGCAGATAAACGGGTGATTCTTTGCTGTAGCGAGGGGAAATGGCACAAGAACCTCAAGATTATGGTCGATACTGTGGGCTTTTGAGTGATTTTTTTATTTTTTTATTTTTTAATACTGAGAACAATGTCAAAGCCTTCCAAATATTAGCTTCCAGTTTGCCTTAACTTTCTGGTACCCAAAGGGCTTAATTTTTATTAACTGCTACACTGAATTGTGCTGGAAGTGCAAAATTAAAATATTGCAGGGGAATTTATTCTGAATACTGCAAGAAGCTGGGATTTACGTGAAATTGCACTTTATACTTGCACTCTTTGCTCTGAATATTTTGCAGTTACTTCAGCAAGATCACATTGGAGTTTGAAAATGGTCTTTTTGTCAAAGCATAGTCTAGAGAATGGAAGTGTTCAGTTCCTGGTGCTGTAATGTTGCTGTATAGTCCCTTCATACCAATTACAGGAGATCCCACTTGAAATATTCTAAATTAAGGAAAAATAAAAGTAGAGAGGGGGAAGAAGCTTAGATGTAGTGTTAAATACCACAACTTCCTTGAGTTCTCTTGCAAATACCTATCAGACCTTACACGCTTCATGTGGTTCTGCTGTTGTGAGATTTTTAAAGAGAGGAAATAACCCCCAAACCTCTCAGAGTATTAACTGATGTCAGAACAGGTTTTCATCTTTTTGGAGTAGCTTGTAACTGTAACCAAAGAGGTGGCATTATTTAAATTAATATTTTTCCATATGACAATATTTGGCTCTAATGGAATGGAGAAAACTGCCACTGTGAGTTCTCTTCCCATTCTTATGTTTACTTTTTCCAGCCCTTTGGCTAGACTAAGCCAATATGTCTTGGACTGCTTGAGAGCTGGTGTTTTGTCATTCTCTGTTTTTCAATTTTATTTACAGAAATTAGCAAAAATGAGGAAGTGCTTAAAGTACTCTGCTTCCTTGCTTGAGTGTTGTTGTGTATGGTCGGAGTTGGCAACTTCTCCAGTTAAAGTGTTTTGAGTCTTATTTGTGCATTCAGATTTGCTTTGGGTCATTGTTTGGTCATGCTGTTCTGTTTTTAATCTTTCAAGACTTACATTGATGAGATTTGTTTTTTTTAATACTAAGTCCTGCTTCTGATTTTTCAGTTAGAATTCAGTTCTGCTGTGTCGGAAGTGAGTGCAGCTGCTTTGCACTTGCAGCTTCTGGATTACGTACCACTAATTCTTTCTATTTTGCATAAAGTAGCACTGATCTTCGTCGGAAAGTTAATTTATTTAGATCTTCAGTTTTCCATGTTGGAGGGTGACAAGAGGTTATTTGAACTGAAGACAAAGGCTCAAATGGCTATTTGAAACCTAAACAAAGCAGGCAGCATGCCCTCTGAGAGCGATTTCACTGTTTTTTTTAATCTGGTGCCTCTCTTGTACACCACGCTTGGTGGGATTATTTGTTGGTGGAGAGGAAAGTTCATAGTTCGGTTGCAAAGGCCATGGCTGTTTCTTAGAAGAGGCAGAAGTGAGGAGGCACCGTCTGCTCTCTGGTTGCATAGCCCTGCGGTGCACTGCATCTGCCCACCAACCTTAATCTCCTGTGCTTTCCTTCAGTGTGGGGGAGACAAATTATCTATTCAGATCCCAATAAAAAGTGGCCTATTTAATGAGCGTTCTGTACGTATATTTACTTACAAATATTCTTGATCTTTAATTAAGGAATCCAGCTCTGTTACTTGCTTCTTGGTGCTCACTTTCAGGCTGGGGAGTCTGCGAGGAGATGACTGCCTGCAGAATTGGACTGCTCTGCGCATCTGTCTGTTTAAAACAAGCAGTTTTGCAGCTGATCAAAGTGGGAGGATTATGCTGCTGCCATGGAACTAAACTGGCGAGGGGGGATAAATGGCAGCTCTGAAGCAGGCCTACCTGAACTGACAGGCTCTTTGTTGTCGACAGGATAATGTGAATAATTTGTTTTTGGTTTTGTTCCTTTTTTTTTTTTTTTTAACAGAGGTGGTGTTTGTTCTGTTGGAAGATTTACTTTTCCATTTCAAAGCCCAGACAACTGGGTTACTTTCAACAGAGAGCTGTATTGCATATAGTTTCATATGCAGTGCAAAATTTATCTTCACCTAGCTGTAAGAAATACAGGACATCCTCTGTGGATGTGGGTTTTCAGAACACTTTTCTTATAAAGAAAAGAGGAATTTTGTTTTGCACACGTGTATTAATAATCTGAATGTAAAACCTGCATGGAGACTGTTATGTCTGTTTTACTAAGCAGTATATTTATGTCAGAAATAGAGAAGTATATGAAACTAGCAACATGTTAGGGATTACAGTTGCCCTTTGTGCTATAGGTGGACAGTCAGGTTACGTCTTTTCTCCCCGTATGCTTCTGGTTTCATAATTTACCAGATACTCTCACCTAAATGGCATTTATTTAGGTAGCTATATTGAAAGTCAATCTTGCTTTCTCTCTAATACTGCTTTTTATTCATCCAAAGTGCATCTGTATGTATAGTGAGTATTTCTTATCAGCCAATATAATCTTCTTAATGTAAAAAGAAATATCTTTTAGAGCAAATAAATTTTTCTCATGTGTTCTGCACTTAAGCATTTTAATTTGTGTTCTTTTTACAATTAATCTGTGGATGTAAATTTAAAATTATTTGCAAAAACCTTATTTTTGTAGGTTGAATTGAAACTCATGCAAGTCTTAAAGCTTCTGTGACCTGTTAATAATAAAATAAATAAATGAATAGCACAAACTTTGATCTAGTGGTTTAGGAATTCAGTCTGCTGAAAATGCTGGGTGTCCCTGTCCAGAAAGCCAGTTGAAGAACTAACCCAGGTGCTATTCGCTGTGGCCTCATCTTTGTGGACAGTGAGGTTCTTGCCTCTTCTCTTTGATTGTTATTTTATTTCAAGTTAGAAAACCAGTAAAAAGTTGAAAACTTCCCTGTTAAATCAAGAGTAGAAATACATCAACATGTCAACTACAATCTGTTTCCAGTTACTGCTCCTGTCAAATCCATTGCATTCATAAAGTACAAGTAGCATTTGTGATATTGGATCATTTTTAAAGGCAGGTTTTGTTTAATAGCTTTCTCTTGTCATTTTATTTTTATTATAGCTTTCTCCTTACTGCATAGCGAGGAATTTTTATGACTGAAATAGGAGTTGGTGTCTGATTCTTTGACAAGCTGATTTTGAGTCTGGCTGTATCTTGCTTTTATAGACTACAAGATTTCTTTTCTATTTTTTGGGTAGCTAATTTAGTGTCCGGTAACTGAAGACACTTCTATATTCTGTAAAACTTCAGTGCAAGTGTTTGAACTTGGATTATGTGCAACTGCTGGGGAGTAGAGGAGGAAGAGGAAGAAGCAGAAAACTGTGGTTTGATTCCTGGGCAAGGTCAGAGTTCCTGCAGAAGGCACAGCATTTGGCAAGGGGGAAAAACAAGATTGATGGTGTTGAGCTGTCTCACTTGTGTTCATTAAATCTTGTAAAGCTGTCGGAACCATGACTCTCTTATAGAGGAAAATCAGATAACATGAGTAAGCTCAGAGCTTTTACTGCTCTCCAGTACATTGTTTACATATGACATTGTTTTCCTTAAAATTGTTAAAATGGCTCTACCAGATTACCTTAAAGGTGTCTCAACTTGCTTATCTTCTAAGCAAAAGTCTCATATCTGGGAATAAGGTCTTTCCTGCCTTGCCTCTGAGGTTGTTAGCTACTTTGGTGGATGGGCTGTTTCTTGTGTCTTTGTTGTAGAAAGTGTTGTTAAAAGTCTGTATATGGCTCTGTAGTATTGAAAAATGCAGGCTTTGATCTGTGCCTAATTAGGCAGTTGTCATTCTTAGCCCATTGCCTGTAAGTGAAAGCTATTGAAAGGGTACACGTATGCTGGTGTTTATTTTCTTAGAAACCATGAGCAATGTAGACCAAGGCTGTAGAAAATGGATTGTGATTTTTGCCATGATTGAGAAGTATGAAGATATTTGCTGGTGGGTTCTGAGTGGCTTGGAGGTTGTTCTCTTTTACTTTTTTTGGCTTCATGATCATCTTGTGTGGCGCTTGATCTGTTAAGCCACTGGTGTTTTCTGTGTTCCTTAAGCTACTCTCTCACAAGCTTTCCTCTTTGTGTTTTCTTTTTTTTTTTTCCCCCTGAAATTATCCTTTCAGTGTAGCAATTGAAACAATTTTATTTGTGAGCATCTTATGCCAGTCATTAGAATAACTGTTCCAGTTGTGAAAAGAATCTCTTAAATAATAGCCAGATTGCACCTCATTCCATGATCCACTGCTTTAGCTGGTTTTGGTGTCAAAATTTACTTCATTTTAAGCTTCCCTAGCAGTTGGTGCTGGCAGAGACCAAGGACCTGACGGTCAGCTTATCAGGGGTAGCAAGAGGGAGTTTTGTCCTCTTGCCGCTTCGTGCTCTGCCTTGCCTGTTGCCAGTGGTGCGAGGCCTCTAGGTTTTGCATCTCCTGCTCTGCCATGGGTCCAGTGGAATTTCATACACTTCACTGTGTATTAGGATTTCAATTTTTTATATTTAACCTGTCTAAGGTTCCACTTTATGTATTTAAAGCATTTTGGGGGGTGTTATTCATTTGATTTGCACTCCATGGTGTAGCTTCCATCAGTAGTGTGGCATTAAGAACTTTAGCTGAGTACAAGCTTGAGGATGGAAAAAAATCTTTCTGGCTTCTCTCTGTTTGTGTATGAAAGCGTGTTGGAGCTTTCCTTGGTGATGCTGGTACTTCATTTGCATATCTTGGAAGTGATTTCTTATAGTAAGTAATTTTATCCTGTGGAAGAAACTTTATTCATATAGATTTTTTTTTCCATTACTTTCCCATACCCAGTTGGAAATTCATGAAATCTGGCAGGGGTTCCAAGACCCTTAAGGACTTACAATGCTGAAATGATTCATTAACTGTTCTAATTACGTGACTTCTAGGGCATGCCTGTGTGCTTCAGGGAAAATAGGTATAATGACAAATACATGATACCTGGCCTAAATGAAGGCTTCTCCTTAAATGCCTCTGGACAGCTGGTGTGATTTTAACCCCCCCAAAATGCAAAATATAACGATTAGTCAGATGATAATACATGGCCACTACACATGGGTGTCTTTATTTGGCAGCTACTTATTTGAAAGGCTGAAAAACTTGCCACAAGGCTTTCTCCCAAGAGTTAATGGAGAATTTAGTTTGTTGCTGTTCCGAGTGCTCCTTGTTCTTGTTAAAATCTATTAATAGAGACAGTTTTTAAGAAACTTCTTTTTTTTTTTATAGCTACAAAGGCAAAAATCTTTTCTCTGTGAAGCAAACAGAAGTAAACAGATCTATATATTCCTGTGATTGATGTGGGCTGATACGAGCTGCTTTTGAAATTCAAACTGCAGGCAGCTTCTGACATCTGTATTGCAGGTAGCTTCTCTGAGGTGGACTTGTAGATAAGGCTGTTGTGTAGGCCTCTCACATTTAATGTCAGAAAGCTGGGCTCAGATGCATTAATTTTATTAATGTAAGTAAATTGAAGCAGTGATAGAAGGAGGTGGTAATTTGTAAAAGTGTATTTTACAGAGCAGTAGATCTGAGTCTTTCCATTTGAACTTCAGTTTCTGTTCAGGAGGGGTAAAATGTCATTACCTGAAACCAAGAATAACCAAAGTTTAATTTCCTCACAGGAGAAGAGAAGCTTTTAATCTAAGGAAAGCCATAATGTCAGGAGCAGAGAAACCAGCTTCTTGGGAGAAGTTGTATCTGATGGTTTGTCTTGTTGGTAATCATGCCAGAGTTAAGCTGCTCCTTGCTATTTCCAAACAGCAATGGAGTAAACTTCTGTTAGACTTGTGTGGTAAATGGCTTTCACCTGTGCTTTGTCACAGAGTGCAGAAAGAAAGGCGCACTAGCACTTTAAAGTTTGTTTAGATATGCCGAAATGAAGTGTTAGTGTATGTTGTTAATTTGTTGTAGTATCAAACATGTCTTTTGAAAATGCTTGTTGGAAGGTTTCCTTTTGAGTCTAAGTAAGGAGGGAGAAGTGAAGTTGTTGATACATCTGTAAACTGAAAGTAAACCTAAAATTGAACCAAAAAGTAACTTTCTGTTACTCTGTCTGGAAGTGATCATTTGGACTCTTGGATGATACCTACAGGGAGTTAACAGAACTGGTCCCACTGAAACTGCGAATAAGATCTGAGGGCTAAACCCTGCACCACCAACACCCCATGCTAGTGGTTTGGGGTTTTTTATTGCCTTTTTTTTCCTCTTGCCACACTGGAATAGGGAAGTCCCCAGTGACATTTCTCACAAATGCAGAGTGCTCTTTGGAAAAATGTGGCTGTTGGAGACTGTAGGATTCTGGAGTGAGCCATGTGTTGTTGAGGTTTAGGAACCACAGGATACTTGAAAGGAACAATACAGTATGTGGAAGACAGCACACATTCTCCAGTTGCAGGCAAGAACTGTTTTTCTTGCATTTCCTTTAGAGAAGCAATCAGGCTCATTAAGATGATTAATTAATGCCGTTTTCTGCCATTAATCTTTCTGAACACCAATATATATAGCATGCAGTAAAATCCATTAACATGCCGTGACCCTGTGCTAATTGTTAAACTCTGCTCTTCTTTGAACAGCTTAGTACTGCGGTAGATGCACATAGATTACAGTGGAGTAAGAATGGCTCTCTCACAAATGAAAATATTTAATTTGAGGAAACAGATAATAATGCTCACTCTCTTGCTCTTCAATTGTTGATTGACTTAAGTGGAGCAGAGTATGTCATCAGTACTATTAAAAATTATTAAATAGGAGTGAGGAAGACATGATATGGGAAGGGAGAAAATCGGTGCATCATCGTGTACAACCTTGGCCCCGTGTCAGGTTGATCCATAAGAGAACTCCTTTAAAGCTTGTTTAAACTATTTATCATACAGTTCACTGGCTTCGGAAAATTAAGATGATGGAAAAATGAGCACAGTCAAGGTTTCAGATAAACCATGGGTTTCATGTGACTGTGATTTGAGTGACTCCAGTACAATGGAAATAAGTGCCCAGCGAGACTTGCTGACTTTAGGGAGTCTTTCAAAACCTAGTCAAAAGCTACTAAGAGCTACATACAAAGAAATTTTACAGAACCTTTTGGGTTTTTACTGTTTTACAGTAATAATGTGAATGCTTACTTGAAGTAAAAACATGGTGTACCTGAAAAGGTAGATATTCTTCCAGAAGTTCGGGTACTAAGATGAAAGGTTAAGATGACTGCAGTGACTGAAACATTGATGGGAGGCTATGCTCATCTCCAGAATGATGGATAAAATCCCATGCGGCTATGTTTAGAGAAGTATGTGATTATCTTCGTGTTCCCAATTGTATCAGAAGTGATTATTTACATCCTGTAGATTGATGTTTCTTGTTTAAATCTGCAGGGTATTCTCGATGCTGTTCTTCAGTTGATTGTAGAAACTAGTTGGAGGAGAAAGATTTATGGCTACAATTTACTTATAATCTCAATGTGTTTTCATTTGAGTCAATTGAGACAAAGAGCTTGACCTCCCCTTATAAGAAAACCATGCAAACTCATTATGCGGGTAAAAAAAACAACAAACAAAACCAAAAAATCCCCACCAAACCCCAAACCTCACTGTTCTAGCAGGACTGTTTTAGACAAAACAATATGAACTGTAGATAAACGAATTTTTAAAAATCATGTACTATGGGAAGACTTTCTGGTTTTTAAGCAGATGCTCTTTAGAGTATGCAGTAGTGGTAAATTCTTAGGGTAACAGCAAAGCCCTGAGTTACTTCAAGACTCAGTGAATGTCTCCTTGAAGTACTGCTGGTGCTGTATATATTCCAAGTGTCTGGATCATGTTGCTGGACATCCATGAGGACAGACATCTGCCCTTGCCATGGTGGGAAGCCTGACGCCATGATATAATTCTCTGTTTGAATCTGTCTGATGTTCCTTTTAATGCTTTTGGTCTCTCTAAATTTCAGAAAACTTTTTTGAAACTTCTTCACACAGCTCCAGCTTCAATGGATATTGAATATTATTTGTCCAATGCAAGCCATCTGTTATCTGTTTTGGCAGCCTTCACTTAGTAGTATTCAAAGAAAAAAAAAATGCTTCCCTCAGTGCTGTGTTTTTTTGCTTTACCTTCTTCAAACAAGTTAATTTTGTGGTGTTCATCCATTTGCCCAAGTTGCTTATCTCTGCAATCCAGGCTTGAGGATTCACTTGAAGACCTAGTATTTGGGGATTTGGAAGGGAGAGGTTTGGGGGTAGGAAGTAGTGTTATCTCAGTTATTGGTTACTCTTGCGTTTCTTCCATTAATCTTCATTTGAATAATAAAACTGCCTATAACTATATTCATTTCAATTGGCTGAATCATGGAAATTGATTTTTGTGCCGTCACAAATTAGGGCATTCTTATGCCACTTGAATCTGGTTGGAAAGCCAGTACTTGTCATGGTGATGTAAGATATAAGCAGGTCTAATGGTTCTATTCTTTGGACCTCTGCAACTTTGACTAGGCTTATTCGGTCACAGTTTCACCCTGTGCTGGTATTTCTCAGTTCCTAGTATGTGTATAGTAAAGAATACTCTTAAAAGAATAACTTCCTGGTGAGACCCCCCAGAACATGCTACTCAGTTGTAGGAGAGTACTGCATGTTCATAATATCTGCTGCAGTTGTATTTTTGCCTTTTTTTTTAATTAGAATTTAGCCACTTGCAGCTGTGACAATAACATGAAAGTCACACTGCTATTAATGCACAAGTAATTTTTTTACTGCCTGTAAATATGTGCTGTTCGTGGTAGGGGACGGCGTCGCTTATGCCAAGTCTCGGCTGCATTAAACTGCTTTAATGATGTACATTGACTTATCCTTCACTATATCCATCACAGATGTTTGTTCAGAACTTTTAGACTGTTTAATACTGTAAGCATGGAAGTATGGCTAATTCCAGGGTTCCCTTTCCTCAAATCACTGGTTTCTGTAACCCTTGGCTTTTAGGCAATCTGGATAAAAAATTAGTCTGGTGGAAAGCAGGTTGATCTCCCCGTTGTTCCACCTGTGTCGTATCAGTGAGTGTGGGCCAAAAATGAGGAGATTTTTATCTTATGACCACACTTGCAGCCAAAGTGAGTTATTTGAAATGAATAAGAAATGTTACCATTGAGAAGAGGATGGCAGGTCTTTTAACTTAAGCTATTTTCAAATTGGCGTGAAACAATTGAGGTTTCTATCAGTGTTGTGGGCAGTTTTGGCAAAAGCCCTCTGAAGGTGCTAAGCCTCTGTTGTGCATTTGCAAACAGCTTGAACTGCTTACTTGTCTAGTAACTTGGGGGGGGAAGTTGAGTAGATGGCAGCCTGAAAAGTTTTGTGTGAAATTAAAAAACTTATTTGGCTTCTGTAAAAGTGTTATTTGAGGCATGCACAGACTCTTTTTCAGTCTAGAAAAACATGGGATTTTTCTCCACTCTGCACAATTGCAACTGAGGGGATTTTGTGCTTTGAAAACATGGCTTACATTAGCAACAGAGCATAGGAATCTCTGTAACTTTCTGAAAGTTTGAATCATGTGAGAATTTTCTGTGATAAAAGAGTAAAATTGTTCATTTTCTACTGGCAATTGGACTGTGTGTCACTGAAAAATGAGTTTTAAAAAAAAACCCTAAAACAAAACAAACCTGAAATGAGCAACACCTTCCAATGGGCTGCCTGAAATTTAGTAACCTACTCTTATTCCTAGGTTATTTTTTATAGGTTGCAGGGAAAAAGAAATAAAGGATAAATTGATCAGCACTCTACAAACTTTTTTTGCTGTCTTAGTTCCAGCATTTAAACTTAGAATTGAGGTTAAAGGAAGAATTCAGTTTGTTTTTAGATGTGGACCATATGTGCCACTGTCTCTAAAAAAATGAGTGGAGCTAATTAACTACATATGAAATAACCTGTGTTAGTTCTGGAAGACAAGTTTGGTTTATTGCACTGGGGTGCTGGAGGAGGGTAATAGATATCCACAAAGAACTCGCTTCCATTATAACTTTTTTCTGTCTCTTAGCTTATTTACTACTGAATAATTACATAAATATGGGGGTGGGATGTGTTCTGAAAATGCCAGTGGAGTTTCCGAGTCCTCCGTGATTTTCTTGATGGTTATTTGCATATCCAGTAAGCTTTCTGAGCATCAGCAGGCTAATCCTAGTGGAGATTAATTACCTTTGTAAAGTGCTGTATAGTCAGAGAATGACCTTTTTTTTTTCTGAGATATTTGGGCTGTTCAGTGTTGCCAACCGTATGCTCGAAGAGGAATATTTGGTCACAGGTCTGGTGCAGGCAGATCCACAGGCTGTTTGTAGTCTGAGAGTTTGGGATGGATTATTTACTGTAGTTTGAAACACAAGGAACTTTAAATCTAAATTTGAATCCTACATAGAAATTAGAAGTCTTTAGAAGTTGGAATGCATTCTTATGACAAATTTCATCTTATTTTAGACTAACGTCTCATGAGGTCGCTCCTCTTTCTGTTTTTAAGCTCATACTGCCACAACATCATAATTAAATGGGATGCATTTTCTAACTTTAACATGTATTGTTTGATGGCTTTTTTTGAGACATCAGAAACTGGAATAGCTTAACATAGAATGGTAAGAGAAAAACAGATTGCTCTTCATTGAAAAATAGAAGGAATTCAACCAATATTTATTCCATTTTTTATAGCTGGTAATTTGTTTCAGGTCCACGTCTGTATCTATCTGTCTTCTAGTTAAGAAAAGCCGTTGACATGATCTCCAGTTAATCACTGTGATCATTTGAGACTTGATAGCTGCTGAAATAATGAGAACATATCCTCTTTGTTATAACATTTGTAGTGATGGGTTTTTAGCATACATATTGCACCAGATACTAAAATTTCATAACTCTTTACAGGAAACCTCTCTACCTAGTTGATCACTTGAATTGGATGGATAATGCAAGATAATTTGAAATGTATCTCTCTTTCCATCAAAAAGGAGTATTTTAATATTGGTCTGTTCTAGCCTACAGTGTCTGAACATTTCTGATACTTGAGATATCTTCTTTGGTGATCACAAGAGCACCTTCTTTAGTAACTTTTAGAAAAACAAGACAGTTGTGCCAAACACTGTTAAAGTACAAGAGGGGTCTTTGCCATAGCTATCCTTCTTGGAGATAAAATTGCTACCCTAGGTGGGACACGTTGTTGTTAATTGTGGAGTGAAAGGAAGGGGGAGAGGGGAGAACGTGTGCTATGATCTGAAAATCTACCAAGTCTCACGTCCTTTCCCATTTTTGAGATTCTTTGATAGTAGTTAGATTCTGTGTACCTGAAAAGGAGTAGACAAGAATTACTATAAACTCTTGGTGCTCCTTGGTTCAGACTTTGAAGAAAGCTTTGGATTCTTTTGCTGGAGGTCCAGCGTTTCATGTGTCTGAGGTGCCTAAAATGTAAGGAGCTGAAAGCTGTTTTGAAGCCTTGGTGTCTTATTTTAGTATACTAGCTTGGTCACCACCCCTGCTATCCGATAGCCTTAATCCATCATGGAAACCTACCTGCCTCTTGGCTTTCAGCTATGCTGTCTTGTCATGAATGATTATTTCTACTTGCCTGTGCCTTTGAATGTAGCGGTTTATGCTTTTTTTTTCCCTGAACTCGAGTCACCCTGAATCTTTTATTAGGTAAAACTATTAACTGGTTTGGCTGATGATACTGAAATGTGTGATAGACTTGTGCTTCAACTGTTGTAGTCTGAATAGGATATGGATGGGCTTTCATGCAATGTCTGTCAGAAAATGGATCATCTCTATTTGAATCTTGACTATATAGCCATTATTCTCCAGTTTCTAAATATTNCCCCCCCCAATTTCAGGAACAAGCTGTTTCCTGAGCTCTGGAATGGAGAATTCTTCTCATGTTTCTCAAGTTGCAATTTTGGTGTCTGAAACCAGTACAAGTTCAGATCAAAATTTCTTCTTTAGAAGTACCTTCATGACAGAAACTCATCTAAAGGTGCTTCCAGGCAGTTTCATTCTCTCCCTCTACCTACTGCTTTGTCTTATTTGGGGAAGCTGCTGATGAGTTCAGAGACATGGAGTGAGGGGCGAGAGAGGTAGCACGGGAAGGTAGACATACAGAAACTGGGCTTAAATTGTCATGCTCCCTGGGAAAAAACCCATCTAATTTAGACTCTTGGACAGTTGTTTGTTCAGTATTTACGTATTAGCTTATCTTCAAATCTGTCTGCTTGCGTGTTGCGGTACACCTAACTCACTAATTGCTGCATTGATTGATTTCTAACAGCTAAGATAGCTGAAGCAGCTTGATTAGCAAGGAAATAGGTTGTTGAATTTGAGACTTGCTGACGCGTGGAGCATTGATATGTCATTACCTATAGATGCCCACGTTTCTCTAAGGAGATATCAGTAGTGATGTGAAAGTACATCATGTTAGTGACAATCACCTGATTAGGTTTGGCTTTGCCAAAAGGACACCTCATTTGGAGAAATCTGCACAATTAGGATTTTTTTCAGAAAGATCCTATTTTATTTTTTTACCTAACAGATGTAAGGTATTTTTGCAAGCTTGTCGTCTTCAGGTCTAACACAAGTAACATTTTAAACATTTTAAACTTCATGAAGTTGAGTTTGGACTATTCTGCAAAGTGAGCTGTTGATTTTCCTGTAGTAGTTAAGAAAAGGTCTCTGAACTGGAGAATGAAGGCGTTTTGTGGGAGGCCTGTTAGTGTCATCTGAAGTTTTCTGTCTTCCCCATTTATTTCCTCTTCAGGGTTTTTTTTTCTTCTTGATTTTTCTTGTTCCGACCTTACAAATGCTCTCACAGAATAAAAAGTACCTGTGTTTTACAAAGGGAATTCTTTCTTTAAAGAGCTGACACAGATGAGTGAGCATCACCCAGATTTGTCTCCTGCTTTCATGTACTTTCCTGATGGGTCACTGGAGCCTGACCTCACTTGTGTTGGGCACTCGTGCTTTTGGGAAAACTAAACCGAGGAATCTGAGGCAGTAGTACATTCTCCAGGGAACTGACATAACTTGAAGGATGAAATGAGATTTGGGTAAGAGGTTGTGGCTTTCTTTCAACAGCACACCTAGACATAAAATAGTTCTGGTAGTCAGGATTTAAGAACAATTCACTTAGGAGAAAAGTAAAGAACAAAAAAATGCTAGAGGTTTTGTTTAAGCAGATCAGTCGAACGTTTTGTAGATGTTTTTCCTCTTTTAAGCACTGGCTGTTACTCCTTTGTGTAGTAACCTTGCCAAGCCAGACCTGTATTTGGGCTAGTTGTGAATCTGCCTCGGATTATGGTGAGGAGACATTCCCACTTATTCAGACTTATGTATTCAAGGTAATGGTCTTGAGCATTGTGTGTGTTACACCAGGCAGCGCAACTTGACATAAGGCAACAAAAAGTGAGATTTGCTATGATGGAGATGTGTGAGGAAAACTCAGAATTTTTGTATTAAATTGTGGTTTTGTGCGTAGTACAACACAATGTAAAATGATTAGTGTGAGAATGCAGCATATTAAGAAAACTTACAGCTTTTTTTCTCCCAATCTTGCAGAGGTTTCTGCAAGACTGAAACACAGCATTTCTGAACTGATGCCGTGAGACCAGATGCTCTCAGAAAGTTGCTGGTGCAGAGCAGTCTCTCCTGGAAGTTTTTGTTCTTACTGCCTGAGGATGTCCAACGCCCATGCTGAAAGACTCCAGAGAGTTTTATAATTGTTACCCCTTAGAAGCTGGTGACCTTCTGTACTTGTGTCAAGATATACACACTGCTGTTTTTTCTTGTGAGCCTCTAGGGAGTGGGTTATCATGGATAATAATAAATGTAATGTTCCAAGCATGGACTGCTTGTTGGTCAATATTTAGCTATCCCTTCTTGATATTATCCTTATAATATTACTTCAGAGGATTTTCTTAAACAGTTGTGAATTAGAAGTAGAAAGGAGAAGGTAATTTTCCTTTAACTTATGATGTTGTGCAAGCTGAGCTACTTCAGAAAATCTCTGTGCTTATTTCTGAGAAGCAGCTGGTAAAATTCCAGGCTAAGCAAGTGAATAGAGAGCAGACATCACCGCCAGTGTATTTATTGCGAGGTTGTTTCTCTGGGCTGCTGTGGTTTGTAACTTCTGAACATCTCTGGCCCTGTAGTGTTGTCATTTTGTCTCTGGTGCCAGCTTCAAAACTGTAGCTGCCCAGTTTGTCCACCTAAGTCTCCCACCTAGTAATTTTGCTTCACTTAATTGGTAGAATAGAGTAAAAGTTCTCTATATTTGACTCCTGTTTATTTACTTTAATTATAGTAAATTTTGTCAGAAATAAAATACCACTGTGTCTCATATGTTATAAAGCTCATCACAGTGAGCTTCATATTCTTCTGTGGATATAAGTCATCGTTCTCCATATCAGCTGTGAAGTTGAATGAAGTCCTCTGAAGTCTGCACCTGTGTTAGTGCTGGAATTAGGAACCAAGACATTGGTTTGAGAACTGGCAGTGCAAAATGGTTTTCATCTGAAAGGTGCGACTGTTTATAGCATCCGTGAAAGCTGTTAGTGAGATTCGGTTATGAACCATGATCTTTTTAAGCCCGGATCTATATACTTTAACCAAGCAGTGCTGTTCCTGAAGTTTACCTTCTCTGTGTTTATCTTCTTTGTATCTTAAGCCCTTGGTGTTTATGACACAGGAATTTCTTTAGCTCTTTATGGAGTCCTTAACTGCCAAGTCAGCAGTGTTGTAGAGACACTGCAGACATGAGTTTGATAGCCTTTTTAAAGGATGGGGGTTACTGTCTTAATTTCAGTTCCTTAAGGCTTCTTTGCTCACAGCTACAATCAGTTTGTTGCTCTACAGGTGCATGCTATGTACTTTTAATGGTTGATGCAGTAATGAATGTTACTTGCATCATTGGTCTGGGGTATGTTTGTATGATCTCTGTGCCTTTGGCCAGTGTGCCAGGTTGTCTTCATAGCAGGCCAGAATACCATTACCCTGAGTTACTCTTTCATGTAGTAACTGGAGGGATAATATTCCCAAGTTCCACCTGCAAAATATGAGTGTGTAGCAGGTATAAGCATGCCTCATGATCCACTAAACGTGAAGAGCTCCAAGCAAACTGTTTGTCTTTTAGCCCTCCACTTTGACACAGCTATTACTGCTACTGGCTTTGGCTAGTTGTATAATTTTGTAATGCTGTTGTGGCTGCCTGGCTTACCTCCATAACCAAAATGAAGGTAAATTACAGCATTCAGTGCAGAAATGGATCAGAAGTTAACAGTGCTTGTGTTTGTAATGCAGTTTGACATTTATATTTGAGATGTAATGGTAAGAGTGTCTTATTGTTCTAGCTAGTTTGTGCTTATCCTGCGATCTAGGGATTCAGTAACACCCCTGTTTGGTACTGTACTAGAAGAAAAGCAAGGCAGGAGACTTTTAAAAAGGAAAATATTTAATCATTAACTACTGGAGTGGAGGTGGATTGTGGCTCTTGTGGGAACTTCGTTGGTTCTTTTGCACATCATTACAGTGGTCATGGGTATAGCTCTTTGGGGAGATAATTTTTTTTTTTTCTCTCTGTTTTTTTTTTTTTTTCTCCATGGTAAGCTAGGAATAGCTGTGTCCTTGAAGCACATCTTGACTCTGTATGTCTGTGGAAAAGATTTCCCTAAAGCTTTTAGATCTTTGGTTCAGCAACAAAAAAAAAATATAACTGCAGAAGAGGAACCCCTTAAGTTTGGGTTTATTAAATCTGTAAGACTGGAGGGATGGAGAAGCAGACCAAAAGAACGTGCAAGGGATTTGGCTACAACAAGGCCCTGGCAGCAGTGCTCAGCTTTCTTGCTGTCCTTCATCTGTCCTTTGTGGACAGATGAGAGGGGCATGGCTTTTAGGTATGGACGGAAAAGCAATGTCTCACTTCTTGTTTTAAACTCTTTCCCCATGACTATTGAATCAAGTGCTGTTTAGCCTTGAGTCATTGAGCCTTATTCACTGTGGAATTTACTGAGGCAAATAGCTACGACATACTGCTGCTATTTATAACGTTATCTCATTGTCTGTGAGTTACATGAAGCTGTGTGGTATGACGATTTGAAGGACATGGGTGCAGGGAGACCCTTTAGAGTGTGCAGCATTTCAAACCTCTGTGTTTATTATTCCAGCATAACAACAGGTACAGTTCTCCTTGCAGATTGCTGCCTGATGTCCAGGGCTGATGGATGACTTTGAGAATCTTTTAGTAATTTTGTCAAGGCTGAGATACTAATATCTTGAGGTAAAAAGACTGTTTCTGTCCACTTTCTGTAAATCTGAAAACTGGGGAAGAACGGTAAGGGGGTATCCAGAAATGATGTTAGACTGTGACTTTCAGAAGTAGACCCTCACCAGAGATTCCTTCATAAATATTTTTCCATAAATCGTGAAGTGAAGGGGCTCATATACTCATCCAGGTTCCTGAGCGCTTCCACAGGGCATGGAAGAGGGTCCTCAAAATTCAGTAGTCTTTTTTTTCTTTGAAACCATATATGGGACTATTATGATAGACTTCCGTCATCCAAATAAGTTCCCAGAAACCCAAAATGGACTGATGCTGGAGAAGTTGAGGATGCCCCATCCCTGGAAGTGTTCAAGACCAGGCTGGGGGGGGGCTTTGAGCAACGTGGTCTAGTGGGAGGTGTCCCTGCCTATGGCATGTGGGTTGGAGCTAGATGATCTTCAAGGTCCCTTCCAACCTAAACTGTTCTATGATTCTATGATCTGAGAGAGGGGAAGAGGGAAATAGCTTCTGTTTTGTTACATACTGGCATGTGAACCCTGCTGAAGTGGCAGGAAAGGACATCTAATAGAAATGCACTGAACCATTCATGGTACTGGAGATAATTTTGTAAAGGGGTTGGGCAGAGGTGTGAGTAGCTAACTGTGTTGTCCTTTGCAGCCACAAATGACAAATGTCTTCCACAGAGGCTGTCTTTTTCACCTGAATGCTTGCAGGAATGTGATCCTTTGGGACAGCAATCTTGTTGGAGTTGACATTGTAGCAAAAATCTTTTTACCCCTGAAAAGTGTGCTAAGTGTTTGGATTTCTCCTTTTGCAGTAAAGAATTGAGTTAATGCCTTGGGTTTCTCACTTTACTTTTGTTTTTTCAAGTGAAATGTGAAAGCGTTCCCTATACTCTCCTTGTTATCAGTCCTTAAGGAAGAGGTGGTAGGAAATCAGCTGTATTCCAGGCTTAAGTAGATTGTGAGGATGACATTTGTGTGGGTTGAAGTTGCAGTTTTTTGTTGTTTTGGGCTTTTTTTTTTTGTTGATGTTGTATCTTTTGTTATAGATCTGCTCTCATCTCCCTGGAAACTATAGCTTATACATCTGAAAAGGAATATACTTTTTTACACTCACCACACATTAAACCAGCACTTGCTTCTGCATTTTTTTTCAGCTCTGAGATCATCATGGTAAAACTTTTTACCTTGAGCTTTACGGCTAGCTGATTGCAGAGTTCTGTGTTGCCTCCCACCTATGCAAGAGCCTGCTGTGTCCTTGAATTCTCCTTGTTGCCTGAATACACTAGCAGCACATTACTGAAAGATCCAGGCATGTTGCACTTGAGTCGTGAAAATGCATGTTCAGTGGAGACATTTAATGTTATGCTGCATTGGTTATTTAAATACATATTTTTTTAATAACTCTGAATGGTGTTCTTTTTATTTGCCAGATGAAGCTGTTTCAGTAAGTCAAGAGCTCCACTTGGATGTATAGTGGTAGACTTGGGAGGATGCTATGACTTTGTAATGCATAAGCGCTTTGTATTGATGTGCTGAATGTTCAAGGTGTGTTTGTGAATAATTAACAAATCTGTGTATTTCATTTTCTTTTGATTGACTAAACATGAGGATTCAAAGTGAGTTCAGCATTCTGTCTGCTTGCTTTATGTTGATTTATTGCTTTGATTATTAATCTTACTAAGCTGAATTTTATGCAAGTTGTCTCTCGCATCCCCATGAAAGAACAAAATGTTGCTATAATAGCTACCCAACTGTGGAAATTAAGATCAAGAAACGATATCAGCTTTCTTGCATATTATTTTCACAGTTTTGGCTGATGTTTTATCAAGGACAGCACACTCAAATGATTGAATGAGACCCCTAGAAACTGACAGTACATGAGGAAGATGGATACCGAAAAAGTCCCTCTTGATTTATCTACAGACGGTCTTTTTCTTTTGGCTGACAGTATTTTGTATTGAATTGCTGTGTGTTTTAGCTTGGGTGTTGTGCGTCGGTAGCATGCACAGCTGTGGATGTACCTGAGCTCTGATCAGGAGCTGGCCTTGGAGCATAGGACTTGACCTTGTACCTGAAGCAGACACAGCTGGTGGAAGGGTTGGAAAAGTGAAATCGTGACAGCAAGGCTGCTAGGAAAAGGTGGTATTTTTTTCAGACCAGTTGTGTTCAGCTCTGGTGTTGCTCCTCTTCCCCACCTGCGTATACCGCTTCAAAAGGCTTATAGCAATGCTGGAGAAGGTGCAAAGAAGGGTGGTGAAGATGAATGAAGGTGTAGAATGGCTTCTGTGTGATTGTGTTCATTAGCACTATTCAGCCTTGAATAAGAGATCTGATAGAGGTCTTTGTGATTAAAAAGATGAAAGGTTTCCTCTTTCTTCTGAAACAAGAACTAGGGGACATCAAATGGAAGTTGCAGATGCCAGATGCAAAGCAAAAGGAGGAGTAAATAACATCTTGTTACAGGTCAAGAGGATGCTAGGAGCTTGTGAGCTCAAAAAAATCAACAAATTTCATAGGAGACAAATATGTTTAAGCTCCAAACACAAAGTCAAGATGCTTCTTAACCACAATGGCTACTTCTGGAGAGGTTATTTAGTGGAAGCTTCATTTACATCATTGTCTTGTCTTTGCATTCTTCATCGGCTAACCACTTTTGGATGGTGTTCGGGATAAGCTACTGGGCTAACGCACCTTTTTTTGCCTAACTTGGTATGGCAGTTCTTGTAATACAGCTGGCAAAATGCGCATAACTTTTCTGAGCAAAAATGCTTTGTTGAAGTTCTTTTCATAGGATATTGTAATAGGTCTTTAAATGTATCCACTCTGGATTTTTAGATACACTGTTGAACAGAATTGCCATATTGCAGTGGAACAACAGGATTTGGTTGTCCTTTGGGTTTCTCTCTGAAGCAGCATTTTCCTGGCTTTCTCAAGTCAAAGCATAACAGTTGTAAGAAAACTTTATTAATTATTGTAAAATGACTTGTAGAAATCTTTGCTGAGCATTTAGTCCAATGTCTTGGTTACTTTCTTAGTGTGCTTATCTCTGTATAAGGGTATGTATGAACTGTAAAATTTGCTTGTTATTAGTGTCCTGGCAATGCAAACTTCTGAAGAAGTCCCTTTTTGCAGATTTTAATTTATGTGTAGGCTTCCTTTTACACCTCAAAAAGGCGTTTAACTGGGGTTGTTCAAAACAACAAAAAATTTTGTAGTTTGAACTCTTAGAATTACCGGAAGTTATTAATGAAAAAGGTGAGACTGTTGCACCCCCTCTGCTTGCTTTAATTTAAAGAGGAGTATGGTGGGACAGGTGTCAGTTCCTCCTTGTCTGAATGGTGCATTAATTTTACTCTGTTTTTTTGGAAAAGCAACTGAGTAGCATAAAGGCATAGGATCTGTCAGCAGATGCAGTGAGGTTTATTCTGGGATGGTTTGTTGTCTGCATTTAGTGTGCCTTCTGAAATCAGAAACTAGAAATAACAACTTTTAAAAGGTATGTTAATTGCTGTAGAAACTCTCTGATAAAGGTCACTTGACATGGCAAGCTTTCCTAGCTTACCGGCATGTGAAATTTGTCAGTCATTGTGGGGTGGGTTTTTTAAATTTTATTCTTTTACGCTGGGCTGAAATTTCTTTGATGAAGTTTTTATTTTACCAATTAATCTTTCTGCTGTCAACTAACTCAGGCAAAGGGGCATTGATTCCCCTGTGTTAACAATTCATTTGGGTTTCACCTCTGAAGATGTACTTCAAAATCTGGTTTTGAATCAGCAGGTGAAAATGACTGCTGTGCTGGAAACATAATACTGGGACAAGGATGATGGTCAGCTGTGAGAAATGGTACCAAACAGTGCATACACAGTACCTTACTCCCTTGGTTTTGGATTGACCCAGATTGTGTGTGGGGGAAAAAAAACAAACCAAGGACACTGTAATGAACCCTTATCCATGCTTTACAACAGCTATTTCTTAAGAGGATTATATGTCTTTGTGTCATCTGTACTGAAAAGAATATGTCCAACTGTTTTGTTGTTTCCTGATCTGTACAAATACTATTCAGAAATTGAATGCACCCATTTCCTCAAATAAATGCCAGTATTTTAGGAGTTGTTTAATAAGTGCTATGGAAGTTCTTTGTTTCTGGAAAATGGTGAATTATTTTATTACAACATAATAAATTAAGTGAGGTATTGTCCATCATTTGAAGTAACACAGTTGTCCCAGCTGGCTCTCCAGCTCCTTTCCTTCCCCAAAGCAGGCAGGTCTCGCTAGCCAGCCACTCTGCATGTCGTCTTAGTGAGATGTTGAACACTGAAGGGCTGCTGATAATCTTTGTCTGGTCTGATTACATATATCTGATAATACAAAAGCTCTCTCTTAATGTGTTGGGCAAAATGTAGGTGAGATGGCATGCCTGGCTTTAAATGTTCAAAATATGTCCAAGTTTGTCCCTAACAGCTGTTACGGCTCTCTCTTTTAATGATGTAAGCCTAGGTGCTTCTGGCTTGTCTAATCAGCCACTTGTTAAAAAGCTGACTGCAATCAGGGCAGCAGCGGCTGGCTTCAGGGAGCATCTTTCTCCATGCTGACTGATATGAATTAGGTAGTTCTAATTCAGCAGCGCTTGCACAAAGAGATTAATGCATGCTCATGTCTCCTGTCTGGCCTCTGGCAGCTGTTTGTCAGGTGGGAAGCTGCGCTGGGTGAGGATGGTCTCTAGGGCTGCAGTGCACCTGTGTGTCAATTGGGATGTTGTCTTAACTGTTTAAAAGCTCATTAAAGTTGCATCTCCCATTCTTAGTTCTTTCCTTACCCTCCTCTGGCTAGCTGTCCAGGCTTTTGTGAACAAACCAGAATTGATCATACCAATTAGCTAAGCCCAGGGGAGATTTTGAAATGTTAGCATATATATTTTTTTCTTTGCTATTAGATTGCTCTTTGCTACTACTAATGATTTGTGCTTCCTCGCTTTGATGCATTTGTTCTCCTTCCCTTTAACAATCCTCAGTAGAATGTTATTTAGGGAGCACAGTAGACTTCAATGTTTGTTTAGCTTTAAATTTCTAACTCAGTATTAAACTGGTGATATTTCCAGCTGCTATTAAATTCTGCTTGCCTTTTTCCCCCTGAATTGTATTCATCTACACAAAAGATGAATTAAATGTCACTTACTATGCTTGCAAAAGTTGAATGGACCAAATAAAGACTATATACTCAAAAAAGAAAGAATTCATTCAACAAAGTAAAACATCACAAACACTGGAAGTCTGACGTTTGGTGGCTGCATGAGCTGTGAAGAGACAGTAAAGGTCTATATACTGAAAAAAAATCTGAAAACTCAAAGCTGCTACAGGCTTTTAAAGGAGTCAGGCTGTTGGAGTTTTTTTTCTTGATTATAAGTTCCTTACCTTGAAGCAAATCCAATAAAAAAGAAAAATGTGTAAAGATTGGGCTAAGAGGCAGTGGGAAACTTTGTTCTGAACCTTAAAAATGTGACTGTTATGTATTCTTACCAAATGCAATGCATGCCACAGCACGTAGCTTACCTCTTCCTGAAAAATATTTGTCTTTTTCCTACAGAAGAGCATTTGGTGTCCTTTTCAGTGTTATGTTTTGACTTACTTCCTCTTTCTTGACCAAAGTTCAGCAATAACCTTGGTTCTGAAGAGATGGAAACTCAGCAGAAAGTTGTGGCTTGCAACTGAGAATCTAAACTGATGTGGTGATTTTGTAGTATTGATTCCACATGGCAGTTCTAATCAAAATAAACACATCTCACCTTGTGAACTGGATGCTTGCCTTGGAAAGAGAAGAAAAGGAATCGAAGCTTTGGTATTTTAGTCTTTAGGATGCAATTGTACAGCACCTAACAGTGATGTCATTATGTATTCAAACAGTTTCCTGAGTATCACAAGAAAGCACATCTTTTCTTATGCTAATCTGAATTTTTCCTTTAATATTATTAAAGCTCTTACCCATTTCTGGTGTTGGTAGAAGTGCCTACATGCTGCGTATTTAAGCATGTGGAGACATCTCACACCAATACCCTTCTTAGAGTATTTTTGTTTGTTTTAGGAAAATACCAAACCAGTTTGGTGTATTCCCAGTTCATGCTTATACCATCATGGTGCTCTGTTAGCTAGTTTGCTGAACTATTATATGTGTTTGTAATGTGAATTTGTGGATATCCAGGGTTTAATCCTTTCTACCTTGATAACTAGACCCTGGTTTACATTTTATTTCTTTATAGCAAAATGTGAAGTAAGGTGTTTCTGCTCTCTCTCAGTATAGAACTAATTCTGGAATAACCTCTGTAGCTAGTTATTTGGTGCTTTTTTGGGGGTTGCATCTTTTTGCTGTGAGAGCAGATATTTTAACTGGTGAACTTCTGTCACTTAGGTGATGGCTTAAGTAGGTGGCTTGTCTAACTTAAATTTTCAAGGCACCCCCAGTCTTGTATTCTTTGCTTCATAAAATACTGCATGTGCTGCAGCCAAAAGGTTGGCCAGGAAAAGACCCTGCCCGTGTTGCCCCATGATTCATTCCAGAGTGACGCTGGATTCCAGAGGAAAGGTCTCTCCGTGCATGCACACTCATGCCTCCTGCTCCCTTCTTGGTATTAGGCAGACTTCCCATGTGCCAGCCCTTCTTTGGAGGTTAAAAGAGCAGCAATGCTTAGTAAAACTATCACAGGTTTGAGTGAACGTGTTAAAGGCCAAACCAATGGCAGGGGAGGAGGTGGTGGTGACTTTTACGTTCCTAGGAGGACCTAATGCTTACCTTGCTCCTTGTAAATAAGTGGGTTTTTTTTTTCATCTTTTGTGCTTCTCCCTCTCTTTGCTCCAGGTGCATTCTAATTCTTTCTTCTATTTTGACTCTTAACCTGGGTCATCCTACTGTTCAAACACATACACAAATAACAAATTCTATGTTTGTGTATGGAGTGCAGTCTTTGATGGGAATACCACTTCCTGTGTTGCCACAGTATTAGGACTATAAAAAGTACTCTGAAAGCATGAGAAGCATCCTCCATAATATATTTATTAAACCCATAGTTTCCAGTATGCCTCAAACACACAGATAGTTCCAACTTATGACATTGTGATAATAAGATGACAGCTTTAAAACGTAGTGCTTTGGCTAAGCCTTCTCCTGTTCATCTTCCTTTTTGGTTTTAGGCGCTCTTGATGTTACAGCCTTCATATGGTACATGAATTCTTGGCAGATTTTCCTCTGCTTGCAGTCCAGACCTTTACTGCTGCTCCTCTCACACATTAAAATGTTGGGGGGGTTTATATTCAGTTTCTGTAGCCTTGTTGTCCCTTGTTAACCACAAGGGATAAATAGTTCTTGTTTTACAAATTTGTAAGACTCTAATGTAATTCTTGCTTTAATACTGCTTGGTTGTGCATCTTTTCTCCTTCAATGATCTCTGGAGATGTCTTCCTCACTGTGAATGAGGCCCTCAATTCTGCTTCTCCCTTTCTTCCCCATCTTTGTGCAAATGGGATACCAATTTTTTTCCCCAAAAGTAAAGACCTCCTCATTGGTTGAAAATGCAAAGATTAACTCCAGAAGAAGCCTTAGTTTTGTTAGCAGAAACATGGAGCCTTTTCTCTGCTGTAGAGTGCAGATGGAGGTTATAAGGTAGCTGTGAGATGAAAGTGCCTGCCTGTCTTTCATGTTAACTAATTTAATTGATAGTCCGCTCTTTGATTGCGATATTGCAGGCACCAGCTCAGTTCAGTGCACTTTCTTCTGCCTTCGAAGCCTCCAGCTCCACGTGCCTTGCTGGCTTTGTGCGGTGGGTGCCTGGAGTCTGAAAATACCTCCAGCAGAACTGGTCTTTGTGGGGGGGATAACAAATGCATAAAAAAATGCACAACATAAGGATTACTTTGGGATTGGTGACTGTCAAGCAACTTGTGGAAGAGTAATCAGATTTGGGACCGATAAGCGTGGAAGTGATTACAGTTTTTCCTAAGCTCTGATGCCTTCTTGCTTTTACCTCCCTTCTGTGGGCCACAGGATTAGTTTTTCATCAAACATGTTGCTACTCAAACTTGCTTTGGAGACTAGATTTCCTCCCTTTCCTGGCTTCCACTAATGACTTTGTAGCTCGCCAAAAATCTGTATTCCCCTCAATGGTAGAGGGAGGGCCCCCCATGTGGCGTTGGCAGCAACGTGCCAGTGAAATAAGCCCATGCCATCGTTACCTGCTGAAATACTATTGACGCCTCGCTTGAAAGCAGAGCTTTGTAATGCTGCTGAGGAGGCAGCTTTGCCTACTTCTAAAATGTGGATTGACCTGCTGCTCTCAAGTTTAGTTGGAAGTTGAAGGATTTTAATTTTTTATTTTTTTTTTTGAGACACACCCTCTCTGTTGGGTAGTGCCAGGCTAAGGGAGAGACGTACTTCTCATTCCTCTCCGTGGGACTTGAGCTAGAATTTCAGTTAACAAAACAGATTATTCCCAATCAAATTAATTTTGTAACAGAAAAATAACTTGGAAAATGAGGTTTCAGATGGAGATGGATGTGATGTGCTGAGCTGGATCAGAGCTCTTCTCTGCAGCAATGAGTTTACATGCATCCAGGCATTCACTCTCAGCTGCAGTGCAGCCCTGGGCAGGGACAGGGCTGTAATTTTAAGCTTTGAGAGATGGACTTAGCCAGGATTGCCATAGGTACTGTTTTAAGACTGACTACCGTAAACACAGGCTTAAGGATAATAGTGTATTTCATGATCATTCATCTAGATAATTACTTTAAAATATATGCAGGGTTTATTTCTGTAAATTAAAGCAATTAGATTGTGACTTTCTGCACAGCCTTGCAAATAGGCTGGTAGAGCCCATCCAGTTCCACACACGCTTATCTCAATACCATGTGTGTTATTTCAATGCCACTGCAAAGTTTTTCTGTCCTGGAGATCCACAGGTGGTGAGAATTCAGCCTTGGCAGGAGCACAGTGAACCACTCTGTTTCAGCCCTGGCTAATGCTGCCCACGGAAAAAATGCCGTAACACTTGCCCTTATAAGAAACTACACTTCTGTACAAGGGGTTTTTATTTGTTTCAAATGTTGTGCTGGCTTTTTTCTTTACAACATAGATAAACATTCTTAATTATTAGACTGATTGAGTTAAAATGTTCAGCTTAGATTTCTGAGCTGCAAGTTTTGATCCTAAATGAACCAATTTTTCTTCCCCTGTGGAATTCCCATGTTTAGATAAGACACTTTGAAGTCAAGCAAATGCAATTTAACTTTGAAAACAAGACTGACATACTGTTCATGACTACAGTGGTACTCCACATTCCTTTTTTTTAAACAGAATGACATTTATAAAGGTGGTTTACTGCTTTTTTTTTTTCTGCAGGTACTATAATATGTAGAGAAGCTACCATGGAGGGGAGATTGGGGAAAAAGCAAAGTGTAAAGTTTGCCTTTCTGCTTTAAGTATCTTTGAGACCTCCCAAAATTATACCTTTTTCCTTTTTTCTTCTGTTTCATCGCATTGAGAGAAGTCATAGTGCATGNTTTTTTTAAACCTTGACGTAAAGACAGTTTCTTCTCAGCAGAACCAAACTAGAATTCCAAGCCTATATTCACAGACCATTGCACCTATTAGGTTTCTTTGACATAACTAAAAAGCCAATCTGTCCAACCACCAGGAATGATTGTGGGTTATTTTAGTTTCATTTTGAAATTTTGCATGTGACATTTCCCATGATGAAAGATACGTCTGGTGGCTTCATAGAATAACGTAGGTGAAGAACCCTCATTATGTCTTTGGTCCAAGGTCATGCTCAAAGCAAGTCCAACTAGATCAAGTTGGTAAAGGCCTCTTCTAATAGGGTTTTGAATATCTCCAAGGGTGGAGATGCCACCACCTCCCTGGACTCACACTCAGTGCCTGACCATTGTTGTGGTGAACACATTTTCTCCAGTTGTGTTTTCCCGTGTTGCAACTGTCTGTTACCTCTTGTCATTCTACTGTGCACCTCCAAGAAGAGTCTGGCTTGGTCTTCTCTATACCGTCAGATTTCATAGCTGCAGACAGCAGTTAAGACTTGGCTGTTCATCTTCTCGATACTGAACAAATCCAATCTTCTTAGTCTCTCTCAGCTTGGTTATCGTGGTTGTTGTTGTAAGAGATGCAGATGATCTAGAGGACTTCTGGCCTTTCAGCTGCTTTCTTGCTTTTTGAGGTGAAAGGAAATATTCACTGGAATAGTACCAATAGATGAAAGACTGCGAGACTTGCTTGCTTGTTCCAGATTACAGGTCTCAACAGCTTTCCTTTGCAGACATTGTATACCTTGTGTCAGACTTGCTTCATTTGTATACAAGTCCAACTCAAGGGGAACTCACTGACCTGCCAGAGAAGTGGTTTGTATCCAAAATGATTGAGCCACTTGATTCAGGCTGTACAGATGGAAACAGAGTTCTGCTCCAAGAAAAGGGTGTTCCTTGTAAGTTCAGACAGATTTTAAAGACTTTTTTTAGACTCATATGGTTTCGACTGTACTAATCTGGCTTTCAGAAGTAAAGGGGGAGACATTGAACAGCAACAAGTCTTCCCTCTTTGTCTTCTCCTGATAGATGGGGCGTATTTATTTGTTACAGAACTGGTCAGCTGCTGAAGGTGACTCCCATTACCAGTGTGTGGGTCACTGTTCATGTGATCTTAAGAAAATCCAAGGTAATTAAGGGTGCGTTGTCCAGTCTGGTATGCTGGCTATCAGAGAGCCCATTTTTACTGTAAGCACTGCAAGCTGTAGCCACAGTTTCACAGTACAAAGCAACAGCAACACTAACTTCAGGAAAGGTTTTCACCCTCTACTTTGCCTGCATCCGGTTATTCCCACTACTGTGTTTTGGCACAGCAGTCTGTACAGCGCACCAAAGCAAAGGATTGGATCTGGCTTAAAACCTCTTAAAAACGAAAACAAACCCCCAAAACAACCCCAAAAAAGACAGTAGTTCTGGTTTTGAATTTTTCTCTGCAGGAGCAGGGGAAGTGAGGAGGACAAGGGTGGTATCTGCTTGCTTTCTTAAAGTTGGGTCAGTTCCCTGCAAATGGTTGGGCTGAAATAACAAGGGCAGATGCTGGACTGCAAGGGGGAAGGGACTGTGGCAAAGACCTGGGGTGTAGAGGCTGGAAGGTCAAACTGGTGGGTTTACCAGCTTCTTTGTAATGGTTGTGTTTTCAGAAATAACCAGTTCAGACATCTGCCTACCTAGATCTCCTTACCAGTTGTGTTGTTAATTATATTTGCTTAAAGCTTTATAATACAAGTTTATTTGCAAACAAGGTGTGGGAGTTCTAGTATTTATTTGCTCATGGTATGTTTTTCAGCTCGGAGCACTGTGCCCTCTTTGCCCTCTTCTTTTATTTTTTTTTTTAACACCTACATCTTATTTTTTTTTAGTACCTGATCTTAAATAATACTGCTTTAAGAAAATAAAAACAAAACGCCAAGGCAAATCTTGTGAAATTTCGTAATTGAATCAGTTGGATGCCAGTTTTTCATAATTCTTACACTGTGGTACAACACTGTAATGGAAAAGACCTGCTGTAGCATCAATTCTTTCCTAAATAAGAATTTCTCTTCCTGTGTCCATTTTCTTCCATTGCTTAATATTCAAGAAACTGATGTTGCTTCCTGGGGGGTCCTGGTTTTGCTTCAGTGTCTTGCAGCATGCTTCACTCTTATTGTTGCAAAAGCACAGTAATTGGCTAATCTTACCATTATACTCCTATATTCAAATGTCCTGGTTTTCTACTGTTTAATGTGCTTGGTAATGTCAACTTAGCTTTGAACCTATTGCAACATTGTGTTGCCTTTTTTTAAACCTTTTTTTCCCTTACTGTGGTGCATATGGTGCAGTATATGCTCAGTATCCGCGATAGTTTCTCATAGTTCTAGTATCTCTCATCTATTCCTTTCCTTTGAGAATTGGTCTAAACTATTCTCAGAGTTTTTAGTTTAAAAAAAGAAAAAGTGTTAAATGTCTGTATGTGTATCTATCTATCTTGGAATTTATTATAAGTGGTCGTTTATTCCTCATACATTTTCTTGATTGGGATACCAAAAGACTATAGAATGCTATTGAAAAGACTATTTGGTTTATTTGGAAATAAAACCTATTTAATTGAAGAAATGCCTGTTTCCCATGGGACACTTGCTGTTGCATTTATAATTCAAGAGTACAGGTGCCAAATGTTGAGGTGACTGGCTTAAGTACTTACCTTGAAAGATGGATAAAAAGACTGGTGTGGGTTTTTTCCCTCTTAGTTGGCTGGAAGAAAAAAACTGCACATAGTTACTGTAGATAAACTAGACCTTTTAGTCCTATCTATAGATCTGGTTAGTCAATTTGGATGGCCGACCTAAATTGCAGTATCATCAGTCTGCTTCCTTCCCAGGTTTGAGAATGCATTGGATAAATGCTTCTGATAGCGGAGGAGCCTGTTGCTTCCATTTTTGAGGTGGTCTGGTATCCTGTGATATGCGGCAAAACATGATTAGGATGTCACAGGGGATTTTCACCTTTCCAGCCCCTTCCCGATCCCCATTTTCCTTTTCTCCTCTGTTGGTGCTATGTTTCCAGCTCATGGTGAAAGCTAACAGCTTCTCTTTCAGCTTTCTGCAGGCGGCTTGAAATGTGAAATTCAAAATCGGATGAGGTATCTAGTTACTACTGAATGTTGTTTCTTTTCTCATCCCTGTAGGTTTAAATTTCTGCAATAAAGTATTTTACACAATAAAGAAATGGTACTGGCCTCATCTGACATCTCTGGTTTTGTAAAGCTTTGTAGAAATGAAGAAAGAACAATTCTGCAATTAGTAGGATTTTACTCAGTGTTAGAGGTTGAAAATCTTGCTGGCAAGGAAACTGGGTCTGTGCCAGAACATGCTTTTAAATTTCTGTATTCTGATCCCGTTTCCAAAGGCAATACTAAGAAATCCCAACCCCTTTACTTGGCTGCTGGGAAGAAAGCATGTGCTGGAAGGAATCCATCTTATCAGCTTGTGCCATTTTCCTTTGAAGAGAAGCTCTTTGTCCTTTGCCTTTCTGAGAGCCTCCTGCCTCTCTTACGAGTGATTTTTCTTGCCTATTGTGTTCCTCTTTGAGCTGCCTTGTTAGCGCATGGCTGAGGCGGCCTTTATGCAGGGGTGAGCTGCTGTCAATAGCTCCCTCCTCCCTCTGGTACATGGGAACGCTTCGGACTCCTGCCTGCTCCCTGTCCTCGCTGTTCAGCTTTCTCGCTTGGTCTTCGCATCCACAGGGATGTATCATCTTTGCCTCATCATGCACCAGCTGTCATCACAGGCTTGGAAACTATGTCCCTGGTTTTTGTCAACTCTCATTTTCACCAATGATCTTATGCGTGATCGCCAGATAAAGAGCTGCGTGCGTTCATAGCTTCCCTCTATAGGTGTTTATGGTACATGTAAGTATGTCCAGCCATTGATAGTTTCTCAGAAACAGATGGACATAAAATGGCATCATGGGACTGGAATTTTATTAATTATTGTTGCTCTTGTTGTGCTTTGGAAAATGCATTTAATTTGAGATAAATAATGAGAAAGTGGTAGGGGAGCCTTTCCAGTGGTGGCTTTGCTGCCCGACTCCTAGCTGCGGCTGTGCCTCTGCAATTTGCTGGGCATGTTGGCCTTAATATATCCATTAATGTGATCTCCTCTTGGACGGAGCAAGCTACTGGCTGCCAGTTTGCTCTGTGCACTGCTGTCACTTTCTGATTTTGAGGAGCATGAACTTGCAAGCCATTATGTCAGTAATAACCATAGTTCTCTTTCTGAATGCTTTTTCCTGGTGAGCAGCAAGTTTTTCTGCAGATTCGGAGGAGAAAAACAACATGGAGGGATTAGCTAGGTTGCTTGCACTTGCAGGAGGTATTTTTTTCCTGCTCTGTAGGACAAATGCAAGAATGTGTAGTCTGTACATATTTATTTTCAGCCATACAGTAGCAATCCTTGCCATGTTTTAAAAGCAGAGTCTGAGTTGCTATATATTACAATGTCGATGTCTTTCAAAGAAAGCTGCCAACTTGATCAAAGTAGAGCAACGAGAAAAAAGCTTGGAGCATTTGAGTTTACTGACCTCATTACCTTGACTCCAGCAGTTAAAATTAAGCTGTGCAGGCAACAAACTTCCATCTTACTGAGACTGAGAACCAGTTTTGATAGCACACTAAGTTTGTAATGTCTGCTACCTTCGGCCCTTACTGCATAAAGCCTAATGGCATGTTACCTAAGCCTTAATTAAACCTCCAGATGAGTTGGGTTTTAGTGATATTTACACATTCTGAACAGAAAAGCCTTACTTTCATGCCAGTGTCACCATTTCCCACAGACTTCTGAGCAGGGAGCAAACGGATCAGCTCGTGTCCTTTCGTGTCTCTATTTGCCATATGATTTTTTCATTGTTACCAAGGCAACCCCTCCTACCCACCCCCCCAACAGGCAAAGTCTCAATACAATGTAAGTTATTGTCTGGAGCAATTATTAGGCTATTATTTAAGCACCATTGAAATATGTCAGTATCCCGTAGGAATTTTAAACAAGTGGGAGCAAAGACAATAGTGAGCATTAGAGGACTGCGAAAGCATTGTGCTGCTGGTAGCTTGGGGAAGATGCTTGTAGCCCTCCTAAAAGGTCTCATAAAAACTATGAGCAGTCTTCCCAAATTGGCAGAAGTCAGGACTTGCCAATGTGGCATAACATTGAAAGGTAAAAGAGGGGAAATGGCTTTATCAGTGCTCTTTAGCTGTGTGCCGCTTCTCACGTGGCTGCTGTGCCCACAGAACATCTTTGCCTGAGTTAAGTACAGCCCATTGGGACATACTGTAGCACTGAGAATATCGTTTTGATGGAAATGGTAGTAAAATATTCCCATCCCACATGGATGGGAGAGCGTTCTTTGTTGGAAAGTCTGTATTCACAATCCCTGCTTGTGTGTCCTGAGTTTAGAAGTGAAAGGATTTGCAAGAACTGTGCAGCGAGAACGTAAAATAAGAGAAGAAAGTGAACCTTATTTATTTATAAGATTACAGTGTATTTTTTCTTTTCCAAAAGAAAGCTCTTTTCCCATTTCTCAACTGTGGGAATTCAGGAGATCTAGGAGCAGGGCTTGCCTTGCAGTCTCCTCTTAGAGTACCTGTTTCCTGAAGGTGCCACTCGGGTTGTATTCCTGCAGCCACTCGTGCAGCCGTAACAGTCCAGCCTTTTCCATACCATCCTGTATCCTGGGACTGAATTTTCTGTTGCTTTTGTCTTGCTGATACAGTCCTTCTGTTGAGCGATAGCAAAACTGACAGGGTTTTATAGCACCGTATCGATTTCATCCAGGAATTTCCTTCCAAGAACCTGCCTTGTTGTCATGGGTCAAAGATGTCACCAGATTGATTTGGCATTTCATTTCTGAAAGTTGCCAGGAGAGGACTGCAGCTCACCGAGAACATCTTTGTTTCAGGCTGTGCAAGTGTTAAGAGCATTGTGAGTGCAGATGGAGAATCCATTAATGATTCTGCATGACGGGGAGGGGGAAGCAGGAGAGTGCAAGAACCTTATTTCTTGCTGTTGGAAAGTGAGATTGTTTCTGGCTCTTCAGAAACTAATTTCTCTGGCAAGATTACTTTAAACTTATGTAAAGATCCACCTCCATGATTTCCCCTTCCCACCTCTTGGGAAGGGTCTTTGCCTCCATCCCAGACTTATCAGAGAAGAAGAGAGGTTTGCCTCGTTCCTCAGCACTGTAATGTGTCACAATAGATATCTGGGGATGTGTTTGTATGTCTATTATTTGTTGTTTCTCTTAGACTAGAGCACAATATCATAAGGCTATAATGCTTAGCCTGATGTATAACATATTCCTCAGTTCACGTTTATGGCTTTTCTGCTGTTTACTTCTCATGTAGATTTTGTGCCCACAGATAGCAGCAGTGAAGGGTGCCCAGCTAGTAGAGACCCGAATGCATCCGAATTCATCTGCTGCCAGCATCTGGTAGCTGACTGTCAGGTAAACCCTGCGGTGGGGTTCACTTTTACAGTTCCTGAGTCGTTTCAGTGCTCTCAGCTCTGCTTGCTGTTTTCCTGACCTCTGGTGAAATAAGCGACGTGAATTTTGTGAGCTCTGTGGTTACCCATAGGTTTGTGGATAGCAGCAAAGAAAATGACGCAAACACTTCCACTACAGCAGCTCAGAGCTCTTCTGTATTTTAGTGGTGTTGGAGGCAGCTCATAGCTGTCTCCTTAATGAACACTGTGGTGAGGTAGAAGTTGTTTCATTGAGACTTTGTTAGAGACTTATTAAAGGAAGTTAGATTTCATAGTTGGTGGCACTGGATTATCTATCAGCATATGTCTTTTGACAGTGTTACAATTTCAGGCTCTGAAAATGATGTAACTATTTTACTGTAATAAAATAATTACCATTTTCAGAGAGGAATCTAGGGCAGTAGGCTATGTTCATAAGAAGCACTTGTTTTGGCAAACATTTTACCACTCAAAAAGTAATTATTTGAAATGATAAAATCTCTTTTTTACAATGTTACAAGCATTTTTTCAGTACTGGCAGCATTCCTGAAAGTATAAAGCTTGCCTGAGTACACCATCACCTCTATGGAACATCGTTTAATTCTTGTTAAACTTGCCTACTTGAAACCTTATGTTGTGAATATTTGAAATACATGCACATGGGCTGTTGCTGTTAAATCTTTTGTCACTAGTGGTTGTAGAGGTGACGTATTTATACTACATTTGTAGGGAAAGAGTTTATTTTCCATCTTTCAGTGCTGATGGAGCTGCTCATGAGGAGAGATACAGTCTGTGGCTATCCCAATTCACCATTATTTCTTAAGTAGCATTAAACGACATGCTAATAAGGCATGATAGGTCATGCATTAGTGAATACTTGTGTTTGCTTTTGCATTTTGAAATTAATATGATAAAATTCTTTAAAGTTAGCTGCAAAGACTGTTTCTCATAAAATGCCACTTGCTATAAACTTCCTAGATTTGCTCTTGTACAATAAACACAAAAGCAAATGTATCCATTAGTGCAGCAGAAGCCACTCAGATTGGTCTTTTCAAGCTTGTTCTTAAAAAGCAAGATTGATTTAATGATCAGTGACTTTTTGTATAGAGGCTGCCTCTGTGTAGTTGTACTTTGTGCCTTGTGGGTGTTCTCCTGTCCCTCAAAACAATCCAGTGTAATTGATACTGTCAGCTGAGCTGTGTGCTCGATGGCTGCAGCGCCAGGGCTGCTCAAATGCTGCCAACAGGGGACTTGGCTCATCTTGATTTAAGGACAGGTACCCATGCAGCCCTTAGAAAGGGAAGGCTTTTTTTTTTTTTTTTCCTATAAATTATTCCGGTTCCCTTTAAATGCTAATTTACATTTTATTGTGTACCTTTCGTCTTTGCTGCATTTGATACCTTGTGTTCATGAGCTTTCTTGTAGTCATGCGATGCAAACCCCATAGGTCTCATGAATATCTTTTGCTTTGTGGCTGTTGAGTATATTAGTGCCAAATGGACCTTTCAGATGGTAGGGTGATTGTAGCAAATGCTTAGCTTGGTCCTGGCTACAAATTTGATATGTTATTTAAATCCCTTGTCTGCATGAAGACTTGGATTTCATCCCAGAGGGTTTTTTCAGACTCGCTTCTGCTGTGTCCAGTCTTAGGTATATGTGACAGCCTGTAAGTGCTTGTCAGGTAAGCTCCAAAGTTGGACTCTTTCCTCAAAATGAACTGCGTGCTGTCTGAGTCTGTCCATCACAGAAAACACTTTATCTTTGCCTCTGGTGCAGACTATTTTCTTTGTGTCAGGAATTTTGTCTTGTAATAGTCTCAAAATTCATGGTGATATCTTTCTGTATCTGAGAGGTTAAGGCAGACACATCAACAGATTCTTGGGTAAGTTTGCATCCAAAACCCAGGACGCTCCTTTGGTCTTAAATGCATTTCTCCTTTACTCAACTGAATTTGAGATTACAACAATTGTGGAAGTTATCAGCTCTGGAGAGCAAAGATACGCCAAAGCTTTTGTTGCAGCAGGTTATCAGTGTGTATATATATATATATATATTTTATTTTTTTTTGACAAAGAGTTGTTGGCATCCTTCTGGCAACGCCATCTTGTATTTCTGCTGAATTCTGACTGTTTTGTCATCTGCATGCTACCTGCCATGTGGCACATTTCATATACTTGTTTGGCAAAAGAGAGGAAAATACATCCATGTTCCACTTTAAAAATAGTGCAACCGTCTGTAAGACCAGTTGTGTTGTGTTATGGGATTGCCATGATAACACTGTCTCTTAAGGCAGATTGATAGCTACAGAATTGCAGTTTCAGGGTGTGCCTGTGAATCAAGTGATAAAACAGCAAAGAAACCTGAAAATTAATTCGTATGTTATATGTGACTTTGCAGGGGGCTTTGATCTTTTGGATTACTTCTTTGTTAAGTTACCGTTATTTCAGGGGTACTGCAAGAAGCTGTATGAAAAGCTGAGTTAGCTCCAGTGGGTCAAAAGAGGTGGCCAAGACCTGGCAGTCCTCAGGCAGGTTTAGCAGAAATAGAGGCTGTGTTTCTAATTCGGAGTGATGGAAACCAAACCAGAAGCAAATAGGTCTTGTCAGGGGTAGGAGCAAGTGCAGCATCAGCAGCTTCCCTTTGTATTGCTGCAGAGTGTGGGCATACAAGTGATATTACTATCATGTGTACATTTTTCTGTATATTCACAGCCATGGTGTTTTAGTGTTGGCAAACTTTACGGTTTTCCAGTTTGAGAAATTTCTTTGAACTTAATTGTGTTGCTCTCTCCTTCAGGAAGCTCTACATGCGTGAATATGGACATTTTGCTTGTGTCTCTGGCTTAAATTTTTGCTTCATTCATTCCATCATGTCCCTCCTAACCCATCCCTCTCTTCTTTCATGACTGTAATGAATTAATGATTTTATGTAAATCTGGTATTTGAGGGACTTAGGTGTGCCTTGGGACTTGTTTAAGCTATCACATAGGAAATGCATCATCTGCTTCATATTTTCAGCAACTGCAGTCAGTTATATTTTTCCTTTATTCCTTCTCTCTATTTTCTAATCCTTTTTTTTTTCTTAAAGCAGTTCTTTAAGCATTTTTAGACCATTTGCCAGGATTTAAGGATTTAATTCTTGTTTTCCATCCTATCTCCCTGCCCCACCCCCTTTATTTTCCACCTTAAATAGGAAGGAAAAAAAGCAACCATCCCTGCGTTACATACCTGATTGCTATTCAGTTCCCAAGGGAGACACACTGAGAGCTAAATGCAGGGGCTGGAGGTCTAGGCTCTCTGGTTAGATTCACTGAATGTCACTAATTAGAGTAGAGTAGCCACTTACATATTTATTCATGTTTCAGAACAGTTGGTGAATCAATTGAGTGAATGAACTGGGGCAGCTTCAATGCTTCTCATGTGTGAATATGCTTAAAAGAAACTCCCAAATGTATTGAAGTTGGTTCCTTGTGGCTTGCTGGTATAGACCAGCATGGCTGTAGCAAAACTTCATTTCCATGTGACTTTTGGGTGGTCCCTTCCCCCCCCCCCCCGTCTTCCGCTATTGAAGAAGAGCTGATTCCATCCTCCAAAATATTTGCCCAAAAAAATGCTTCTCTTCTGGTGAGAAGAAAATAGTTACCTTTAAGGTCATCCTCACTCTATTTGTAGTTAATTGATAAATTTGCCTAAGCTTAAATTAAAATCCTTGTAGGAAATAAAATCAGGACAACAACAACTCGTGCTGATGCATTGCTGGCAGATAGAACAGCGCAGAATAACCTTGCGATACATGGTGGGCTTTTTTAAATGTAGCAGATTGATTTCCCCATAAACACCTTGAAGTGTTGCCTTTCACCAAAATTCTGTCTGAATTTAGCTCCTAATTGATAATAGCTCATTTACGTTTTCAGAGCAGGATGGTGACAGCCTCCTGGTCTCTCCTCGCTGAGAGATTTGCATTCCATCTGCTCTGGCTGTTGATTAGCAGCATGCCGGCTACATGAGCAGTGTTTCTGGACGTTACGGTCATCTGTTGCGTTAAAATTTTTCTGTGAGGACACGACCACAAAGCTGAAGGCATGGTTAGGTGAGCGAGAATAGTGGTTTGGGGTTTTGCTGTTATTAGAAGGAGAGTGCCTCATGGGCAGCGTGGCTTGAACGTGCATCATTGGGTCCAAATTTCCTGGAGCGCTGCGAAAGCTTTCAAACACTCAGTGGACAAAGCTCTGAGTTCCTCCCAGCTTGCTGCTACTGCTGTTTTGAGTGCCTGCATCTCTATTCCATTGGTATCACCCATACTTTAAAGAAGGCGCAGTCTTTATTTAACAAGTTTTGGAAGGCACAAGGTTTGAAGTCAGCCATATCTTCAAAGCCGGCAGTATCTTGTGAACTGCTGCTTGGCCAAGTTGCTGTGTACAGCAGGGGCAGGCAAGGGACTGGCGGGTTTTTTTTCCACCAAAGCATGCTTAAGTTCATTTACCCTTAACAGAGAAAGCGCTGGTGTGTGAGGTAATGCAAATATGTTTAGAGGTCGGCAAATGTAAAGGTAGGATGGAGAGAGAAATGGGTCCCCGATACCTGAAATGTATTGTGTAACTCTTCTCTCTCCCTAGTGTCTTTAAAAGTCAGTCCAGTTTTTAATCTAGAACAGTGACACACTGAAGTGTTCTAATCTAATTGTTTTGTGTTGTGTGGGATACTACAGAGTAAAGCTGTCATTGGTCTTCCTAATCCTGAACTTCTGCACTCTAACTTGGCTGGTTTAGCTGGTTTATAACCTCTGTTGCAGAATGTTTTAGGGTGCGTCTGCCTTGTATCACTGGTGAGTGTGCCAACTTGAAGGTAAAGCAGGTTTCTTTGGGCAGATACCCATTGATGACTTATCCAAGTTTATCAAAAATGTTGTTGTTCTGTCCATTTGCACAGGTGATACTGCAACTGAGACTTAGAATTCAGGCTTTTTGCCACTGTCACGAATAGGGGTAAAATAGAATTAGTTGTGGTGGCTCTGTAATGCATTCTTTGAAATGTAAGAAAGAGGTGACTTAGGAAGTCGGGCCATTCGGGTTTTTTACCCTCAGCATACTTAGAATTTGGTTTTGGATGCAAAACTATTGGCAGTCACTTCTGCAGTTTGTGTATTCCCTTCCCACCAGGTTTTGTTCTGTAAGCAATAGAAATTACTGAATGGTTCCTTTTGCCTTTTTATTTACCAAGTGCCAGCAGTGCTGTGCATTGAGCCTGGGGGAAAGGTAGGGGGGAATCACATGCCTCTCAATCTTTCTTCTTATTTGGGGTGTTGAAATCCTTTTCAAAAGGATTCCAGTTCCAGTTTGGCAGGGATGCTCTAAGAGGAGATACCCAGCCCTCATGGTTTCTGGCTGGGGACTTGTGCTGTGCAAAAAGTAAGAGTTTTAGCTTGGAAGACAGAGTCCAGGACTGCACTTGTTTGTTTGTCTGTTGCATTTTAATCTTAAACTAAAATTACCCCTTGAACACAGGAGCTCTGTTGAAGAGTTGAAGTGAGCATAGATTTTCAAATCAAGCCCTTTGAAAGACCACTTCTCTCCCCTTGAAGGAAGCGCATTTGAACTATAGCTTATTCCTTCCATGTACTTAAATCATAGCAAAGCTTCCAATTGCAAAGTGGTGTCTGAGGAATGCTACTTTTACTTGAATTGGATTTAAACAAGCCCTTTAAACACAGGATTGAGAATAAGGGAAGGCAAAGGATGCTACCTGAAAGTGTTTTTAAAAGAAAACAACTCCAAACTTGTGGAGACCTGCACCAGAGAACTTCTGCTTATCTTGAATTTACCGCAGTGTCTCCGGGCGTGCTTCAATACGTATTTTTTAATGAGTAGCAGGGTGGGGCTCAGCTGGGTGGCTGTGCTCATGTGTGAGTGAGGAGGAATAGAACCTCGGGTAGGCTTTGTAATGCTGTGAGGATCTTACAACATCTGTCGCTATAATAATGTAAGAATTAAAACAGAAGAATTACTGCCTTGAGTAGATAAGCAGCTACCTTAATGCTCATTTACTGGTGTTTGAACTAGACATGTATCATTTAAAAAGAAAAATGTTGTTTTAAATTGTGCAAAACGTTTAGGAAGACACTGATGTAAACGCTGATGAGAATTAAAAAGCTGTTACATTCCTCCTTCCTGGGAAGTCAGAAAGAGCTGAACATGGTCTGACTGCAAAGGTCCTCTGGTAAAACCTTGCACGGAGCCACTCTCAAGCCCCGTCTCGTTTCTCTGAGATACCTTGGAAATGTGTTTTTCTTCATCTGATAATTGCTTGCCTATTATCTTCTTGCTAACTGTTTGCTCTTAATAGCTGGTAAAATAAAAAAGGAAAAATGAATTTGAGCAGTGTTCACTCCCTGGGGGGAAATTAAGCCATCGATAGCGTGTTTAAAGTAGACTTGTCTTTGTACTGTGCATTTGCTGTCCTCCATATGGGGAGCCTGTAGTTGGTTCTGCATCATTTGTTTTGTCTTTCTGGTTGCTCTTAATATTAATTGAAGTCTTTCCCAAGACACAGTTTTGTTAATCTTCCCTCCCCTCCCCCGATATCCCCAATAAAAATGCTCTCATGTGTCTGAAAAGTGGTTTAAAAGTAGCATTGTTTTTTTTTTAATGTTGGTGGTCCATTTATTCACCTGTGTTTTACCACCAGTATTAGTGTTTCTATTTCTTTGCCTAAGTTTTGAATTTCGTATGTGCTGTAATTGTTACAAGGATGCAAATAGTTTCCTGGAGTGATGTGTATAGGTCTCTTATCAGTTCCAATTATGCAAAATGTTTTCAATTAGCTGTAATTCCTTTTTCTGTCTCCCCCCAGACAAACACAACCATGCAGGGCCCTCCTGGGAAGCACCTGTGTGTGGCGCAGGGGCAGGCTTTCCCCATCTAAATTGTGTCCTGTCCCAGGAGCATTAGCATCAGAAAGCACGCTCTGCTACTCCCTGTATTCTTAAAAAGTTATCATGCTCGTAATTACACCATTTCCCTAAAGATTTTCAATATCACTGCTGGCAACCTACGGGAGGAGGTAATAACCTCCATCTCAAGATTCTCACAAGCAGCAATGGGAAACAAATGACCATTCTGGACTGCAAAACTTTTTCTGGAGCTTACTCCTCTACTGTCCGAAGTCATAGCAGGTAGTTAAGTGCTCTGTCCAATACTAGTTACTACCCAAGTGGGATGCTTTGTTAGGTGGACTGGTGGCTAAATATGAAATGGTGCTGCATAAGGCAGAGAACAGATGTCGGTAACTGAGCAAAATGTTCCTGTAAGCTTTGAGGTGGTTCTGGCTCTGAGGTTACCACCTCCATGTGCAGCAGCAGAGGAGAACAAGGAGAAAGCGGAGGAGTTTCCTGACAGAAATACTTGTGGTATGGAGGCTTTATTGAAACAGTTGGAAGTGCTGTGGATGTGGATGATGTTTGCTTAGGTAACGCAGAGAAAGAGGTCCATGCCTTCTGCCTAGTATGGAGAAGAATCCCCTGTTCAAAACAGTGCTGACTCTGGTTTGCCAATGTACATACTGAATTATGCAGCAGGGTGAAATAACTCTGGGTTTAAATAGCTTGGTTCTTCAAAGGAAATATTTTGAGGCCCTCCTAATACTACCTCTGTAGTCGTAGCTTACCTTTCTCCCTGTTCTGCCTTACTGCTTGTTTCAGCCCTTACCTTGGCCCCTCATTCATACTCCCACTGCTGTTATCACAGCTGCCTGACGGGGTTTGAGTGAAGAGGGTTGAGAATAACCGTTTCCAGCACATCGTCATTTGATTGCACAGAGATTGTACCAGAGCAGCTGGTATATATTTAAGCCCTCCCGTGGGCTGGCAGCCTTTCTCAGGGAGCGGGCTGTTGGACTGACTGCTGGGCTTTCTCTTAGAGCACACACACGCAAGGAACCTGAACAGGGCATGGTCTTAATGCTGAAAGGTGGCATTTCCAAAAGCTCCTGGAGTATGTATCCTGCTGGTGACCACCTTCAAATCCCGATGAAGAGCAGAACTGCTTAAGTTACACGAGTCTCAATTTGGGCGAGTGTGGTAAGGGTGAACTGTTTGGCAGTGCAGCACAGGTGATCTGCTTGTCAGGCTGCACTTGCAGTGATGGCTTTATCACTGTGAAAATGTTGATAGTTTCGGGGCCTCTTATTTCAGCATAAATTAGCACTTGTAGGACTTGCTCATGCACAACCTGATTTTTGCCAGCAATTTAAAAAGAAAAATAATACATATATACACACACACATATGCTGTAGAAACTAATATTTGGTGGAGGGAGGGAGAAATAAAGTAAGTGTGGGAGAAAGTACTGAGAGAACAAGATTTAAATTACATTTTAAGATGATTCTGCCCTGCATTTATCTTGTTCTTCAGATGAGTGGGTGACAGGTTAAGTCTGTTGCAGCATGAACCTTGTTCAACCTTTTCAGTTCTTTTCTGGGGAGAAGGTTTTCTTCCTAGTTTGTATATCACTGTCATACTGAATGTCACCTGTGCAGTGGGGGCTGGGGACAAAGGAAAACGTCCACCAGGGAACATATGGAAACTTGGACCTGTTGCATAGTCAGTCATGTGCAGAGCATCTTTGGTACAGATAAGACCTCTTGGGAAGGCTCATCGAACCCAGCAGAAGACATCCCTGGAAGGACACACATGGAGGGGACAGTAACCAGCCACTGTGTTCAAGAGTACTTTGATCAAGGTATTGCTTGTTTCCAAGGTGCCAGCACAGCTTGGATAGCAAAATATTGCTGCAGCTGCTTGTGTAACACCACGTTGCAGTGAATTCTTGTGTTGTTTTCCAACTTATTCCTTCTTTTAAGCATTTTGCCTTTTTACACTGAAATAACTTTTTATTCCTATTCAAAATAGTTAAAAGTATACTAAAATATCTCAAAAATGTTTTAACATCAGTTGTGCTGGAGTATGTTGACCTAGCCAGTTTGTATCCAAGGTGGGGAAGGCTTTTCCCCATGAATGCATCATTACAGAGTTTGAGAAGAAGGGAAGACTAGAGGCACACGTGCCGCTGGAGCATTGGCAGGAGGTTAGGTGCTGTTGAGAAAAAGACCAAAGCTTGAACATGTTCAATCTGTTTAACTAATAATCAAGACGTTTGCTGTGTTCCTATCAAGGGTATGGGCATGTGATTTCAACTCAAGTGAGTTGTGCTGGCTTTAGCAACATGTCCTTGTCAGCTGAGCTCTGGGGTAACACTTTTAGTCATCTCTCATCACAAGATAAACGTGAGTTGAAGAGGGGTGATTTGATATTCCAGTTAAATCAGCCTAATGGGTAGCTGCTGCCAGAGGTAGTCTCCTTCTCACTGCCTCCTCCCTACCTGCGATGAGCTGTTTCAGAGGACTAAACCACAAGAAACTAGTTTATTGATCAATTAGGTTTTTAATGCTTTTTAGTTCTAACGCTGAGTAGTTCTCTAAATACCAGATTAACTTCCTGAACTGGTTCACTGTGGGCTTGCATGAGCAGCAGTACCAGAGCAAAGGAAGGGACATCGGGTGTGTGGCTGAGCTAGCACATAAAGGGCAGCCTGAAGAGCAGCCGAAATTCCCCATCACTCCAACTCCATCTCCATGTGATTTTCATGGAAAGGAAAAGCTTTATCCAATAATACAAGACTCTACAAGTGCACTTTATCACCATTCCTTTAACTGGCTGTAATTGCTGAGTTTTGTTTTAATTCCTATCTTGTGTTTTTGGTTATGTCAGATGTTCTGAAGGTTTTTGTGCAGTTTTAATGAGAAGGTAATTGTTACTGCTTAGTAAAATTCTGGAAATAAGACTGTTAAAACTGGAGGCTCAGTAAAAAGAGCATAAACAGTCATTTTATTGTGAAGCTTCCTGGCAGAAACTTTTTTTGCTTGATTGAAATATTCACAAGATTGAACTTAGGTCTTTCTTGATAAATATGAATGCACATGAAAAAAAGATTGGAAAGTTTCCTCTTCTTTCTCTTTCCATTCCATGAAGTACGAACTTCATTCAGGAGGTGGGCCAGGGAAAGAGTATTTGTGGGTTTTTAGGGTGAGCAATCTCTCCTGTATGCAGCACTGGAGTATTTGAGTTTCCTTTAATTGCTCCTTGCTGCTGTGTTTCCAGTCCCCATGGTAATTTCTCCATCACTGATCTGGGGGCTGGCCTAAAGGCCCAAATCTATACAACTGGGATGATCTTCCCCTTCCTTTCATGGAGCCTACTTATGTATTTGTTTAAATGTCACTTAGCTAAAAGATCAGGAGCTCTAGCACTTGTATTGCTACCAGCAGAGGATTTGCTGAATTCCACTGAGTTTTGCCAGGCTGAAGGGAAACGTGGGGTAGGTGAATAAAACAAAAACATCAGTTGGAACTGTGGGCATCTGATTTTTAAATCAATAGTTCTGGTCTTGGTTTTCCATGCTGCTGTATGCTTTTGTGACTTCTTTTCTTTTGCATTTGTCTATTTGGGTTAAGGATCGAGTTGGGCAACTTAGGGAAGTATGCTTATTTCCATCCATGCGAATTAGCAGAAGGAAGATTTTTCAGACTGCTATGTAGCTGTATAAAACACAGCTGTATATCGTGGTTTGGGAGAGACTGGCCACTGTGGTGAGTAACAGATGCTCTCCCTCACCTCTCTCTCCAAGGAGAGGAGGGAGGGAGAGAGAGAGACTTACAAGTTCAGAAGGAACTAAACTACTGTAATGAAATATTAACAACAAAATTAAAAGAAAATAATGAAATATATACAAAACTGTATCAAGCTGCCAGGATGACAGTCATGTCACCAGCAGGCACTGGGGAAGTCCCAGACTGGACTTGGTGATGGATGGGAACTGGATTCCAGATCTGGATTCAGGATCAGGATCAAAGGCAGACAAACAGACAGACTCGTCCTCGGTCACCGGCCATTGAAAAAAGAGCATGAGGCAGATGGGATGGAATACCCCGTTGGTCGGTTTTGAGTCACCTGACCTGTCCACTCCTCCCCACAGGTGTGATCCCTCTATGCTTTTCCGCTTTCGACCCTCCGATGGGGCAAGTAACAAATTTAGCTGGCCATGGGTGTTACAGCAATAAGTATAAGCAAGAACCTCTCTGCATGCCATTCCTTGGCATCAACTATGAACATAGGTCTTATCACTCTGAGAGCAAACAGTTTTTGCAAAATATGCTGTTAATGTCAGTAGTTAGAAGAAGTTTAGCTAAAAAGTAAAATTACTGAACAGAAAACTCGTTCTGTTTTACCTCAAACCAGGACACTGTACCTATTTACTTGAGATCCATCTTAAAAGCATGAACAGATGCTGTTAACTTTTTAGTTTGGTGGCCCTGTAACTGAGGAGGGGGAAAAACTATAATCTCGGATGCACCATTGCTCGTATTAAAGACTAATGAACATCTCTCTTCACAGAAGGAATGGATGGCAGTGCTGAACCTCTTATCTCATGTAGCACCTGGCAGAGGTGTATGGGCTAGCTGAGACCTCTTGTCCATAAGACGCTAGAATATCTGGATTACTTAACCTCAAATGTGTAAACTGTGATAGGGTTTTTTGTGCAACCATAATTGCTGCTGTCTCGTCTTGTTTAGATGAAAGCCAGAACTTGAGGCAGCAGATCAGCAACTTGAGGAACATGCAGGTGTATTGTGTAACCAAAGAATCTTCCTGGTGTGATCCTGGTAGTTCCACAAAACTGCAGTATCTGCCCTTGCATCGCTAGTTACTTGTCTAAACTGAGCATGCATGACCATTATGTCTGGACAGGTTCTAGTATGCACCGACTGAGTAACTCTCCATTCTTTGTCTTGGAGTCTGCATGTGTAATGGTCAATGTGAAATTTCATCTGGAGTCTTAGCTCTTGTTGACTGTCTTTTCTTGACCCTTAAGTGTATGGCAGTATTTCTGGTCTAGCTTATTGGTAAACTTTTGCAAAAACATAAACATCTTTACTTTCCTTCTTGAAAAGAGGAAGAATTTAAAGGTTGTTCTTAACCCAGGGAGGGCAGGTATTGAGAGTCCTGTCACTGGACACTGTATGATCACTGCATGATGTCTCCTGTCATCCACGTCTGTCATACTGTATTAATAATATATTTATGGTAGGTTTTGAAATATTATTAGGCATTTGTGCTGCTTCTCTTAATTTAGTTTTTTCCGTCAGAAGTTTCTGTCTAGCTGTCCTTCAAATCTGAGGTTCCACATAGCCATAGGTTCTGTTATTCTACTGGGAGTATTGATTTTCCTAACAGTACAGAAGTGAAGCATCACGATCACGTATAAAGACAGAGGACAGAATGGAGGTAGAATCTGAAAGCTGAGATGGTGCTGGCAGTTGGAAAATTCAGACAACAATCTAATAATGGTCAATTATAACAGCAAAACTGAGGACAGCTGGAATGTAAGCTTATAGAGCCTTGGGGTCGTCTCTGCTCCAAAGCTTTGCCAATCTAGTTGGGGTTTTTTGCACCACTCTTGCTTCCCACCGCCCCCCCCCAGCTACTTGGAAAGTAGTCCTTTAGATCCTCTTCCAGGTGCGCAGGGTTAAACTAGCCATGCTTTCGACTTACCTGCTGAAGGATTAGAATCTTTTTCCTCGGAAATAAGAGAATTTGAATAAGGTCAACTTTGAAGCATCGTTGCACAGATGGCTTTGCGGAGCTGTTGTCACAGTAATGCGCTGGTAGATTCCACTGACGGCACCACCTTGCTCTCGCCTTAGTGGCTTCCTTGTAGTAGCTGACAAAGACTATTGCTGCCTTCTTTGTTTGCAAAATTACTTCTTATGAGTGCTAGATAGTTGTTTAAAGAAGTGAACCTGTGGAACAGCTGTGCAGCTACCCTGTAGACTGTAAAACCTGACACTTTTTGAGCTACAAAGCTCGTAGCCAGCCAGCTGGGCAACAGCTGTCTTCACATCTGGCTATGCATTGCCCGTTTTTTTCTGCACCTGAAGTTCATATCAGTACTCTCTCATTGCTTTAGAATCTATGTTTACAACGTCAAAAATATAAATAATTTACAGTAGACACTTGGTTGGGTATCGAGCTTGTAGGCATGTTGTGGAGGTTGTTCCTTCTTGCCAGCTAAATAAACTATCTACAAGAATCTGGCTGCTTTCCTTGTAAGATTCCAGTGATACAATCTAAAAATAAGGAAGCAGAATTTTTACCAACCTGAAAATCGTAATTTCTGAAGGTGTTTTGAAATAGGTTACATTCATTCTGGGTTAATTATTAAAAACAACAAAATGGTGAACAAAAACTTGAGAGAGCTTGTCTTGGTTGACTGCAGCCAGCAGTTCTTCCCTCCTCCTTCCCCTACTCACACATAAACGCTGCATGTGCAGGCAATACCAACGTCATTTGCTCCCTGAGTGGTCATTTTTTATTAACTAGATTTAGGAAAATAATTTAAGAACCAAATCTGATTTGGGCATTCATTAAGTGAAGAGCTGACCAGCTCATCCATGATGGTTTAGAAAAGTAGGTCTTTTTCTTCAGGTTTGGGGTTTGTTTTTTTTTTTTTAATATTAACTAGTGCATGAACCTTCTTTCTTGCTGATTTTATAGTATTTTAATTCAAGGTCCACTTTTTGGTTGATGAAATAAATTCCAAGAGAGATGCACACCATTACACGTGTATGTACAATTTGCATCTTGGAAGTTAAGGTGGAATATCATGAATGCAAATGTTCCTTCTTTGCAAGTAGCGTTGGCTTCCTTCCTCTTCCTATACCGAGAATATGTCCTAGGAAGAAATTTCTGTATCTATACTTTAAGTACTTAAAAGTTTTCTCATACAGAATTTTATTTGCCAGAAGATTGGACATGAAAATGCATGGTGAGTAATTAGTTTATTGGAAGCTTTCAGTGAGTGATCCAATTTGTAGCTGACCCAGGCGCAGCTTTCTGTTGTGAGGAAGGGGGTTGCCTTGCGGAAGAACCTTTCCTTTGGAAAAGTACCCCAATAAACATGAGGATGACGCCTTAGAGGTGTAAAGGTAATCTTCGTCCTTGCATTTATGAACTAAACAGTTTGATTTTTAGGTGTAAAATTTTGCCCTGTACTGTGTCGAAAGTTGGGAAACTGTACAATCCTGGTGCTGGAGAACTGTCAAGGGTATTAGAAAATTGTGATGGTTGAGTAGATGGACAAAGCTGATGGGGGTGTGGAGGCAGATACATGTTTTTATTCTAGTGAATGAACTAGTGAACTTTTTTAGAATTTTGAGAGTGGTAATAAAAGTGGCCTTGTTTTGGTTTTGGGTTTTTTTCCTTAATGTGCCATTGAGCCTGAAAGTATAAGCAACTCCTGTCTTCATAGACCTGGCAACAAGAAAACTGTCTTTTAAATCTTGTTAATTTTTCAGAGCATAGTTCTGTTGTTGCAGACCTACTTGAGCCCTGTGTACAGGGCTTTTAGTTAGCAAGAGGCCAAGGACAGGGTATAGAAAACATTAAAAGTTTAGTGTATTCAAAATGGTGCTGATGTTAAACTTGTGATCACCTGTTCAGTATGATTTGATGTGTTTAATGCCAATGTTGAGTTTGACTTTTTTTTTTTTCACTGAATAGGCAGTCCTCCTAATAAACAAAATTGCCTTCTCTCTAGCTGAAGTGTTGAAATAACCTTACTCAGATAAAACTGTTTTGTGGCAAACAGAAGGTGAATCAGAGAACTACACCTGTGCTGATCGCATAACAAAGCTAATTAATCTTTTTTTAATTAAATGCCCCTTAAAATTCAGCATGATAAAAACTGAAGTTTTTTTTTTTTTTTTTAATGATTACATTTAGAGGGTACTGCTCTAACAAAGAAAACTTTTACTGTCTATTTTCTTGCATGGAAGAGAGTAAACAGAGCTGCCCAGGTTGCTGATCATTTGTTTATATGCTACAGCTGCAGAAAATGAGAAATTAAATGAACAGTTGACAGATGCACTGAGAAATGAGTGCTTGGGACAGCACAGGAATGTAACTTGCATGTTAATTTTTCAACTTCAGGTCCTATTCTAGGTGTGCCAGCGTCTGAACTCTGCAAACTAGAAAGCGTGGTGAGAGGCGAGTACATCCAGATTGCTGCTGGTTTACCACTTGGCTTTGCAAGTAAAAGCAAGAGCCTTTCAGGCTTAGTGTGTTTTTTACTCACAGCAGGCAATGGTATAGGAAGATGAGGTCGGGAAGCTGCAATATTGATCAGACTATCTTCTTGGCAGCCTTGTTCATAGCAATTTCGTAGAGCATAGGGTAAATGGAGTTTTAGGGCTATAGAAAAAGAACAAAAGGAAGGTTACTGCTGGCCCTTCTTGGCAGCAGTAGCTGGATGCCTTTTAAAAACAGCTTCTGTTGTCATGGAGCTTCTGAATCCAAGGCCAGTTTCTGGCACCGTGATTTTCTCATGGCAAAAATGTTGTCCTGTCCTAGCCTTGGGGGGAAAATAAATAAATAAAGGCAATAGCCTTGGCAGCACTTGTCTATTATTGCAGCTAAATGACTGAATTGCAGTGGGAATGGGACCAAAGGGAAACCTTTTCTTCACAGAGAATCCTGATTTTTAAAGCTGGCATCCACCATGGTCTGCAAAATATCTTTTGTAAGAAGGCGTTTGACATTTGGAGAAGGGTTTTGAATAGTTTATATAGAGCTTGCTTTCCTCTGAGTCAGCAATGTTTTCAGGTTGAAATAGAGACCTGAATTCCTAATCTCAAGGTTTTTGGAAGGTCTTCCAGTAATGGGTGGTTTGTGTTTTAAAGCCCGTTTTCCTCTTCTAAACCTCAGATGTAGTCAAACAGCTTAACACACTTATTTATCATTTCCTGAAGTGGTCAGTAATGTACAAACCAAGATATTTATAAATTTATTTGGCATTGATTATGTTAGTTTAACAGTACATTGCTTTGCTGAGCTTTTTGTTATCCTAAAAGGTGATATTTTGATTGCGTAGAAATATTCATGCTTGACTTCATGGACAAAAAGTATACTCCACTTCCTGATGAGATTTTTTTGTTTGTTTGTTTTTGGATAGTTCTGATGTTTAAGAACTTGCTTGGTGTTTACTTTTGCTTTTTGAACTTACTAAAACCTAGAAACAAGTGATGACAGAAGTGGTTCAGTGTTCCTGAAGCAGGAAAGCAGTAAGCCTCTGTGCTTTGATTTCTACACGACTTATTTTTAAAGGCAGGAAAGGATGATTCCCCCATGTCAGAAAGCATCTATAGGTAAACTGTTCTGCTAGAGATGCGTAAATTCTTTGGGCTGAACAATTTGCCCTTCAGGTCCATCCTTAAGAGTCAGCTCTGTTTTGAGACTGCCTGATCACTGTTGTTTGAAAAGTTTCAGGCAGCTGGTGAATAAGATCTCTGCATATTAAGTATTGCATAGTAATTTCTGTTGCTTCACCCGCCTGTTTGTGTTTTGTCCTGTGCTAGTGGCTGTTGGGTCAAGGATTAGGGCTCTCGAAGGCAAGTTCAGATTGGCCTTGCTGGTGGGGCCCCGGGGTAGGGTGTTGCAACTGCTGTGACTCCGCTGTTAGAAATTACCAGCCCCAAAACAGAGTTATTTTCTGTCCTCCTCGTGTTTTAGGCTGCCTGCAAAGAGGCATCTGTGTTGAGGCACTAAGCTGAGCAGGAGGTGTGTGTGGTTCTGCAAAGTCTGCGTCAGGCAGGCGACCTCGAGGAGCGGTGTAATGACACCTCGGGGCTGCTGCGGCTTTTCTTCAGCAAAGAAGAGTTGGAGCCCTGTCATTTCAGGGTTTGTTTGCACGAGGGACGGAGCCCTCATCCTTGGGAGTCACCGCTGATCTGCAAGTATAATTGTCGGATAATAAAGGGACCCTGGGAGCCAAAACTTTTGAGCTTTTGGAGCCCTTGCAAATTCTTTTCTTCAAGCCCTTGGATGGTAGAGTTGTAAACACCAGTCAGCTGTGCAGGATTGAGGGGTTTTTCTCTGTTTTACTCTTTAAAGCATCGTCAAACTCCAAAAGAAGACAGGCTTCTTCCAACGTTGCCCCTGCAGGCTTGCTTTATGTTATTTGCTCTTTCTATACAACCCCCCTAAAACATTAATATAGTGTCTGTAGGGATATGGTGTTTAGTATCAGTGCCATAAACATAAAAATCAGGAAATTCTAAATTATAAAGGTTTACATTTAATATGTAAATACTACTTTGAGGTTGGTTTTAGATAGAAATTAATGCTACACGAAAAAGAGTGTTTTGTTATGACAGTCCAGAGTGTTTATCTGCTAGTGAATGAAACTTTTCTGTAGGCACCATCATCTCAATTTAATAACACATATTTCAAAATCTTATTTCTTGACCTTATCAAAACGGTAACAAAATTTTAATTTTTCCTCTTTGTAGTAATACTAACCTTTTCTAGTATGTAAGACTGCATGAGAGTTCAGGAGCTGTAACTATGGGAGGTATGAAGAGTCTGCTTTATTTCAGCATTAGGAGCATTTGGGACAGATGATTGACAGTGCTAGAATTTGTAATTATAGTGTGGATTCTTTAATTTTTACTCATTAAACTCATTTCTTAATTATTAGAAAATTCATTCTGTCTTTGAAATTCTGCACTTCTGGAGATAGTGCACTATATTCCTTATAATGAAAAAGTGACCAAATTGCTGCTTTAATTGCAAGTTTTGACTTGAATTACAGAATTTACTTAGTTCTTTCAAGAGAGTTAAAACAGTAGCAGAGCAGGGGAGGGCGAAGTGTGGATTTGATGACGATTGCCATAGTTTAGGGCTCTTCCTTTAAACTTTGCTTATGACAAAGAGATTTTATTTTCCAGGGAGGAATAAGGTAGTGTCCCTGCTGCTTCCCATTTACTCGCTGTGCAGATTTTAGTTTGCTGTGGGGCTATGTTTATATTGGAAGGATGAGGAGGGATGAGAAGGTGGGAATGATGGCTGAAGGCAGTGAGTGCTTCTGGAAGGTCATACGAAGCCTTCAGTTGGAAGGTCATACGAAGCCTTCAGTTGGAAGGTCATACGAAGCCTTCAGTTGGAAGGTCATACGAAGCCTTCAGTTGGAAGCTTGATACTTTCCTTCTAAATACAATTGTTTGCTAATCTGAGATGGATACTTTTCATGCCCAGCTTTGTTCTTCAAGAGCAAGACCAGTGCCTGTGGTAGGTGGAACCTGTATAGCAATCCCAGCCAAGCACGCTGCAATGGTGGGAGTGCTGGAGAAGCTCTGGGGGAAATAACTGACAAGCTGGAAAGAGCACCGCATGAACATGTAGCACTTGGCTTTGTGTTTCAGTAAACCCAGGGAAGAAAAAAAACCCACCACCCCGTGATAAACCCCAATCTTTGTTAAAGAGTTTTGGTCTCACCAAAGTTTGTATTGGAGAACTTGCCAGTGCCCAAGACTGGAGAGCAGAACAACTTCTGGGTGGATAAATGTGTGAATTTAACCCTGACATAGAGTAATGGTAGCACATTGAGGGTGGTTATGCTGCTACTTAATCTACTTTTGTTTTGGTTGGAACATCTTTGCCTGAGCCGGCTCACCACATGGTTGCGGAAGTGATGTGGGAGGGAGGAGGGGTATGACCCCTGCAGTGGACACATGGATTTGTGTTGGGTTGACATGGCAGCAGAGAGGTGGCTTCAGGGTGCTGGAGGCAGCAAAGTGGACAGGTGAGAATGTGGTGTGGTGTTCCTTTTCCAGTGGTCTACAGCTTTAGGGTGGGTGACTTTGTAAGGGTAGGCAAAGATGCCTTTTAAAAAAATTCCTGTAGGTACAAAGCAGTCTTGATCCAAGATGGCCCTACAGGTGTAGTCGCACAAGCTGGGTTAGGAGGTGGAACGGAAGCGTGTGGGATCTACAGTATCACTGGAAGGGTCAAAAAAGGTGATGGGAATGTTGGTCAAGGTGCAGTTCTGCGTATGCAGGTTTTTCCCTCTCTATCTTGGCACTTTTACAGCCAAATATGTGTTCCTTTGGAGCCCTTTGGACTTGATTGTTCTTTCTCTGCATGACAAAGGAGGTGGATTTACTCTGAAGAAATATTTCCGTGGCAGCCACTTAGAAAATTGTTCCTATGTTCTTCTGTTACAACTTCCATTTTTTTCTATTTTGTTTTATAGACACAGATGAGGACACAGTGAAAAGGTGTTTTGCCACGTTTGAAGAGAAGTTCTTCCAGACCTGTGAGAAAGAACTTGCCAAAATCAACATTTTCTATTCAGGTAAGGTGCTTATTTGTGTGTATTTGCAGAAAATACAGCAACACAAAAAGAGTTTGAAGCTCCCAAACTTTCAGAATAACCACAGTGGTCATGCAGGTCTACCATCAGGTAATGATAGGGCAGGTCTATATGGGAAACTGCTCTGGTTTAATCACAGATGTGGAGCTAAACCATGGTATTTGAATGGAGCGAGAATGAAGGGAAGGTGATTTCATTGCTTTGCAATAGCATCCTGTTGAACTTTACGAAGATGCTCTTAAACTTAAGTGGCAGCTTACATACAGGCTGCAGTTTCTCAGTTTATCCATGGTGACAATCTCCTGTGTGTGTTTTAGGCATGCTAAGCTCCCTACCTGGTGTTTCCTGAGCTTGTGCAGGAATAGCTATCATTGACTTACCTGTGTATGGTAACTTGACCATCTTGATGTGTCCAACAAATTTCTAAATGCTTAGCTCTTACTTAAACTCTTGTAACTTTCTGGACTAGATCAGCCAGTAGCAATTTGTCATTGGCTGTGTATAAAATCCTGTTTAGTAAATTGAGTAAAAACGTAATGGTGGTAAGAGTAGGGATTCCTAGGGGTCATATTTCAAAGTGCTATTGTTTGTTGTTTTCCCTGAGACAGTTTGCTTTCCCACCCTGTGTTTTGAAAATAAACTTTAGAATGGGTTAATCAGAAATTCACCCAGTAATATTGCTACAAAAGGCTTGGTAATAGTGTGTTCCAGTTCCACCCACCGTTACACTTGAGCTGGTTTTCAGCCTCTTTTGGTAAGGTTTAAAACGGATTTTCAACTGGAAAAGCATTAAAATATAGATACAATGATGCATTGACTTCTGCTATACTTTCCCTTAACATGTTGATTTATTGACTTGGTGCTATAAACAGGCTTTTGCAGCACAGTATGGTAGCCTTCTCTATTTCTGATTTTTATCTGGTAACAAAGACAAAGTTGAATTGTGCAAAATGTTTTAATAACCATCAGGCAATGACTTTATTTCTCACTATTTTATTGCTGGCAGAATCTGGGTTGTGAACATGAGAATACCTAAAAGCATAATAGATGCAATAACTGTGCGCTGCAGCTTGCCTCTGTTCAGCTTCCATCTAGGGAACTAAACTTCTCGGGCTGGCTGTGCCAGCTCTTCTAGCTCCCTGGAACAGTGGTGTTTTGCTATAGCCAGAGTGGGTGTCAGGACAAGAGCAAGGGGCAGTCTGTGGGTAGCAGCAATATGTTTTACTAGGCTAGCTGGGTTTTACACTTTAAAGCCATTTTTCTATATGCAATTCATATGTACCTAACTCAGAACAGCTGTTCTCAGTTTTGTTTCCCTGTGAGATCTTCTGTTTCTGTCCCAGATCTGAGGTAAGGCTTTTATGCTCAGAAACTTGTCTTACTTTTCTAGTTATATCAGCTAATCTAATAAGAGGTCCTGTGTACTACAAGCTAGACTCTGTGGAGGAAGTTCTGTCAATTCAGATGTACAATACAGATTATAATTTTCCTTAATGAGGATCTGCTAGCACACGTGCACCCACATATACACATCCATTCCAGCATTGTTTAAAATGGCATTAATAATATAGGGCAGGTTTTTTTTTCAACTTGCTGTCATTTCAAAAAGTTATAGGAGAGAATACATGTAATTTGAAAATCTCTTGTGATAAGATTAAAATAAGTCTTTTATTTGCAGAAGAGCGACGTGACTTTAATAGTATGGAAACCCTTTATTAGAGTTATTCACGTTAAGCTACATCAAGAAATGTTCCATCAGTGGTTCCTCTTCTTCATCATGTCAAAAATATGTCACGTTGGCCCCTATTGTAACTCCAGGCGTGTGTTGGCTTGGACCATGGTTCATCATATTTCTTATAGGATTATTATATGTCTTATTACATGCTTGTCTTTACAACAATAAATATTGTTCATTTTCAAGAAAGCTAAGCTTTCTGTTGATCTCTGCGTTGTTTCCTCCTCGTCTTTCTCTGTACTGAGGGATCCTCAGTGAGCATTCCCAGGGATTGCCAGAGCATGGACAACCCTGTCCTCTGGGGATGGGCTGCTCCTGCACCCCAGCTCCTCCCCAGCTCCCCCAAGTGCTCCGGGTTGGAGTGCCTGCTGCAAAATGCCTTTGCCTTTCGCTGCCTGCTCAGATTGTCGGCTCTCATCAAACATAGCCTTAATTCCCCAGACCATTATCCCAGCTCAGTAGGAAGGAAAACTGCCATTAACTAACTACATCTGATTTGATAAACAGTTTGTGATTATTTGGACTATGCTCAAGAAAATCTGTACTCATTTGAAAGAAATAAGAATGGCAGTAAAATTTTCAGGTAGTTCCAGTAGACAAATGCCTGTTCAAGTGCCAAAATTTTACTTGTGGCCAGTTTTGGTTTGTGTTTGGGATCTTCTAGAGGCGAGGTTTGTTTTACTTTAAATCAGCATCATCAGGACCTGCTCGAGCTACTGTTTAGCTAGTAACATTTTTGTGGTTAATTTAGGAGCTGGTTTTATCCTTTGTAGGAAGTCACGGCTTTAACTTGGTAAGCAAAATACTGAACATGATATGTACAAGTAGGAATAGGAAGGAGTGCTCAGAGAGCCTGCCTGAAATGCCCTGAGCTGGGCAGCTGCGAGCGGGCATGGGCTGTTTGATTACCTCTTGCCTGGTGAAACAGGTTTTGATCATAAACGTGACCACGTAAACTGGAACTTGGGGGGAAATTTTACTAACTCCTGGTGTTACAGCTTTTTAGTGATCCTTATGTGTGATTTTTTCTTTAAACTTGGAAAACAGAGTCAAAACCAACTTGGAATTGCATAGTTGAGGTGATAATTTTAGATGGTGTTTTTTATTCAGGATCTATAATGACTCTTTGGGCGAAGCTGCTTCTTTATTGCAAGCATTTTTGTTGAAGTCTGCCTCTATTGGTTTTAGTTTTCTCCTTAGTCTTTGCCATAAGTTTACACTTGAGCCAAGTACTCAGTGGACATCAGGTCGTGGAAAATGCTGCAACACAAGATTGGTCCCAGTTTCTAAGTGCGTGCTGCTTTTTTCTAACTTTTTTTGAGTGGCGTATTTTTTAAAAAGTGACTTTTCGTGGTGCTAAATTAGTGATAGTGGTGAATGTCCTTTCAAATATTTTGGAGTATGTTGCAAATTGAGAAATTAATTTCCGTTCTGCTTTGCCATTTCCCCAGGCAATTCCCCAGGAGGTTTTAAGAATAGCAGCACACATTTTGTCTTATTTTGCTTCCACAATGAATCTTGATGATAAAATCATACCTTAACAAGATGAAATGACTTGTGGACTGGAAAACGGGGAGTCAGTGCAATAGAGTGGGCAGGAGGGAGAAGAAGGTGGCAGGGCTGCCATTTCTCAGCAGTGGCAGGTCATTATTAGACTGGTTTGGCTGTCTTTAAAGCCTCATCCTCAGAGGACTGCGACCCTCCCCTATGGATGGAGAGGGCTGTGTGGGAGACAGCACGTGGCTCTTCAGCAATGCATAATTAAGAAGAATGTTTGTATTTGGGGATGATGCTTTTTTTATGGATGGTGATTTGCAAACAAAAAAAACAGCAGCGGTTTTGTAACTATTTCAAAATGTTGTATTTTCTTTAAATATTGTGTTATTAGGCTGATGGATTTTAAGATTTTTCTGGACATAGGCACAATGGAACAGTGCTTTCAATGGAAAGATGTAAATTTAAACTCTTCCATATTTAATAATTTGATCTAAAAGAAATCTCAGTGTATCACCAGATGGTTTAATGTAACGTTTTGAATATAGAGTGTGAACTTGTAAGTTTTATTTATATGAAGGCTTTTCATTCTAACAGCTACTCTAAAAGATAACTGTTACTTCTTCCCAAGAGAGTTCCCAAAATGGGAAGAGATTCTTGTTTTTGCAGTCTGACCTTGTGCGTGTTAAATATTATGTGGTTGTAGGCTGTGGGCAGACACTTCTCACTGTGGGCTGCGTTGCCTCTGTTAGGTGGAGTCCTTGCAGCTGTAGCAGTTGTCAGAGATTTGTCCTTTCCTGTGTTTTTAAAACCTCTTTCTTTAATAAAGTTTATAATTAAGAAAGTTGTTTAGAGTTTCAGGCTCTTCTGTACTTTATTTTTCTCATCCTTATTTTCTGTTGGGAAAGGCATTCTCCTGAGAACTGTAGAGCACTGTAAAATTATTTATAGAGGAGTTTTGCTCTTAAAATTAACCAGAATTTAATAAGTCTGAGGAAAAGGTCAGCGTTGCCACCATAAGAGTAAATCTTACTTGGGGGGGAACAATTGAGAATTACCATTAAGTTGTTATATAAGATACTAATGAAAATAATTAAATTGACAGCCAGGAGACTGTTGGGGAGAGCTTTGGGTTGTGGCTTCTGGTGCAGTGATGTGTGTCCTGCTGGGTGGAGGTGGCTCCAGCTCCCAGCCATCTGCTCCAACACCATGAACCTGCTCGGCATCTTCCTGGCCAGTGCCCGTGCCCAGGGTCTGCGATGGAGCTTATCAACACAGACGCCAAAGCTGTGACTGATGCCATAGAGGGGGGAAAAAGCCTGGAAGGAATTAGTTGTACAGGACAAAGAGAAACATACTGGTGTCAGTTACTCTGGTTTTAGCATAAAAAGTTAGTTATTTAGCCAAAAAGATTGTTTTCTAAAAGTACATAAAGCAGCATGTTTAAAGGAACACCTTTTTCACACTTGAGATGTGGGGAAGAGAGACTGACTTGTTCTGAAAGCACATCAAAATGATATTTAAATTCAGGTTGACTGTCCCTTTAATCAGTAAATAATGAGGCAATGCTTCTAACCTGTGTGCATCTAAACTGAGAAAAAGAGGCATAAAATTATTACAGCGGATCACGTACAGCAGCTAGTAGTGTTGTAACTCCTGATCAAAGCAGAAGCTGTGTTTGTCTGTCACCGGGAGCTTGGCAGAAGGGTTGCGTTGCTCTCTGAGCTCCAAAATTCAGCGTCACGTTTGATGTGTGGCTTTTTTTTCCTTTGATTTCCTTGGTGTCATATAAAAAGATTGTAAACACGTAGTCAGTAGTGGGTGCGCAGATATGAAAAGTGCTTTGCTTACTAACTGTCAAGTTTCATAATACTGTCTAACAGATTTTTATTCTAATGCTTTTTGTGCGTTTGCTTTATTTGAGAAAGG
>VZSZ01002353.1:768348-807310 GCA_013398815.1 Ibidorhyncha struthersii | reverse complement strand
GCTGCTCGGGTTGGGCTTCTTCCATCCGTAACGGGTATTCATACAGTCCTGGTACAATCATCCTCTAGAAATCAGGCCTGGAGTGGAAGTCGAGAGGTCTGGGTTCATTTCTAATGCTGCTTTAGTCTATGCTGGAGGGACAGCCCTTTGATTTTGAATATATTAATTAACACCTGTCTGACATGACAGCTTTTTTCTGGAGAGACTGTATGTTATACATAGGAGTCCATTTAAACCTTTAACAAGAAGAAGCTTCATAAAAGAGAAATACGCAGACATGTTGAATTTAACACTTAGTGGGGGAAGGCCATGCCGTAGGTTACTCAATGCAGTGCTTTTAACCTACAGGCACATTACCTGAGGAAAAGTAACTTTTACTTTTTTAACTTGTGCTTTTTATGGGATTGGTCAGCAAGTTGCTACTCACTCATCTGACTTTTTCCTTTCCATGCTAACAGAAAAGCTTGCAGAAGCTCAGCGCAGGTTTACTACTCTTCGGACTGAGTTACAGTCAACGTTGGATGCACAGAAAGAAGCCAGTGGGGCTTCCACGCTGCAGCGGCGCAGGAAGCCGGTCTTCCACCTGTCCCATGAAGAGCGTGTCCAGCACAGGAATATCAAAGATCTGAAATTGGCCTTCAGTGAGCTCTACCTCAGCCTCATCTTACTGCAGAACTATCAGGTACGTGCAAAAAGAGGTGGTTTTGCAAAGCCCTGTGTGTAAATGTCTCTGTGCTTTGTGTAACCTTGAGTTGCCTCATTCAAAACAGTTTTTAATTTCTTTTTTTATTTTGGGCTCCCTAAACATTTTTAAAGAAAAGGCAGATGCCTAGCAGCTAGCAGCCTACGCCTTGTTGCTTTTTATTGAGCTAGAAATGCTAAGCTGACCTCCAGAAGGATGATCTTCTTCCTTTTCTGGGCTGGCTGACCTCAGCACCCTTGGCCCAGGCATGGCCAGAACATGAAGTCACATCAAGACCTCCTTCTTTTGTAGTGTGTTGTTCTGTGCAGGGCTGGAGCTGGCAAGTTGGGGAAGAAGCTCTTTTATCTAGTATTTTTAATGGAACTTGAAATGCTAACGTACTGTTTCCTCTTGGCGTTACCATGGTAGTGACTGTGACCTTGCTATATCAGAATTTCTTATTAAAACATCTATTAAAAAAAAATGTTTTTAATTCTGTAGGATACAGACGCATTTGCCTTGAAGTATGAAAAAAACAAATCTTTAGTTGTACTTGGATTTCTGGCATGAAAGGCCATGGTAAATATTGCAGACGCTGATTCTGTTCCAAAAATCTTGAAACAAAAATCCAAAACTGCTCAGATCTTTTTTGTGGGGCTAGCTCCTTAGTGTTTAATACTCTGAAATGCCTTTAGTCTTACTGTGAGGGTTTTTAGCTTGTTAAATAAGAATGTTTGAACTTAAATTCACTACATCTGTATCTACATGTACTAGTGTTGTACTGGAGAATTTTACTAAACAAAATTCACCATAAGAATTACTTGAATAACACTCTGCAGTATGAAAAAAACTTAATTCTTCCAAAATTCTGAGTGTTTGTACCTCTCTGCAACTGATGTTATGTCTTTGAGCACGTGTCTGGAAACTATTTATGACTTTCTCAGTAAAGCCTTTTAACTGTTAGAGATAGTTTCTAATTCAAAATCCTGGGAAAGGTAGAATATCTGTTGTTCTTCGTGAATGGAGCGAAGCAGTATTACCTGCTATGATTTTTCACCTTTTTTTTTTTTTTTTTTAAAAAAGAAAGCTTTTAGTTACAAAAAAAATCACTTCTGAGGCTTGATGAAGAATTTAAATAGGGGATGACATAGGTCATACCTTTGGAAAATCTTTTGCTACTGTTTATCAATGAAGAAAGGCATCTTGCACACTTATATTTTTGCTTTTTGCTACCATGCGTCCAGGTCCATTGTATGTATACTAAATATTGATGTAAAACCCATCTGGATTTGATAGCTTTCACAGTTTCCAAAAGGAGCAGAGCTTCTTTCTACAACATATCCTCAAAGAGAGAATGAGAAAAATTCGTTCAAATTGGTCTTGAAGTTGAAGACAAGGAATACAAGTACTAAAACAGACATAAAGCCGAATCCCAGAATAATACTCTTAATCACTTTTGAACTTAGAATATAAGAACAAGGAATATTCAAGCTCTTGCAATTTTGTAGAGGAAAACAATAACCTGATGGGAAGATGACGTAGCTGAGGCTTTCATGTAGGAGGTAAAGTGAAGTCAACAGCGGCGTTATAAGTATCAAGCTATGGCTTTGATGAAATGCTGAAGTCTTGAGTTGGGTTACTAAGCAAGGAAAATCCATGTGAAGCAAATTCCTCAGTCTGTCAGGACGGAAGCAAGAGCAAAAGTTGCATACGTTCATTCCTAAGGTACACAAACCAAACATCAAGTGAAACTATAAATTGTCTCCATGGCAGCTGTTACTTAACGTAGAAAAGTTTAAACTTCTGATAAAATTAATTTATTGTTAACAGTAATATATCATTTTAGAGTGGGTACATATATAAATAAATCTATTTATTTGAAATACTGTGTTTTAGAACAAGCAAATCTTGAGAAATGAAGTATATAGTATTTACTTATGTATACTGCATACAATATAGGACATTCATGGGGCAAATAATGGAGGCTGAATTAGTCTTATTAAACTGCTGTGCATTTGCCTTGCTGGTGCATTTCCTAATATGCTTGTGTATGAGCAAAGATTTTTGAGTCCACTGTTTGATTCCACTTGATCTTGCATTATTATTGTGTAAGTTGCACTGTTCATTTTTTTTTCACCTTTAATGAGAAAACATACCATTAGTTGCTTCACTTCAGTGGATTCGATTAGTATCCAGCAAAAATAGAAGTCGGGCTCGGAGAAAGCCCCTTGCCAAATAAAAGCATGACGAACAGCAAGGATAGCAAAACATCTGACGAGGTAAACGATGTTTGACTGTTCTGTTTCATGGTTCCATCACTGCCTGTTCCTTGTCAGAAGTACCACTGTAACCAACAGTGGTTTTATCATGCACTTTGGGGCTGCAGAATTTTTTCAGCCAGGGGATGAAATGTTGCTGGAGAGGTTCTAGGGTGTCTGACATAAACATGCCTCAACTGGGCAAAGCACACCAGAGTTAGGCTGTGATTGCACACATGGCAGATAACGTGATTTTTAGTGCAGGCTACAGAAAAATCTCTGACCAAAATCATTGTTTTGTTACTATTTTTCATTGCAAATTTCTGAAATAGTGATCTGCTCTCCCTGGAGTGGAATGCTGGCTTTTCCAATAGAAAGTAATTAAAGTCTCTTGCCTGCAATAATGCAGATGTTAATGCATTGGCTTCCTGCTCCTGTCTCCCTAGCCTCATTTCCCCACCTATATGGTAGGGGTCTGGTATTAAATCAGTCTAAGCATAATTAGATTGAAAATAATTTCAATGAGTAGTTGGCGCCTCTCCCCAGGGAATTGGATTTTGCTGTTTTCTCTGTTTTTCTTTCCAAGCTACTTTCTAAGCTTTTTAGAAGTGAATCTTGCCATGGTCTGTCTGCATTTCTGCTGTTGCTTGAACGAAATGTTGAGTCTTTTGAGTGGTATTTTCTGTATAATGAAATGCAGGATTTAAAATGCATCTTTTCACAGCAATTGCCTACAGTGTGATGAGCTTTCCTATCTTAGTTACTGTGCAGTAGAAGAGGGTTGGGTCAGGCCTCATACGTAACTTGAAAATCAACTGTTAATTCTTCTTTTAATGCAGCATCATGTGCTTATCTCGACAGACTAGGGAATTACATCTCCCACGCCTGCAAGCCTAAACTAGTTTTGCAGTCATCGTGCAATGTACTCTGTGGAAAAGAATGCTGTTATGGAGATGCACTTGTCTGGATTTAATCTGCAGCATTTAAAACTCGTGAAAGTTTTATGTTGTACAGGGATTTCCCTTCTATAATGCGCTTATGTGGAGAACTTGATTTGAAAGCAATGTAAAGTTCAAAGAAACTAGAAGTCAGTAACCTAGCCTTTTCAGAACAGAAAACCCCTTGAAGGATTGGTAATGACTGTTGGAGTTGGGACAAAACATAGCCTTTCTGCAGCTTTATGTTTTTGTTAAGAGCTCATTACAAATACTGCTAATCCACAGACCAGTTGCCACATTGCAGTACATGGGACGTATGTGGTAAGGTGTACCCAGACAGAGGGAGTGTGTCTTGAAATAACCTAAAGCATACAAGTTTTGAGTATGTCCACAGGTTATTTATCTTCAGTGAGATATCATCAGGAATGTTGTCGCTTCCTGCATTAAAGAGGAAAGTGGCAGTGACTTCACTTTTCAGGGAACATGAGGTCTAGGTAGTTCCCTGCAAATAAGTTACCTCTTTTTATGCCCTTGAGTCCCACATTTTTTCTGTTATTTGCAAGGGATAAGTATTACTTCTAACAAAGTAATAACTCAAAAACTTCTTGACAATCAATGCAATAATTTTGATATATTTTTTTTTTTTCCGCTAACACTGGAAATATAAGCATTTAACTTTCTTGGGAGCTGACTGAGGTTAAAAAACAGTAACTGTTTTCCCTTGTCTGCAGAACCTGAACTTCACCGGCTTCCGCAAGATTTTAAAGAAGCATGACAAGAACCTGGAGACGGCGCGGGGGGCAGAATGGCGGGTGGCCGAGGTGGAGGTGGCACCCTTCTACACCTGCAAGAAGATCAACCAGCTTATCTCTGAAACCGAGGTAAAGATGCTAGTCTGGGCACTGCTCTTCTTCTAACTATGTTTTCTTGTTCACTACTGATTCCTACAAGGTTTTGCCCTTTCTATAGCTTGTATTCACCACCAAGACAACTATTTATTGATTTTTTTTTAAATGCTACTGATTTCTGGCACTGCTTGTGTAAATTTGGGTATGTACTTTACAGCTGGTAACTTTTCACTCTGAAAAGCTCATGCTGGGTTAGCTTGTATTGTGTTTTAACTTGATGCAGCATGGTGAGCTTTTCATATCTTTGTTACTGTGTATTAGAAGAGTATTGGGCCAGGGCTCAAGTGTAACTTGGAAATCAACTGCTTTTTTTGTTTTCTTTTAATGCAGTACCATGTGCTTATCATTAGAATGAACTTCTGTGATGTATATCTTTATCTCCATAGGAAGTGGTGACCAATGAGTTAGAAGATGGAGACAGACAGAAGGCTATGAAACGTTTGCGTGTTCCACCCTTAGGAGCAGCTCAGGTGAGGGATTGAGTTATATAGTGAATCTGCTTCTTCAGCTTGTCAAGGTGCCAAATTAGATTCAACATTTGAACAAAGTAGTGAAAATAACTGATGTGAGCATGCTCTGCAAATTGTGAGGGGGGCATGGTCACATAATCTGCTTTAGTTCCGGATGATTTGGAAATAGCTTACTTACTATTCCTAATGCATGCAGACAAGGTAATGAAGGGATGAGATAAATAGTAAAAGGAAATTTGTGCTAATAACAACATATGTTTAGTGTTTGTGTGGTCTGGAATATTTTTGAAAGGGCGTTGAGATGCCCAAGCTCTGTTTCGACAAAACAACAACATAGGCAAGAATATTATGTAGCATTTTCAGTTAAAAAACCCCTCACTTCAAGAGAAAGAGCATGATCTGATATCAGAACACTGTATCTGTTCTGATACAGATCTTAAATTTAAGATGCAAATTAATCTGACTTTGCTAATAACCTATTTACCCCACCTTAATTCCACTGTTGCTTTTTTCACAGCCTGTACCAGCCTGGACTACATTCAGGGTTGGATTGTTCTGTGGGTTGTTCATTGCACTGAACGTCACTGTCATACTTTCAGGTGGGTATCTTTGGCTGGACCTGTTTGGCTCTCAAGCCCTGGTATGGCTATGTTCTCATCGCTTAGTGAGGGCCTGGAGCTGAACTGGGTTTGTCGGGATGTGCTGGGTTAAATCAGTCTGAGTCAGATCCCACTGTTGAGACTTATTAGTTCTCCTCAAGCAAGTTGTGAGATGTTAGATACACGGATTTTTGGACTTTGAACATATTATGGTTTGTTCTCCTGGTTTCGTCCTTACTCTTCAAGGAATATTCTGGAGGTGCAACATCCATATATAAAGCCAGATTTCAGTTATCCTTCTGTCAACGCACAGCCCTCTCCTGCCTTAAGAGAGCTTCTTGTAGAACTTAAGTTTTGTATGGTACTGACTGCATACAGAGAATGAGACCAGACATAGAGCCATGTGAGCACCATGCCACTCAGGACGTTTTCATGTAGAAATTTCTAGGATTTCAATGTCTGGTGCCTATTAATGAAATTAATTGTTTTTTTTCTTGTTGGCAGATTTTGGCAAGATTGTTTAAAGGCTACAATAAATTATTGCATATCTCAGGCCTTGGTTTTATTCTGCTTTGTGCCTTCTGAGTTTGGACTCTGATTAGAGTAAAAGCCATGTTAGTGCCATAGATCCAGATACAGTGCTTAATTACAAGCGGCTTTACTAATTGTGTCTGTGATTTCAGTAGTGTTGTAACTTTCTTAAGCAGTACAAAGGAAGAGGCTTAACTAATCAACATACGAGCTCTTGCATTAGGGAAAGCCCATGTCCGTGTTTTTGACTTAAAAGAATTTTTAATTAGATGTTTCCGTAATTGGATCCAGTCATCTCTTGGGATAAAATTCCTCTGTTTGAGAAGCTGTTTGCAGTGCTTCCCTTCTGGTTTTCCTGTGGTAGAGGCAGAAAGTTCACCCGTCTGTGTGAAGGACCCGTTTAATGTGTGTAAGCTGTTCTTTATTCATCATATCTTTTTTTTTTCTGTAGCTTACATGCTTGATCTCTGTGTGAGATGCAAATACGATTAAAGCCAGTTGTGTTTGCTTTATCTCTCAGTATTAAGAATGAAAAAGTGAAACAGTTGTGAGAATGAATTCATAAAAATGATTATATCTCTGAAGCGGATGTTACTAAACTAGTGTGAATAATAGATATGTTTGTATCAGCAGACATGATCTGATATCTGTACGTTACTCCAGATATTTGGCAAAAACTATTCTAACTGCAAAGTGGTTGTTTTTAATTGGATATTAGTTTGCTAACCTCTATTCTACTTCTGCCAAATTGTTTTTATGATTTGATTGACTAAGGTGGGATTTTAGTGTTGCATGTGTAGAATCTGTGAAACAGCATTAGAGCGTGACTTATAATAGTAAACCACTTATGTATTGCCTGACTTTAAAACTGGAACAGCACCATTTTACAGACATGAGTTCATAGTAACTTGGGGTCTGTTAAAGGCTGCAAAAGCTACAAGTGGATCCTGGGAGGATGTCGCTTTAAAGAGTACAAATTTTGAGGCCTTGCTGTTTCTGTATCAGCTTTCCTAGGTGCCAAGGTAGTGTGTAATTGAGGCTGAAAGTTCATGGAAATGGGCATGTGCTTTATTAACCAGAAACCTGTAAGATTTTGTGCTAAATCTCAAGATTCTTGCTGCAGTAGTGCCCTGTCTCCTGTTTGAGAATTAGGCTGTGATGCCATTGGGCTTGTCACCAGGGTCCTCTCTGAGCACCTTGTTCAGAGCCTGCGCTTGCTGAAGGGATGAGTTGATCGAGTGTCACGTACCTGCTGACTCTAGGAGGTGACTTTGCTTGAACTGGATTTAAGTGGAAACAGTATATGAATAGAAAATCTCTTTGCCTCGGTGCTGTAGTACGGAGCCCTGGACTGGGTCGTGCCGGTTTGACACCTCGTACACCTTTGCTGGGCACTTCCCTGCAAGCGAGGTCCTTAAGGGTCTTCAGTCAAACTGCTCAGCTGCAGTGAAGAAAATGGTTCATTTAGGAAACATGAAAAGGGAATCAAATCCAGCCTTTGCACTGTGGAAGCTAAACTAGATAGGGTCTTCATATCAGAGGACAGAATTTAAAGAAATACTTTTAGCTTCTCTGTGTTAGTATCTCACCTCCTTGTACTGTTCAGCATCTGCTTTTTCTCCAGAACCAGCTGCTGTTCCATGCTACAATTATGGTCCTCTGCTACCCTGAGAGTCCAGAAACAAGATTAGCAGGCATTAGCTATGGAAGTCATATCAGCTGTGTTCACCTCAGGATAAATCTTTGTCTGGGTTTTCTGTCTCGAGCAACGCTTCCGTCCTATTCTGTCTGTTCATTTCTTATTCAATATTTTTGGGGCCATTCTGTCCCGTTTGGAAGCATCTCCCTTGGTTTTGGCTGCAGGTTGTTTCAGATTAAAATTTGAAATGTTGCTTTTGCAGTTCCATATTTAAGACTCATTTCTTTCAGCTTCTTCAGGGTGCCTGTTGTTTCTGTCCAAAATTTGATTCTATTTTGCCTGAAGCCAATAGTCTCTTTAGGTTTTAAATTTAAAGCAACAGCTCTGGAGTCGTTCCTTGCCCAGTTTTCCTCCTTAATTTTCTGTAGTATAAAGTACAGATGCTGAACACATGAAACTTCTTATGGATATGCTTTCTCTGAAGAAAAGTTTGAAAAACTTGGGGCTGTAATTTAGCTGGGAAAGTTTGTGGAAATAAATTCTCAGCATCAATTCTGTAAAGCCATATGTTCTTTTTTTTTTTTTTCCCTTCTTAAAAAGCATGTGGGTGAGAAACACTCAATGAAACTGAAGTTGAGCATTCAAGTAACTGTATTTTACTTGTGCTTTTATCATAAAACCCATATCAGGCAACCGCCAGACAGTATTTTGCAAAGGTGATTGTGGTAGAGAAAGCTGCTGCTGTATAAGGCTGCTTGTTGTTTGAAATTAATCAAATTTATTTCCAAAACCCTGAAGACTGAACAAAGGAAGCAACAGGCTTTCCAGTATTGCTGCCTTATGTTGGGTTTTCTGTTTGGTTGCGGCTAGATATTATATTGCTAGTTATGAATATGTATTACATTACAGTTGTATTGAGTTCAGTGATTAGGCACAGTTTAGCGTTGTTTTAAATGCTGTAGATGGTGCTTCTTGGTTTTGTGGGGAGCTGAAGTACTTGTGTGCCTGTCTGTTGGGATTTAATCTCCATTAAACCAGAACATTTCAGTGCTTATAGTCACGATTTATGCTAGTGCTGTCCCTCGTGCCTGTAGCGTGCGACAGGGGACTTGAGATGCTGCTAATGACCCAACCACACCAGCCGGAGAGTGAATTTTCCCCAGAATACTCCTAAATCCTCTGAAAGCCTGGGCAAAAAGTCCTCCACTTGCTGGAATATGCAGGTGCATACGAGCGTACCCTTTTTTCACGGGGTACAGCCAAGCATCTGAGCACCAGCAGAAAGCAGTGGAGCGCAGCTTTGCTTTGTGACATGACTTGTGCTATCGCTAAGGTTGTTTTGGTTTTGTCTTTGCCAGGTGTGGCTTTTATAGATGGACCAAATGTGTGGCCACTGGTGAGAATCTATCGAGGTGGCTTTCTCCTGATAGAATTCCTCTTTCTCCTGGGTATCAACACATATGGCTGGAGACAGGCTGGAGTGAATCACGTCCTCATCTTCGAACTCAATCCCCGCAGCAACTTGTCCCATCAACATCTCTTTGAGGTAAACAGAATAGATTGTAGGAGTGGTTGAGCTGTGCGGCGTATCAGGAGGATAAATCCCGTACCGTTTCCTGGCAAGGAGTTCTAATACAATTAGAAGAGGAAGTTGCTGAAGTCTGATTAGATTACAGGATTGAGCACTGCTCTCCCTTTTCTTATAATGAGAATTCATTGTAGGTTTCCGAGCTATATTTTCATAAGGTACCTATGTGTTTTTTCTATTTTTCTGTAGATTGCTGGTTTCCTGGGGGTTTTGTGGTGCCTGAGCCTGCTGGCATGTATATATGGTAAATTCACCTACATCCCTATGCAGGTGAATCCACTCATCTTGTATGGCTTCATGTTGCTTTTTCTCATCAACCCTACCAAAACCTTATATTACAAGTCCCGGTTTTGGCTGCTCAAACTATTGGTAAGTCTCAAACCTGATTTAAATAAATGAATTTTTAAAATATGCTGAGCAGTAGCAGTTAAATATATGCAAGCATCACTAATCTTCAGGAAAGAAAAATGCTTATACCACAGTGTAGTCATAGAGCAGACCTGATAAGGTATCGACTGCAAATGGTTGTTGAGCATGGGTTTACAGAAGCAACTTCTTGCCTGTATCATTATCTTCGTATTGCAGGTAGCTACTTGTTAATCTTCCTATAGACAGCTGTGTACATACTTTTGCATGTACAGAAACACTCTGATATCTTTGCTTGGTTTTCCCTAATGTAGCGAAACTGTTTGATTAGGGTTAGAGTGCTCTAAGGCAAGGCTGCATGGATGCTCCTGAGCCCAAACTGGTTGAGGGCCGAAATTGAGAGGGTTCACTGATGGAGAGGGAAGCTATGTGAAGGTTACTGCTTTTAAAATTATGTCCAAGGGTGGGTTGTTTTTTTTTTTCAGCAAATCTGTTTGTGGTCTTAAACAAACTATTTATTTTAGACTCAGCTCCTGTTTTCTAGGTAAGATAAATCTGGTAAATTGAATGTAAGTGCTACTTCAGTGTTCCAGTTATAGGTGGGAGCTCCGAAAGAACAGTTTTCGAACTTGTTGGATGGCTTACCAGTTTCTTCCCAAATGGCTGTTTCACACATTCGTCCCCACCCTGTATGCCCTTTTAAATTGACTTTAATCAAGTTGGTTCCCTCAACACCTTATTCTGGCTGGAACTGCTCAGAGAGCATCAGGCGGAAGATGGTTTGGCTGGCTGAAGTTATTCGTAGAATCATTTTAATGCCAATTAATTAACTTTATCTGGAACATGACAAAGATGAAAATGTATAATCATGCTTCAAGCATGTTCGTGCAGGTATGCACACAGCTAGTTAACCTCTGTGCGCTTACCTCTGTTATTTGATTTGCTAGCTTACTATTATTTCAGTTTCTTCCTCTTTTGCCTCCCAGCATTCCGCCGTCTCTCATAGGTGTACCTTTAGTCCCAAGCCTCATTAGTCTTACTGCTGTCCCTTGGTGCTAGGGGAAGCACTGGAAGTGCTCTAACCGTGTGAGCAATATCTGTGCTAATTTACCTAAATATCTTAACAGGGTGAGATTCTCAGTCTTCCCAGAGCTCTTGGGCAGTTTCCAGTACCTGCTGTATCCCAGCTATCTCTAGGCTACGCTGCAGTCTGTGATACAGGCATATCTTTGAGTGTGCAGAGGCCAATTCATCCCGAGGTCTCCTGGGGGGGAAAAAGCTTCATCAAAATGCAAGATCACCTTAATGGTGGAAAATGACACAGTAGTTCTGACTGTGTGTTATGCGGAACGGGGAAGGGGAAGAAAAGAGGCCAGACAAACCACATAAAGAGTAGCTGTTAGGCTTTTCTAATTTTTATTGTATGTAATTGGCCAGCTGGGTGTACTTTATTTCTCTGCGCAGTCGCCAGCAGCTATCTGGGTGAAAGGAGTTTTAAATAGCGCAATTCTTAGAACTGTGCTTTTCACACAAATTTTGGTTTGGTTTGTGTTTTCTTCACATCCTTGATATGTTTCATTTCCAGTCAAAATGAAGTCTGACATTATCGGATGTAGCCGAGCATTACTGGCACCTTCAGTTTTTCTAGAACCAAATCAGGAGGATACTTTAGTGTGTTGTAGCATTTCCTGATGGATCTTGGAGGCTTATTGCATCCACCCATGATCATCAACAACTGATTGTTGGCACTGATGAGTGGGATCTCTTTTGATAATACCTGAGGGACTGCAGGTTACTCTTGAATTGATCTTCCTCTGAATGAAAAAAGTTATTTAGCCTGTAGTAAGTTTAATTCCCATGCCAGGCTCTTCTTTCTCGCCTGTGTGCATAGGTGAGTGTTCTTTGCCCCTTCGCTGCCAGATGAGAAGCCCATGAGTGCATTTGTGTAGGCTGAGGAGAGTGGCTTGCCAGGAGGAATTGGATCCGAGCACAGGGGGATGGCACAGCGTCTGCATGCCCACGCTCTCTGCAGGGCGCCAAAATGGCGAAACAACTGCAGGGAGCCTGTCTGCGAGAGGTGAAAATCTAGGAAGTGTTTAGCTCAAATATCTACTGCCTCAGCACTTACTAAAACTGCAGCAATCAGCACCAGGAAGTCTGTGTTTGGGTTGTGGAACTGTTGATATATAATTGCAACAGATTCCTTGAAACTGAGGTTCAACTCCAGCTTTTGGTGTTTTATGACTTTATTCTTGCGGTCCACTGGATGATGTTGCAGACACTTCTCAGCTGGGAAGTGAGGAGTTGCCTGTGGTACCTGCCAGCAGGCAGTGCCCTCCGCTGCCAGCACCCTCTGGTAGCTGGGCTGCAACTCCGGCTGTGCCCAGGCAGCATGCAACACCACTCGGAAACCACAGCGTCTGACGCTTTGGGCTAGGAGGATTCAAATGGCAGCTCAGGTTCTTGAGGGTAGTTGAGATACCAGCACCTTAGCGAGGTTGCATCCATGTCTGCTCTAACCTTTAGGTGGAAAGCTTCTACTCTCTTAAAAGTTTTATGCTGCCATCTGGCATCTCCCTAAATTAAATAACAATGTGGATTTTATTAATTTCCTTTTTTTTTTCAGGAAAATCTATCTGTAAAGTTGTTTGCCTGTTTCATTTGCTTTCCTTGGTCTTTTTTTCAGAAAAAAAAAAAATTGGTCTGTCATGAAACAGATAAAGAGTATCAGGGAGAGTTGGTAAAAAGGACTGTGGGCCTTTTGAAAAGGAAGGCTGGTGTGCCTTCTCTGACTTCTGTGGAAGCTGTTCTGCAGCTGGACTGCTTTAAGGACAGACCTCCTTAACGACTGGCCCTGTTTGAGCCTTTGTAATAGGTGCTGTCCTATGTGAGCACAGTGCTTTCTGGGTCAAGATCCATATCTGCTTTATGCCACTAAGTCTTAATCCCCTATTTGGCTTTGAAATTTAGGACCAGAGCCTTAAATTGGCATTACAAGCTGATGGGAATGTGTCAGTCCTTTCCTGGGTTTCTGTAGCTGTGTACCCTTTAGGTTAATAAGGAGAGCAATATAAAAGATAAGTCTTAGCCTGTGCTTTCATTAATTTAAAGGTTCATAAATCTCTGAAATACAGGATGGTGCTGGCTCTTTGAGAAATTGGCTGTTAGTAACTATAACTAACTGGGTAGAGAGAGTTGTAATCAAAGGTAACGGACCATGAAAACTGTCTGGTTTGAAAGTAGCAAAACTGCTGTTAAGGCTTAGAGGGAAAGTGGACTGGGATTGAGGGGGAGTCTAATTGACAGTCAATAGGATTTCCGCTGCCCTTTCTTTAACTCTTTCCCTGCTAGAGGCTTTGGGAGATCCAGCAGTAACAATCATCGTTCTTACAACTTCTAACATCAAAGAACAACTAATGTGTTAAGTAAACCGAGCAATCATCAGACTAATGCCCATGCTGAGGGTCTATAATCTAACTGACATTAAGTGTGAGGGAGAAGGTAAGTGTGGAAGATGTCAGTAGACATCAAAATGAGGAGCACCAGAGAAATGGAGCTGTGTAGAGCTCTTCCACAGAGACTGAGAGTTNGGGGGGGGGAACGGGACTTTAATAGTATACAGGAGGAGGAGAGCAGGAATGTTACTTGTACTAAAAGTGAGGAGACAGTTATCTTTTTTGTCAGCAGGAGCGAAAGGTCAGCAATAAATCTTCAAGCTTTTCTGTTATTTCCATATTTGTTCAATTCTGTGATGTCCTGCCACTGCATTTAGATGTCTTTGACACTGTGTCATGAATTATTCCTTTTATTTCCTGGCAGTTTCGAGTGTTCACTGCTCCCTTCCACAAGGTAGGCTTCGCAGATTTCTGGCTGGCTGATCAGCTCAACAGCCTGGTCGTGATACTCATGGATCTGGAATACATGATCTGCTTCTACAGCTTTGAGGTTCAGTGGGAGGACAATGCTGGACTTCTGGCAAATACAGGTAGAATAATGCTGACAACCCATGCGAATGCAGTCAAAATGACCTGAAAAACACTGAGCAAGGCAACTTCATAATCATTTATCTGTTTCAAAGAGGGCTACCAGTGACATAGGAAGCTAAAATAATTGGCATTTCTTGTAAACAGAGCATTAGAGAAATTCTCCCCTTTCTTACTTCCATCCAGAGAAGTGGAATTTCACATCAGTGTTCATTTCCTAATGTAGTCTTTTGGCCTGACTTGTATATTCATCAAAGAATTTAGACACAGCACTACTTGATTGGAAAGAGAAATCCATTTTCCTGGCATTGTTGTTTTATTTCATAGTGGTTTAACCATGTATCTGCTTTTAGCCTGTTCCTGTTGCTCAGCATGAAAATGAGTTGCTTGAGCTCGTTGACCACAATTTTCTGTGCTGTAGCCTGCATCTTACAGGCTCCATCACAGTACCCAAAAGCAAGAGAGATTGGAGAAATTTCCTCAGAGCTTGTTAGTGCCACCCCATATTCAATTAGAGTCGATGCTGTGATGACAGGTTGTGCCTGCGCTGTCTCTTCTCTCCTTTCTAGCCAGAAGAGTTGCAGAGCTGGCATATGAATTTTGACTTTGGCCTTCCCAGTGGCAAAAATCGTACCTGTCTCCTCCTGGACTGGGCTGTTGTCTTTCCATTTTAAGCAGTGGCTGCTGGCAAATCATGTTGTCTGATGGTTTTGACAGTTGCTGAAAGAATTTGCAGTATGCTTCAATAAGCATCAGTGTTCACTTTGTTCTTCCAATCTGTCTGATTTTTCTCTTCCCTTTAAGACAGTGTTGCAAGTAATTAAATATTTATTTATTAAAAATAAAATAAATAAAGCAACTAAGTGGATAACAACTTGTCCTCTTCCAATCCAAACAGTGGAATGATAATGCAGTGCTGTAGGATAAATATCAGCTAATAACTTGTCTCCATTAGTCTGAATAAGAAACAAGTGTTTTTTAGTCAGTGAGGTGCTTGGTTCATATGTGCTGAGTGAGACAGCATAAGATGACAGCATGCTTGGGGGTTCCAGGCAAAGCTGTGTTTTTCCTGGTCATTTCCTCAATAAAAAGGCAGCTTTCAGATATCAGGGGTGTGACATGATGTCATGTTGATGTAGTTGCCTTTCACCCCAGTTGTTGAAGCCAGGGCTATGCCCTGGCTTTGCTTTTTTTAAAACAAAACAAAAGCAAACAAACAAAACAAAACCCAAGACAAACAAACAAAAAACCCCAAACACATACTGAAATGTGTTTTTTCTTATTACAACATACAAGAAAAATGGGTCAAGGACATCTTAGGCAAACTGGCCTTTTTTGAGCTGTCCTGCAGAGTTTGGAAATGCTCTCCCATTTATGCACAAAAATTCAGTGTCAAAGGCCTTTTGTAATTCCATCCTTAATTTGATTATTCACAGTACTGCCAAGAGCACAAAATAAATTTAAAAATAAATTATTTCTAATCTTGCATGTTAATTATACTGGCAGCAGTGAAAGAGTTAGATGATGATCTGACTGGACGTGCTATTGATGTCATGTCACCTGAATATCTCTGAGATTAAGTAACAGACTTCAGGATACTTTCTGTTGATGAGCTTCTCGCTGTTCTGGATGTGTTTTTGTGCCTAAGTACGAGACATTGATGGGGAATTGCTCTCATGTCAAGTGATATTACTCTTACAGAAAGGAAGACGATAGGAGTTCTTAAATTGCTGATTCTTTGTCCTCGAAACTTTTTTCTTGCAGATAATCAGATTTGTTACAGCTACTCCTACGGAGTGAGAGCAGTTGTCCAGTGCATCCCTGCTTGGTTGCGATTCATCCAGTGCCTGCGCCGTTACCGTGATAACAAACGGGCCTTTCATCTGGTTAACGCTGGAAAATATTCCACCACCTTCTTCGTGGTGACATTTGCAGCCCTTTACAGCACTCACAAAGGTATTGGCTATTTTGGAAAACCCTTTGCAAGTCATGGGGATTTGCTTTTTACATGGGAGAAGCTCAGAAACATTGAAACATCCCATTGAAACATGAACTTTTGTCTTTTTGGCACCTGTGAAACATCTCAGTGGAAAGGCAAAGGCCTGCCTAGCTTGCGAAGAGTATTTTAAGATCATCTTTTAAGTATTTTTCACATACCTGGTCTGCCTAGAACTGCATTTCTGGAGTATGAGAGAGAATTTTCAAGTTTCTGTCCTGAAAGGGGAAAACTGAAATACCTGTCAGTTTTTGTTGTGAAGGGAGGTTGAATGGGAGATGTTTAAGGAGAGGCTAACATGGGAAATACTTCTCCCTTGGCATTCATGAATAGCTAACCTGGATCATCTAAATAAAGTCAGTCCATCGTTCCTGAATGTGGGGAGATGTGCACGGTGCTGAGAAAATGCCCTCTCTGGATTTTCCTGTGTGCTCTTATCCGTTTTTTTTCTGCAGCTGGTAGGGAGTTGTTTCCAATCCATTTAACTGCAGATTGAGCTCTGATCCCTCAAGTTCCCCATCTCCCTGGAAACGACAATTACTCGATTCCGCTCTTGTTCTGAAGGAAAAAGCTTTTAGTTTCTGCACTTCAGGCAGTCGCCCTGCCTTTCATTGTTCTAAAGTCCTAAAAGCTGTATTCTTTTATTTGAAAATATATGCCTTCTGTATCTCCAGAAATTAGCAACCACACATGCTCATGAGCAATTACTTATCCTGAAATATGATTGTGGTGGGGCAGGGAGAAGTGTTCAAAGCATGCTTCTAGTTAACATACTGGGTTTTTTGGAGGGGTGGCAGGGTCATTAGAAACCATCCTGTGGTTAAGAAATGGCTGTTTCGATGTAGCTGGGCCTGAAATCACACCGATGATGTTTGTCAAACCTTGCATTTTAACGGCAGAGAAGTGCACTGGTGCAAGCTGGCTGAAGGCTGGAAGTCAGGCGCTCTGTTTCTGGAGGTACATGCAAACCTGGGGTGGGAGCATCAGTGGTGGATGCAGCACCTGGCCCTCTCTTCTCCCTGCTGCTGTGTCCCTGGAGCTTGTTCCCATTTGAACTTGTTTGCTCAGTGACGTTCTGCAGCTCTTCAGTTCCAGCCCTGCAGTCCAGTTAGTCACTACTGCCAAACCCCAGGATGAGACACATACAGATTGCTTAGCTATAGTCACTGCTTCTATGCTTTTATATACAGTGCCTGCTTTGGGGAGGCTGACTAATGCTTCTCCTGCCCAGGGGGGACACTCTGGCAGAGCCTTCTGCAGGAAGGCTGAGATAGATTTGGAACCAAGAGGAAAACCAGCATCTGTCAAAATGTCCTGTTGAAGAATTTGACCTCTTCCTACTCCCCTTGAAGTCTGCATCCGCGCCAGTGCTGTTGACCGTTGTTCTCATTGCTGCCATACATAACTGTTGTCTGCTCTTCAAATCTGGCAGGGAGTGGGTTGTAATGAGGTGTTTACGAGCCAGGCACGGGGCTTGTTCCAATTGCTGAGAGATGTTCGTGACTCCCAGCTTTTGTCTGTCCAGTTTTGTTAGTGGGAGTCAATAGCATGTAGTTGTTGGTATCATACAGAAAAATTTGGAGATTTCATGGGCTTTGGAAATTACACGTTAGCACAGATTTTGTAAATGTCACTGTGCCTCCTGGGCTTGTAGTGATTTTTTTCGGAGGGTGCCTGAAGACCTCTCAGCCCTGTCGGCCTATTCCCATCCTGTCATAAATGCACTTTCTATTATGCTGTACCTGTTAAGAATCCAATTTTATCTATGTTCTTTACATAGATTCCCAGTTCTTTTTGAACTTGGAATCAGATGGTCTATCATCAAGTTGTTATGATGTTACTGTTGAAAATAGATGCACTGCTCGCCCACACCTTCTCTGTGTCTGCCTCTAAGGACAGCGGAGACAAACACCGATCTCTTACCTACAAAACATCTGTTGGGGGCTAAAAAAGACCCAAAAGAAGTGTCAGATTGGTAAAGAACCTTGCTCCTTAGACCTGCTCTAAACTGCAGTAAGTAACAAACCTGTTAATTGCTGTGGTAACAAGAGTTTTATTTAAACAGTCTCTTGCCTGTATTTGCAAGCCTATGACTTATACCTCTGGAATGACAGCTTTCGGCTGCCAGGGCATGAGAGTAATTGGTGGCCTTTTCTTGGGAGGTCAGGTAATGTACACCAGCGCCTGTTCTCTACTTGGGAGTCCTGGGGACGTCACAGCCCTCTGAAAAGGCTTGTCTTCCTCCCTTCATTGAGTTGAATAATTTGTAGCTGGTCTGTAGGTTTTTAGCTTGCATCTGCCAGCTGCTTGAAGATGGACTGTGTGGCTAGAAGGGTTTGTTGGCATTGAAAGCCAGCTAATTCATACAGAGTGCACTCATAGCATTCTTGTGCTGTGGTTTTGTATGCTTGCTGGATAACAACTTGAACTAAATATACATAATAAGGTGGTGTTTGTACGTTTAAGTGATGTATGCTGCTTCTAGTCATACAGTGGGAAGTGTCCCTGCCTGTGGCAGGGAGGGTGGAACTAGATGATCTTCAAGGTCCCTTCCAACCTAAACCATTCCATGATTCCATATGTGGTGCTCCCTTCTCCAACCCTGCAAAGGATCCCTCCCAGTAACAGTGTACTGTGGGCTCTTGATGAGTATCTCAGTTTCCCCAAAATATCACTGTTTAATAATTCCTCATGCTCAGGCAGTGCATAATTCTGCTTCTCTCTTCCCTCAAAGAAGCCATTTCTTTACTTTTTACAACATCTTTGGGATGTTGGACTGGCAAGATATCGAAGTAAATTCTGTTAGGTTTTCTCTCCCAAACTTGCAATCTTGTTGTCCTGGGATGAGACTAGTTTTACAGCGTTAACTCCAAGCTATCATCTTGATATTCAGATATCATCAGAATTAGTGAAGCTGAAGAGAGAGTAGCTACCCTGTAACATAAGACTGGAGCAGGCAGCGGTTGCATGGACAAGTGCTGACTCAAGCTGCCTGCTTCATCACGGCTCGGAAACACAACCACGTTTCAGGGACGACAGCAGCAACCCAAGGGCAACTGTTGCTGAGCTCCCAAAGGAAGAATTCTCAGTATTTTTATATCGCTCAAAGGAATGGGAAGCAAAGGCCGCGTTCTGTAAATATAGTCCTACAGGGTATGTTTGCACAGGCAAATGAGGCATATCTGTAACTCTAAGCTACCTAGCAACTGGAGTGTGTGCCGCCGGTCCCTGCCCGCTCACAGCGTAGCCGAGCAGAAGCCTCTACCCCTGGATCTTTCCTACCCTTACTTTAATGTCCCTGGCAGCGCTGAGCAGCCTTCCCTAGACCTAGCCAGCTGAATATTGTGTTGCCTTACTTAATCCCTACGGAAACCTACATGGTGCTGGGGAAACAAATGGTTAAGCCCAAGTCTGCAGCAGAATATTTACCCCAACTGCAGTGTTACTTTGACACACAACTACTTACTGCAACGTTTTCACTCTGCCCAAAGCAGATTTCCTTGATGAATGCACTAGCGTAGCTGCTTTCACTTCAGTCCAGGTTATCATAGCATTCCACAGGGATCCCCTCTTATGTGAAATGTGCGTGCATTTAAGAAGGAACAGTGACATACCTGGAATAGCGAGCCTTGGTTTTGTTCCTCACTCAGACCTGGTTCAGGCTTTGTAAGATAGGATTGTTATATTTAGGTGTTCAGCTCTTGTGAGAAACACTGCAACTGGAGTTGTGTTGTACTATGCTTAGAGCGCCGGTTGCTGCTTAAGCTTTGTGCATGATTTATGCTCCAACTTTATTCTTTGTAAAATGAGATGCATCTTGGTTTTGCTACTGTCTGTCAATTTTCTCTTACCTTGATGCCTTTTGCTCACATGTTGTCATAGGAAACATCTGGCTCACATGGAATATATGTTTGGCTTCTGTGCTTGAAGGACTGAGCTTCTCAAGTGTTTTGTACTCTTCCATCATTTCCCTGTTTTGTGGGAATTGCTGTTTCAGTCTGAACACTTGTGTTTTTACCTTGTTTTTTTCAGGAACATGTTACTGTGCTTAAGCACAAGTACTAGGTTAAAATTGGCTACACAGGATTTTATCCTTTAACTGAAAGAAAAGATTGCTTATGCAAGTTCTCATTGTCAGTTTGATTTACACACCTTATTCAATGAAATCCTTGTGGTCTGGGTAGTGTCCAGCTATTTATTAACCTCTGAATTATTCCAAAGTTAATCCATGTGGCATGGAAACTTGAGTAAGCACCTCTTCTTCCATACTGCTCCTGCACCCTTTCCAGGTACTCCAAATAAGACTGCTGAACACTAGCTGTCATCGGCTTGGAAGTGCCGTGGAGAGCCTTAGGTCGGTCTAAGACAATGTAACTGCTACACACTTTGTCATTAAACAGCCCAGGAAATTGACAGTAATTAAAAATACAGAAGTTAACTAAATAGGGCTGTCTCTAAAGAGCAGTGCTTCTGTCTGTGTTCTCATCATCGCTTCAGAAACAGGCTTCTCTGATGAACTGATGTGTAATTTGTTGTTTTTTTTGTTTTTTTTTTTTTTTTAAAAAAAGCTAGCATAAGAGAAAACTATGAAACTCCTTGCTTTGCCAGGGAATAGAGAAGTGAACTGTCAAGGCAGGAGTCATCCTTCGATTAATGGACTTTTGCAGGAAGGTGTTGGACCATCCCTTACTAATAGAGAGGTTTGACCAGGTCTGACCAGATGAAGACTAATGGGAAATTTACTGCTTTTCAAGAATACAGTGGAAGATTCCCAGGTCTTGTAACTGCTGCCCACTTCTCGTTAATCACGATGGCTTCAGCTGTTACCAGTGGTGATACCAGCTGGTGTAGCCAGCTTCATGCTGGAACAAATCGCTGGTTCTTCCATGGTCTGTCCCACCACAGCTCCCCTGGGGAGGGGTATGACTTCCAGGTGAAGGATGGTAATGCACAGCAGGAAGGGGGAGAGGATGGTGGTAACGTCAAGCAGTTGCATTGGGAGCTGCAGGAGGATACCTGATTGCATCTTAGCCGGGCTCTTCTCTGCTGGCTGAAGTACTGGATAGTGGGCTCTGTTGTTTAGTCCTTGTTGCTACTGTGTTAGAAACTGCAGGGTGCAACCCCTGTGGAGTCAGCTTGCTGGTAGGTGGAACAATAATTAACTGTGATCCTAAATGGTTACAGCAGGAGAGGAGAACAAGTTGATGTGAGAACTGGGACTAAAATGACTTTTACAGAAATCAGCCATCAGTGCAACAGCTTATGGTACCTCAACTGAGAAATGTAATTTCATTTCTAGGAAGTGGGGCAAGGCAAAGTGGACATATTGAATTCAAGTACAAATATTTTCTTTAAAAAAGTACAAAACTGTAAAAAAAAAAAATCACGAAAGAATGAAGCAAGTAGCATTTGTGAGATCCTGTTTCCTAGCTTGTCCCTTGCATGTAGGTACAAGATCTCCTGACTCTCCACCTTTTTCTCAGTGCTAGAAGAGCTGTCAGCACTGTGGCAAGCCAGATCATTTGATTTAGATGTCACAAGAGCCTTATAGAGTGCTTGCAATTGAGCTTGTGAAGTAAAACAAACTTTGTAATGGGATTAACAGGCTTCGTTCTTAATACTTACAGTTTTCGCACGGTTTGCCTTAGCATAGCATACTGCCAGCTCTATCGGGATGATTATTTGGAGCCGAAACGTGCAATGTCTGTCACATTGCTGCGAGCTAGGATGAATTTTTGTCTGAAACCCTGTCATTCCGTGCCCAGGAGGCCTTCAGTAATGAGTTGTGTTCATTAGCCAGTCTTTCTGATCCTTTCCATTGGGGCAGCGGCAGTGTCATTAATGACGAATTGGAGGCATTGCCATGGGCAAACATTTCCATCCTGGCCTCTGACCTCCTCCCAGCTTTGACGTGGGTCTCTGCAGCACCCTAAGCAAGCCCAGCTTCTCCACACCAGCTTGTTAGCTCCTCTAATTGCTTAGATACCCGTCCTGGCGATGGTGCTTTGGGGTTAAGCTGCTGGGAAGGGTGAGGAGCACCCTGGCAGGGCTGGGGCAGGACCACCCTGGCCAGGGCAGAGGTGCTGGCAGGAGCAAGCTCGCCGGTAAGTGAGCGGGGAAGGTGAGATGAGACAGCAGCCTGTGCTCAGCAGGGAGCCTGGGAGGGGGATTTCGGGAACTGCCACCGCACCCCGAATGTCAGCACAAATGAGGCATAAAATCCCACAGGGAAATCTACCCATGCTTTGTAGGTCTACAAACGTCAAGCGGGACATTCCCAGTGCCAGCAGCTGTGCCGTGGACAAGAGGCAACCTCAGCACCCTGCCGCTGAGTGATTCATGCGTTCACTTCTCAAGATTGCAGCTGAGAGAGACATGGATTTTAATAGCTGGGATTTAGAAAGTGGACTAATAGTACCGTTTGTATCACTTAATATACTTCAGTGTTAAAGGTGGCTGGAGAAGCGGGAACACTAATGAATAAGGTGTGAGTAAGAAGGATGGCCTACTGATAGCTCATTTCATGGCCACTTGAGAGGGGCAAGCCTGACCTGTTTTTAGTGGAACATTTTAAGAAAAGCAACTGACTATATCACAAGCGATTTTCCTTTCCAATGTATGCAGGTCTCAAACTCTTTGGTACTGCAGAATTGTAGCAGATGCAATCACCCAACAGTATTTTTTTTTTTTTAATTCTTAACCTTTTTTGGTTGCTATTATATTTTGAAGGAATCTGCTTTGGGATCTAAAAACACTGTAGAGGTACCATTGTGTCCTAATATCTAAATTGTCTAGCAAAGGCTCTGATTACTATGCTATTTCTGGTTGTGAATCTAGATATTCTCATTAGTGAGACTGATGGCTAACAGTTAGATTGGAAACCCCATCCTCATCAAGGTAGCAGTGAAACATCCCCCAAGAACACTGCTCAAATGCCAAAGAAGCCACCAGAAGAAGAATCAGATCAAATCTCAGCTGTGACTGATATGCTTCCTCCTGTTTGCAATTAAATCACATTCTTCTGTTTGTGAGATACAAGCAATGAGATTGCTGTGATGTCTTGAAATTAGACACAGCCGTATTGTCCTACAAACCCAGTGCAAACCTGCAGAGTATTTTTTTAGTCAAAACACGATTTGGGGATTTCCCTGCTCTACAAATGCAAAATCTAGCTAGAAGAAGAAACGAGATGTTGCTCCTGGCAGTTTTTCACTATGCCAATTCTTGCTGCTTTGCTTTAAATTGTGCCCAGAGGCTATAGCAGAGGTTTGCAGAATCTAACAGGAAGGTTGTTCATAGGAAATGGTTGGCATTTGACAAAGCTCATCACCGCACGATGGCGAGTCCTTTGTGTGTTCCTCCAGGTTATTTGCCTTTTTACTGCATTAAGTCCACTGTCATGTCATGGCTCTGCCCTTGATCAGCATTAAATAGTGGTACGTGCAAGCTGGGGAGAAAGGCAACGCTGCTGCTGTTCCCTCATTAAGATATATAATTACTGAGGGATTGGTAATACTGCACTGCAAGCAGTAAGGTGTTAGACAAATGCTTTGGGATGTCATTCTGATGGTAGTTCTTATGTAGATAAGTCACTTCTGACTGTCACCTCCCTCCCATTGTGTGCTGGGATGGAGTTAATGGGCACATGTTATCCCCAGGCTAAGCCAGTGGCAGAAAGTGTATGCTCAGTGCTCGGGTGTCTGTGCTTGGCTAGCACACTGTAAATATATATATTTTTGTTTTGGTTTTGCTAAGATCTGTGACTGAAAGGCTGGTCATCAAAAGAGACTGAATTTGGCATGCCTTGACCAAGAGGTTTTTAATTGACACTGGAGGCAGAACTGCTCTGGCTGGGTCAGTTTTGTCTCGTAGCCGGCATTACCTGACTGTGTTTCTTGATAACCTCATGCTTCTTAGAGCTTTTATCACAGCTTTCACCATCAGCAGAAACCACAGCCAGCTGCAGTGGCTGACACACCAGGAGTGCTTATCGAGGGCCATTGTGCTCTTATCCAGATCTTCAATAATACATGGCATTGATTTTTGCTGTGTTGAATAGTATATAGTGTTTACATTCCCCAGAATAATTCAGCAGGGTAAACAGATAGTATTCGTTGGAAGTAAAGTCAATATTAACAGCGTTCAGGATAGTATTTGCTGTCTATCTTTGATGGAAAGCAACCTTTCTCTTGCCTGTGTTTGGAAGGGGCTATAATTTCTGCAGAGTATTATTCTCTCAGAACGCTAGTCCCCTAGGGCTGGCTTTGGGTTCCAAGACATTGTCTATCAGCAATTTTTTCAGGCAGTAAATTCTGCTGCTCCAAGTGCCTTTGGCTGTTTTCTGGGACTGTGGCCATTCACAGCCTCAGTTCAAAGGTGGAAGCCTTCCGTTATTCATCTAGTTGACCTTCTGGAGCAATCTGTAGGTGTATTTGTGCAGAGTCTCTACTGGAATTGCCTTTTATAGGGTAAACTGAGGATGCTAATGGAAATTTTGTGGTGAAGGTTGCAAACAGCCCCTGTGGTACGCTGCTTCTCTTCAACTTTGCAGCAAGTGGAGGCAGCAGGGTGCTGCGAACTCGAATAGCCTCTGATGTAGCTCAACACCTCCACATTTCAGACATGCTAATGTGAACGTGTATTGAAATCTGCCCATCGGCAGGGAGGGTAAAGCTTGCACCTGTTTTGTGCTGACAGTGTTTTGTCCTGCACGTGCTATTTTGAATAACCGTGGCTTAGGAAGTTGCTACATGGTGGTGCCCTTTGGAGCATGAAGTAGAAAGGTCCTTCATCCACCTCTTGCTGGGTGGACTGGCAGTTGTGCTGCCAAAGGGTTGCTGCAGTCCATGGTATGTTGAAGACTTGGTCTTTTTTTCCCTACTGGAGAGGTTGAGATCCACCACGTATCCCGAGTGCTTCTCTCATCCTGAGACTATCGCTCTCTAATGGTTTTTGGTGGTTTCTAGCACATCATTAAACAAAGAGAAAACACAGGATGAAACAGTTCCTGCTTAAATAGACCCTGACATCATCATACATATGCACAGCTACATATGGCTACTGAAAAACTGGCAGGCCAGGAGTAGATGGAGCCTCTGGGCAGAATGTGAATGCCTTGATTTTCTAGCCCCCTGAGCAGCAGTGAAGAGGGCCACTAGGACCAGCCAGTGGAGATTGAGATATAATTGCTTGCCTAGAGCAGTAACATATTTCTGTACACCAGCTGAATACCAATGAGGACAGAAGGAAGGAAGGTATCAACCAGAACTGCAGGCAGGAGGAAAAGGAAGAAAAGTGATTAAAGGGAGGGACTCAAAGGCCAAGGCTGAAGACAATAGACTAGTTCTGATTAGAGCGTTTTAACAGGGAGTGATTTGGGTTTTTAATGTATTTTTTCAGGAGCTGAATGCATTACAGAACTGGTCAGTGAGAAAGCGAGCAGGAGCGAGCATAGTGACCCCAGGTGCCACTGGAACGACTGCTGCAAAGATAGGGCCAGGAAAAGGGAGCTGAGGCCAGGGTAGCCTAACTAGAAGCAAGTGCATCATTTTGGGGTTGATGAGGTTAATGCCACAAGATTTCTTACTTGGGCTTTTTTCTTCCTGGTACTCTTCCTTGGACACAACCTTTAAGGTAATTCAGGTTTAAGCAGCATGAACCTTTGAAATTGCCTTCCTACATAATTGCCAACTTAGGATGCAGTTTTGTTAGCCTCTTACGTAGTTTGAGATGATAGTCCGAGGCCAGACTATCCCCTCCGTGATTGGGGAACACCAAAGGAGCGCCCAGCAGTGCCGCTTTGCTGCTCTTGAGCCCTGCATGTGCAGGGCATGACTCATGCCAGGGATGTGGCCAAAGGCATGGCAAATGGATGGTACTGCCTGTGCTGCCTTCTCCATGTCTGCTCCATGAAGATATGGAGTAAGATTCAGTTTATTTGTATTCTGTCCTTAAGGCAAAAGAAATGCAGCATGACCTAACCTTCAAGGCTAAGTTACCAATACGAGGCATGCAGCCTCACAGGGTAGTTTGGAGCATTTTAGATGCTTTGAAAGCACTTAACTCCTTAACTACCTCTCTGAATTATCATTTAGAATCTGGTAATGGGAACTAAACATGGAGATCTAATGAGCTAAAAATAATACTGGAAAGAACAGGCTTAGTGTCTCTGAGTCACTGAATGTCAGCATCTGCCTTTTCTTCCTGAAATAATGTAGTGGAGGCTTTGGAGGAGCTGATGGGGGGAGAATGAAATCTCACAGTGGAGCCTTAATTACTGAGCTCCAAAAACCTCACCTGTGTCCTGTTTTGTGAGCAGCTGCACTTCAAAAATGGATGGGAGAGGTGGTTTCAGCAGCAGCATTAACATACCCAGGCATCGGAGCCCATATTCTGCAGGACTTCGCTGCCTGCTCCTGGGTGACGTCATGGCTCTCTGCAGTGGCAGATGATGTGATGCTAGACCTGTCCCTGCGTAAAGCCAAGCCTCAGGAGGATGCGGGTTACTGCTCAAAGGCTTCGAACCTTGCACAAAAGCAGGGAAGCTAGTCAGACCTGAGAGCTGCAGCAGATCTCATGTCCTTTTCTGCAGCCGATGTGAAGCTTCACTGCAGATAGGCTTTGCTGCATAAGTGGCTTTAATAGGTTTGCTTTAGGGGGTGTGTTTTGAAAGCAGAATGAGTGTGTGTATTTGACCTATATCCTGCACATCATGTCCAGGAAGCCTGAAAGGCATAATGGGAGGAACGTACTCTTACACGATGCCTCTCATTTTCACCTCCATTAATTTTATTGGAGTGCTGCATTACATTTATATTGTAATTGTTAGAAACAAAAAGGGAAGGAGAGAGCAAATTGCCCTGTTGCTCAGCTCTGATCAGCTTTGGGGATTCTGTTGTTTTATAGCCATGTCTATAGAAAACAGTGCTGTCACTTACTGTGGCATTGGGTTTGGACTGAAAACATTATGACTTTTTTGTACTAGAAGTGTTATTGGCTTTGTTAGAAAGAATCGGATAATAAGCAATTGCAGTGGCTGCACAGAAAGGAAGAAAGACTCCTGATAGCAGCAAGAAGCAAAGTGTCTCAGCCCTGCAAAGCATTATAACATATTTTATGACCCACATTTGCTAATTAAAAGCAAACAGAATTATCCGATCTGTTTGTTTTTACCCAGCTGACTGATATAGGGAAATTTAGCTGAATTGAGAGAGCAGCGTAACCTTTTCAGAGGGGAATGGGAAACAATTTAGTTGCAGAAACATATGCACAAGTGAGCAGACTTAGGTCCTGAAGTCGTGTATTTCACAAAGAGGAGCTCTGTATGGGCATTTAAAACTCCATACGTAGCCTTCCTCAGGGTTTATTCATACGTGTTAATATATTGCCGCCTTTTTGCTTATTTTCCCTTGACACCACAACCTCTGAAACGGGTAGTGGAAATTCCTGGTTTGGCCGTCCTCTTTCAGGCTTTTAGTGCACTAATTCACAGTAGTTTATATTTAGACAAACTAAAATACTCTTACAAAACCCTCAGAACTGAGCACTGCCTCATTGCTTTTTCCTTTGTACAAGCCTGTCCCTTTTGTGAAATATGGCCCTCAGCTTCCACCTGCTGGTCAGAGTTAGAATGACAAGTCTACCACACGTTTCAAGAAAATAAAAATATTAGTGCAAACGTCAATACCAAGTGCAAAGCGCTGAATGAGATGAAAGTGGAATTTAAATGATGGTAAGGCTTTTGTTTTGTTTCAGATTAGCTAGCCTGATTTTCCCAGAACTTGAATAAAAGGGATGTTAATTCCACTGATCGGGTTGGCCAATTTGTAGCTGTTTTAAGAAGCAATCTGCTTTAAGTTGTACAGAAGTATGCTGTTCTTCTCTTTTCCAGCTAAAAACCACAGTGACACCCAAGTGTTCTTCTACCTGTGGATTATCTTCTATTTCATCAGCTCTTGCTATACCCTTATTTGGGACCTGAAGATGGACTGGGGTCTCTTTGACAAAAATGCTGGTGAAAATACCTTTCTTCGAGAAGGAATTGTCTACCCACAGAAAGTGCGTATACAGCCTCCTTTTATATTAGAGAAAGCTTTCAATGTTTTAACAAAACTTGTTGAGTTTAGAGTATATTGCAGTTGGCCACTGGTGCTTCCTGAATGCTGTGGGCTGGGATTTTTCTAGCAGTAGATAGTTAATTTGTTTCAAAGAGATCATTTCATACTGTTCACTTATCTAGTGGTTGAGCAGCAAATTCTATATCTTCCTGAAGGCCTGAAGAGGTCTGTCTTCTGTGTGGAGCACGTATGATAAGCTGTCCTGTTTCTGTCTTCTTCAGGCATACTACTATTGTGCCATTGTAGAAGATGTGATCCTGCGTTTTGCGTGGACCATCCAGATCTCCCTCACTTCCATGCAAATCTTTCCATACGCTGGGGACATAATTTCTACTGTGTTTGCCCCACTTGAGGTATTCCGGTAAGGCTCCATAACTGAACAGTTCATTTCTCTTTTCCATTTTTATTACTTGTACAACATCATCACAGTGGGAAGCGCTGTGCTCCTCGGAGATGGAAGGCACCAGTCCTTGACATGGAAGACTAGGTCTAACATTTAACCCAAACAGGGTGCTGAGTGAAGAAAGCTGTAGAGGGCTCTGCAGCAATGCGGGGCTGGGTCCTTCATGCTGCATTTGCAGGTTCTTCTGAACCTACACCTAATCTTGAGGGTTTTGTTTTTACTAAATTTCTCCTTAAAATTACCTTGTTGCAATTTCCGGATGAAATGTCACTTGATTCTCGGGTTTACAATTATTCTCAAATCTCTGCTGCTTTTCCAAACACTAATTTGGATTCTGCATCATCGATTTGGATCCTGCAAGCTTTCAGAGCTCTTTACACACTTGTATGCTGGCTGGAGACCTACCCCCTCAACTTCTCAAGATGAGTAACAGCCCTTGAAGCTGAACTTCACTCATGTTAGATGCTGGAGGTTGCGTTTCGCTTGTGACACCTGGTGCCTCCATGCTGGGGCTGGGGCTGTCATCGCTAAGACAATGAATGAGCCTGACAGATCTGTTGTTCTCCAGAGAGTTGGGAAGACGTTGTAGCAGGTGCTGCTGTTAGTCATTTGTTGTTTCTCCGTATTCCCAGCATGTTCCCAGAGGCACTTTGATCAGTAGGAACAGCCAGTGGTATCTAGATGCGTCTACCAGTGCTTTGCCAAACACGGACAATGCCTGTAAAAGTGGAACCAAATCGGTAATTTTCACTTTTTCTCCATCCAGGCGGTTTGTGTGGAACTTCTTCCGTCTGGAGAATGAGCACCTGAACAACTGTGGTGAGTTCCGTGCTGTGAGGGACATCTCCGTGGCACCGCTCAACGCCGATGACCTGACACTCTTGGATCAGATGATGGACCAGGAAGATGGTGTACGAAACCGCCGCAAGAACAAACAGTGGAAGCGCAGCCAGAGCGTGTCCTTGCGCAGACCTCGTCTTGCTTCACAGTATGTTTTGCCTCTCCTCTAGTGCAACAAACCAAACCACATGTTAGAGCTGTTAATACTCAGTGGCCACTTATGGACTGTGTAATCATGCGAAGATCTCAGCCAAACTAGCTATTCAAAGGGAGGACAGGCCCAATGTGAATATTTCTTTTCTGGAGGGTTGATCCATCCTTTACATCATCTTGGGGTTCTGGTAAACCACCGGAAAAGTTACAGAACTCCCCTCCTCTAAAACATAGCCTGTAGCAGTTGCCAGAGGTTGTAAATCCAAACCTGGAAGAGGTTCCCATCAACCAGCCATTTCCAAGCTTCAGACCACTCCAAGATTTCAGTTATCGTTTGGTTAAGATTTCCTACGTGAGATCTAAGACCCCTCCCTCTCCCAGAGCTAAACCCATGCATTTTTTCTTTCCACCCCTCCTCCTTACAGCCTAGACGTTTCCCCACCTTGCACCCCAGCCCTGAACTTCTTGACTGTGTATCTTCACTGCAGTGCCCGTGCTCTGAGCATCACAGGGTGCTCCAGTGTCCCGGCCTCACTTCTGCCCCAGCAGCACAGCTGCGGAGCCCTGCCCTTTGGCCAGGAGGCAAGCTTGGGTTCCCCTGGGAACGTGGAAACACAGCGTGTCAGGAGTGTTGTGCAATCCCTGCAGCACATCCCCCTGTTGCATCACTGCACGGGAGGGGTACATGGGGAGAAAAGGAGTCTGGCTGTCATGCAAAGGGTGTGTTCTGGCCGGAGCTGCAGCCCTTGGACCATGCTTGTCTCATATCTCTGTTGCCTTAGAGTACACGGATATGACCAATACCAACAGTCTTCCTGTGGCCGCTAGAGACTGAAAAACTTGATGCAGAGGGGATGTGAGCCAAAGCCTGGTTGAATTCCCTACAATCACGTCCGTTTACCCCTCGGACGTGCAGCGAAGTGAGAGATGTCAAGCATATTCCAAAATAAGCCGCTCTACCTGTGCGCAGCCCAGTGGCAGTTTGAGGGCTGTCCTATGTCAAACCCATACTCCTTTAAATTTGCAGTAACTGCTACAAAGGTTTCATGGAGTGTTGTGCGGAGGGGTGGATGGATGCACCGCATCCAGCAGTGCCGCAGCCGTCCCCAGCCCGGCAGAGGGCATTGTCTGTGCACGCAAAGTGGCTGTGGTGGTGTGGCGTGGGCAGAGCCATGGGAGGAGGATGCTGAGGGACAGCTGGGGCATATTTATAAGGCTCTGCTATTCCCAGTGAGAGTGGGAGAGTGTGAAACAGTTCCAGTGGAGGAAAACAATTCTTCTTTGTGGAAGACAGATTTCCAAGCGTGCTGCTGTTTTTTTGTCTGCATGTGGTAATGGGAATTTTTTCTCCCCGGTGAGTGTTTCCTGTTTGTTTTTTTCCAGGTCCAAGGCTTGTGACACTAAGGTATTGATAGAGGACCTAGCGAATGAAGTGAACACATGAGATGGCCATGGTCTCTTATTCCGCATCCTTTGTTTTCTCGTTCTGTTTCCCTCTTCCCCAAGTAACCCGATCTCTGGTACAGTTCCAGCTGAAAACAGGAGAAAACACTGAACATGTTTTCCGAGCTCTTCCAGACCAGATCCTATGGACTCCAACAAGCTCACTGTGTTTCATTTCTTTTCTTCTGGGTTAATTTTAATGTTCTATTTTAAAAAAAAAATAAAATATTTTACTTTGCCAATAAAGAGGACAGTTCAGGAAAGAAGGATTGTTTACAGTCTCAACAAGGACATACAAACCTATCTGGATAACGAAGCATCATAGGGACTCCCTCATGGGACAGTGCCGAGAGCACCCTCGGTTTCTGCTTGGCCCGGTTTTGACTGGTTGAAACCGGACTTAAGTTTTTAAATCTGATTTTTTTTGTTTTGTTTTTTTTTTCTTCATATCCAGCGCTGAGGCACTGGCTGCACTTGCAGGGAAAGTGCACTTAGAGCAGTATCTTCATTCATGAAGCTACTTTTTAATTTGATGTAACTTTTCTTATAATTTTTTGGAAATATGATGTATCTGTTGCATATAGTTTTCACATTATTTATGAAACTTAACAACCATATGAGAGTGATTTTGAGTCCTGTGCAATGAAGGTTTTAATGGTAAAACAAAGCCGGGAATGTAGATCTAGATCTCCAGAGTTGTGGGGTTATGCCCTGCAAATACCCCTCTCGTGAGACAACTTGCACCTGTGTTTACCTTTTCTCTCTTTCTTTCTTTTCAGTTTTATTTTACTTTAAACCAAAGTTTCTCTTTCTGATTTTTTTATTTGCTGCTACTGCTTCTGGGCATGTCTCTTGTACCGGTTCAACGCCAACTTTCCATGCAGCTGTATGAAAGTAGTGCAGATGGTCCTAAGGCCCTTTTGAAAGGAGAGTTGGGTCCTATAAGCAGTGCAAAAGCTAAGCGAACAAAGGCTTCAGAACTACATTTCCAGATCAAAAAGTATTTTTCAAAGCCTTAATAATCCCTAGATGGCATGAGGGCACCCCATACTGAGCAGGGAGCTTTCCTGGTGGTGTCCTGCAGCCTAGCGCAGCAGAAGTGAAGTGGGACAAGGTGATGGCTCCCACGGGCAGAGGCGGGGAGTTTAGCAGGCTGGGGTTCAGGAGCAGTTGTGTGTTGGGAGAGCTGTTGGGGAGCGTGGAAAGGACTGTGTTGTGCCCACCTGATGGGGAAGGTGAAACTGAAAACAGGTCTCCTTGTGGCTTGTGGTTTGTCAAAAAGCATCTGTTGGGCGCTATCCCAGTACGCTGCCCTGTGGCTTGGCTGTTACTTCTGCCCCTTGCCTCCTCTCACTAACCCAGTTTGGGAAGCACGATGCTGTTAAGCAGACTTGGGTGAAGGGCAGCTGTATTGCTGAACAAATTATGTCGGAAGAGCGATGCTAACTTGATGGTCTCATTGGTCTCTCTTCCTGTAGGAAAGGAAACATGAGGGCCTGCAGAGTCCCTCTGTCCTTCCCCTGGCATGACATGTGCTCCCTGCTCTCTTGCAGCAGTGCCAGTTGGCGAGGGGAGCTGGAGCTGAACCTCGCAGCCAGGACTGCTGCTGCTGGGTCAGGGCGGCATGGCTGAGGTCCGCGGGACCGCTGTCTTCCCCTCTGCCCAGCTCTTGGGCAGTCGTGGTGCAGAGCTAGGACTGCAAGAGGATGAAACTCTTGAATTAGGATCCTCGCACTGATGTATGTCTGGTGACTTGCCTCTAGTATGGGTGACGGAACTGCAGGAATCGCTGCTCAGCTGTTGTTGGTGGTTATTGTTGTTAATTAGCTAATAGCATGGTTTCTCACACGACCGGTATGTTGCATTTTCTCAGTTTGCCTGCTGTGCCTCTTGCCCAGAGGAACTGAAGAAGGAAACTTGGTTCTCTTCATTTAATTTGAAATAGATTAAAATTCAGTGGCAGTGAACCCATGCCAAGCTAAGGGCAACACTGCAAACCTGTAACTACCTGCGTTCCTGTGACGTGCTCTCAGCTTACAAATTACTCTGATGGACCTGCCGGGAGATGCCTCTGCTCTGTCAGTGCGTGATGGAGTAGCTGGTGTGTTGTGGTGCTCCTTCTCGCATCTCCCGCTGCGTCGGTGTGCTCCAGCGGGAGGGCAGCTGGACTAGCAGGGGTTGTGGTAGTCATCCCTTTGGTGCCCAGGAGCCTGTTTGCCCGTATTTAGCTCCCTTAGGTCTGTTGTTCATACTTAAATGGAGAGTTCCTGTTCATATGGAAGTGGAGTCTGAGATATAAAGCCCCTTCAAATATTTCAGTTTTCTAATTTGCATTGCAGCGGTTGTTGCCGTGTCCAAACCTTGCACAGACGTTTCCAGCGAGAGCGGTGGGAGACGAGTGAAGCCATACCCAACTCGGGGTGTTCAGAGGAGGGCAGACGCGCCAGGGGGCACAATCCAACATAAACCAGTGCTGTTACTTAAGCAAGTGGTTCTTTACAAAAAGAAACGGAGTTTACTGGTAATTCATCCTTTCAGAAGGAAGGAGAAATACAGAGGGGCATCCTGAAGTGATGCCAGTCCCCTGGGAGTGCTCTGCCTTCCTCAGCTGGGCTGGGGAGAGTGGGGCACGGCCAGGTGGCCTGTGTCCTGCCAGTCCGCCTGCTGCTGCACCGTCCGCCTGCCCACTTCCCAACTTGGTGGGGAGGGTCAAGTTGCGAGTAATTAAATTCTTTCTCTGTAAGTTTACCCCCATCCTTAGGGAAAGAATTCGGTTTGTTCATCTGCTCTGCTCCCTGCTCTGCTCTTTCCCTTCCCTTTTTCCTCTGTCTTTGCTGGCAGGAGAAATAAGAAAAAGGGGATGTGGCATGCTACAGCTAGCAAATGTTATCTCCTAAAATAAAACATCGTCCCTTTTGGCATTGAAGGTGCACTCTCAGGGGAAAAAGGAGCCTGAATTCCTGGAGGCATGTCTTATAAAGGCTCTTGGCTCCCCAGCGCTGCATCTGCCTGTTCCCTCCCTCCCAGAGATTTCTGAGAACTCAGGCGTGCAGATTCCTCCCGAGAGTGAATGCTAAAGCTGAGATCGCTCCACGTCTACAAGAACATCTGGCCAATAAAGGGAGACCTAACGAAGCCGAGCAGATGGTGAGAGAAAATAGCACCGTCGCTCCTTGTGAGCAGCCCGCTCAACGGGAGCGAAGGGAGCGGGGACAGTCCCGGGGTGGCTTTGTTTCATGAGTGGGCTTTGTTAATGGGTGTTTGGAAACACTCCTGGAAGGAGAACATCCAGAAGTATGGAGGGCAGAGTTAAAAGGAGCTGGTTGGTTTTTTTTATCCAGTGCTTTGGTTGTTGGGATGTAGCTGGGTGGAAGGTGGAAGCTGAGACAGGTCTGGACTCTGGCTGCCACAAAGCAGCGCTGGGTTTTGGATGTTGAGCTCTCCCTCTCCTTGCAGTTCGGTGCGTTGGAGGCTTGTCAGAGGTCGTCGTCATGTGAGGCTCCGAGATTGGTGTGGAAGCCGCTTTTGTCTGGCTGAAACCCTTGCAGACGGTCCCGTCTAAGGGATGGAGGTGCCACAGTGAGGCCGATAAATTTTGGAAATTCCCTTTGAACTCGCTGCTCTGTGCTGGTTTCCATCCTTCCCGCTCTTTTAGGGATTTTCAGGGTGCAGGGCGTTAGGATTTGCAGCATCCCAAGTTTATTTGCCAGCTGGAGTTCCCTGCATGGCTTTGGGACCGTGTCACCAGAAACGCCAGGTCCCCTTGCTTGGGGAAGGCAATGCTGTGTGCTGTGGGTGAGCACTCCTGAAGGGGCAGTGGGGCACTTTGGGGCTTTACAGGCTTGGGGAGCAGGAGTGGGAGCTGCTCCATCAGCGGGAACCGATGCTGTCCCACCACGTTTTAAAAGAAACACATATGCAGCTCTCATGGCTGTGGCCTGTACGTATGGAATAAGCTCCTACCTCTCAAATCCAGGTGCGTTCCCAAAGTCAGCTGTTGCTTGTCCTACACCTTTCCCTGCCTCGTTCCCAGCCCTCCTTGTTCTGTCGTTGTCTTTCCCGTTTGTCCGAAGGCAATGAATACGCAGGGTGCAGGGGGAACGACCGGCAGCAGCCTTTAGCATGAAAATCTTGGAGGGGAAAAGTCTCTTGCGGAGCGGAGTTGGATCCTGCTGCTCTTACTTCCCTAATAACTTCTTGTGCTGCTTGTTCTGTTTCCTCGCCGGCGCTCGGTCACTGCAGCTGGGTGGGAGGCAGGGGGGGCAAGCACGGTCCTAGTTCAGGAGATAACAATCCCTGGGGATTTTACTGCGGATCTTCCAAGGAGCAAGGCAGACAGCGCAAAGCCTTCAAGCTTTGCCTGCGTTTTGAACAGCTGAGTGAATTTTGCCTTATCCTGCAAGGATGCTGCTGCCTACTGCTTGCTGTGACTTCCTGTGTGCCCCAGGCTTTTTGGGGGGGTTTGTGGCCCCGACACTGGGCCGTCATGCTGGGACATGCACTGGGACTGGGGCACGCCTTGGCTCCTGTTGGGAACACAAAAGCCATCCCTGGCCCCGTGTCCTCCCTCCTCTCCTCCACTGTTCTGCTTTGCACTCGCAGGGGGAAGGTGATCTTCTGCCTTAAGCATTTTTTTTTTTAATTTGCATTTTTATTCCAGAAGGCGATCGGATTGTTTTATCTCCTTGGAAAAGAGGGGCTGGGGCTCCTGGGGGAAGAGTGGAAAATCCCTACGATAACTGCAGCAGTCACAGTTGGGCTCAGTGGCTGTCACCTCATCAAACCTCGCCTCCCTTACGTGATGCCGTCCCAAGGTCCCAAGTACCGCACCCGTGGGACAAGCCGTCAGTCCACCACCACCATGGGGTTAAACTGGTGTGTCAGCATCCCCCGGGGGCTTCACTCTGCTGCAGCATCCTGGCTGCAAGAGAAATGCAGGTTTTGCAGGGGGAAGAGAGGAAAGGGCTGGTAATACTGGGTGTACCTGGGTGCTGATGCCCCATCCCTGTTCCTGGTGGGAGCTGGCGGCTGCTCTGGCCCCGGAGCAGCTGTGCCGCGGTGGGCGAAAGGCACCAACCCTGCCTGGGAAGACACCCCATGGCCTCACGGTCCCTCAAACTTTAGAAACCAAATTGCAAACTCTTTGCTCCGGAGGAGAAATTGGGCAACCTGGTAGAACTTGTGATGACCTCTCCGTCCCATAGGTCCTGGTGAAGGATTGGCACTTGGAAGGGGCCTGGGTGGAAATGCTAAAGTTTTCCCCCAGGTTCCGCTGCCGCCTTCCTCTCCCCTCCCCGCTGTGTTGGTCTAAATGATCTTTCTATGAAGCCCTGTAGATGTCAAAAGTAATTATGGAGTGTGATTAGTCCTCTGTGGGTGCTTTCTTTCTTTCCTCCTCCTTTCTCTTTTGCTATCCCCTTCTCCACTCTTCTTTTTTGGCTAAGTGGAAAAGGTGAGGACAAAGAATTGCCGCTTGCTTGGACTCATGATGTATCTGTGACTGCGCTATTAGCTGTCTCCTCTTTCCTCCCCAAATGGATATAATTTTTGAAGTGTGGAATACCCTTCTTGATAAGTAGGTTTAAAAAAAAAATGCACAATGTGATACTGTTTCATAGTTTCTAGGTGGTTGTATAAAGCAAAGTTACTGTGATTGTGTTTTTCAAAGGAAAACGTGATTGGTTACAAAATCTGTCCTTTTTTCATTATTACAAGCTCTTTGTTTTCCAATGTTTTGATGGCTCTTTTGTCCCCGGTGTGTGCGTGTTTCTTCCCACATCCCACCCCTGGTGCTGCATCCACCCACAAAGCCTTTGCTTCTACCGGTGTGTAGACGCTGCTCTTGCATCCTTGGGAGCTGTGGGCCATTGCTGGTGGCCAGAGGTGGGGCAGAGTTGTGGCCCAGGACGAGGTGGAGCTGCTTGCAGGTGGGAGATGTTTGAGAAAGGGGTTGGAGGTGGGCAGGAGGGGTTCACGGGAAGGTGCCCAGGGCTCAAACCCAACACGCAGGTGGTGATGCTGGAGGAAATCTGCACAGACTGTGCCGTACTGGCTAAAGGCTCTGGGAGACTTTGGTTGCCTCTCTCCAGCTTGTCTCTGGTCCAGGGTGTCCTGCCTGCACAGTGGGTGACCAGCCCTGGCCTGTCTGGGGTCTGTGCTTTCATTTTGCTTTCTTAAATCCTTTCATCGTCTCTTGCAATCAATCTTCCTCCAGAAGAGAGCCCAGTGCCTTGAAATCACTCTAAGCCTGTTGCTGCTCACGCCAGCCGCTTCCCGGAGGTTTAATCCCCGTGCCCTGGGCGCTGGCTGGCCACGGCTCCCTGCCTGCGGCTCCCTGCCTGCGGCTCCCTGCCTGGCTGGTGGTGGGAGCCCGGCTGCCCTTGCTTTGGCACCTCACCAGGCAGTTTGTCCCCAGCTTGATGGGGACAACGTCTCCCAGGCATGTTGTCCTGGGCAGAGGAGCCAGGACTCCTCCTGAGGATGGCATGGAGGTAAGGACGGGTCCTGGCAATCGCAGGAGAGGTGGGACCCTGGGGCTGGGGTACGGGGCAAGGAGGATTTCTCTGCCCTGGGCTCTTCGACCCAAACCTGCCAGTGGTCCCTTCCTGCCTGGGACCAGCTGGGGGAAGATGCTCGGTCTGTCCCCCATGGAGCAAGGAGTCATCCCTGCTGCCGGTCAGCCCTGATGCCCGCTGCGAGTGCAGCCAGCGTGGGAGGAAGCCCTCGGGCTCAGTTTTGGCTGTGATGGATGGGGGTCCCGGGGCCACTGGAGTGTTGGGGGACAATTTAAGAAGATAAAAGTGATTTCTTGCTGCTCATGCTGGCAGGGGCCGGTGCGGCTGGAGCCGGGAGGATTAAAACAATTTCATAATCCTGGTGATTTCCTTTTGATCGGGATTATGAAACCAATCACGAATATCAAAAGCCACGGCTTAAAGCGGCAGCCGGAGTGGGGCCGGGACACCCATGGCCCCCACAGCACCCATCCTGCCCCCCAGGGACAGCGGTCCCCACACCTCCAGGTAAGCGGTGCCCACCTGGGGCCCTGCTCCGGCGTGATGAGTTTTGTGGGGTCTCTGGGGAGGAGGGCAGGGGATGGGTTTTCCATGCGGGTGGCTCTGCGGGGCGCATGGTGCATACTGTTTTTAGGGATGATGATGATGGATGTACCAAGCTCAGGTCCTCCTGGCTCCCACCATCCTCCTGCCTGAGGATGCTCGGTCTGGAGCCATTGCCCTTGGGTTGCTCTGGGGTCCAGGCAGGATTTGGCCCCCGGGAAAGCAAGAGAATTTAGCACATCTGCGAACATGTGTGATGCTCGCAGGAGGTTGCCTGCAGCCAGCAGGCTTTGCTGCCGGTCTGAAGGCTGTTAGAGAAAACACCCCCCACCCCTGGCAGGACCACCCTCTCCAACCATTTGTCCTCCTGGAGCCCCCCAGCCCCCGGTGCAGGGCAGACCCCTTCAGCACTCCGGGATGAGGTGCCCCCCTCCCTGCCCCTGGCAGGCCAGGGGAGGTGGGCTGCCTGCGCTCCCCGCTCGCCTCCCAAACCCACAGCCCAGATGAAGGACATTCCTGAGAGCCGGCCAAGGCAGCCGGGCTTCCGTCTGTCCTTCCACGGGGTGTTGGGGTCCTCTCCGTGTGTGTGTGTCCCCACCATCGCATGTGGCCACGGTGGCGTTGCCCTTGGAGGGCAGCCGTCAGCCATCGCGGGGGCAGGCGGTTGGGCTGCGGGGCTGGGGCAGGGTTTGGCCGGGTGCCCCGGCGTGGGGTGCGCGCTTTCGGGGGCACGCTTTGGAGGAGAAGGAGGAGGAGGAGGAGGAGGCCCAGGCCCTGGGCGGGAGGCAGGGCTGGCCACGGCCCCACAGCCCAGCCAAGCGGCTGAGCTCGGGCTCTGCTGGAGGGGCTGGGATTTGCTGGTTTGTCCTTTTTTTTTATTTATTTATTTATTTTTTTTTTCCCCTCCCCTGCTTCCTTCCCTTCTTCCGCCTTCTTCTCCCTCTTCCCAGCCCTCTCCCGATGCTGCTCCGGGGGTAAGGACAGCCCTCGC
>VZSZ01002353.1:744567-765202 GCA_013398815.1 Ibidorhyncha struthersii | reverse complement strand
GCGTGGTGGCACTGGGGGGGGGCACGGAGGGCCCCGCCTGGCTGTCCCCCAGCGCGGCGGCCAGCCCGCCCATGAATGGAGGCCGGGCCCCGTTTTCTCTGGGCAGAGCAGCCTCGTCGTCACTGTTAAACCACGTCTAATCCCTGTTATTTTTTCCTAATCCCCCTCCCCGCTGCGGGGGCCGCAGGGCCTTTGTCCCCGGGCAGGAGCTGGAGCTGAGCCCGCGGCACGAGCAGGCCAAGCAGCTGCTGCAGCGCGCCCGCATGAAGGCTCGGACGAACCCCTTGCGCGCCAGCCACGACATCCTCCTCCTCCCCGCCGCCGCCGCTGCCCCGCGCCCCAGGTCAGTGCCGGCACCCCGGGACACGTCCTACCCCCCATCTCCCCATCCACCACAGTGCCCTCAGTGGGTGCGTGTGGGTTTGACGCGTGTGCCGAGCGTGCAGGTGAGTGCGCACATGCGTGTGGGTGTGCGTGCAGAGCGTGCACACGCGTGGGCAGAGGCCGGGGCTGAGTTGCGTGCAGCCTCGTGTCCTGCCTGAGCATCTCCCCGCTCGCAGGAGCATCCCCCTGCTCGCAGGTGCATCCCCCTGCCCAGGCGCTCATGAAGTCTTTGCAGCCATAATATTTAGGGGGGTGTTTAACTGTGGTTTATGACAACGTAGAGGCATTAAAGGGCGCGTTCCCAGCTGGCTGGGAGGATCGCGCCTCCCAACTGATGGGGAGTGCCTCCCCGGGGGAGGCTCGGTGCTGGAAGGCTGTACCAAAGCCGCAGCTTGTGCTGGGTCATGTGCAAGTCGGTGTTCCCGGACTGATTAACCACACACCTTGGCGCAGGGGAAAGGCGATGGAGGTCGGGCCGTGGCAGCGGGGCGTTGCCGCAGCCTCTCGCGGTTTCAGCTTCAGACAGCCCCGGGCGGAGGGCTGGGAGAGGAGCGGGGCGTCGGGTGGGCTTTCCTCCTGCACCACCTTCTGCACTGGGTTTTTCCCCCTCCTGCCCTGCTTTCCCAAGGGAGCCGGGCAGCCCTTGTAGCTCATCCGTGTTTGTCTGTCTGTCTGTCCCCATGTCAGGGAGCCCAGCGGGAGGCTGAGCTTCGCCCCGCGGGATGGTGGGAGCCTGAGCGACTCGTCGAGCGGGGAGTCGAGCTGTGGGCGGCCGCGACGGCCCCGGGGACCCTCCCCGTCCCGTGTCCGCTTTGAAGACGAGTCGGCCCGCGACGCCGAGGTGCGGTACCTGGAGCGGCTGCAGCTGCGGCACCGGCGGGCGCTGGGCTCAGCGCTTTCCTTGTCAGAACCGGCCAGCAGTGGGCAACCAGGGGACGGGGATGGCCGGCCCAAAGCCCAAAGTGTCGACCTCGGGGCCGGGGGCAAGTGCAGTGCCTGCGGCTCCTTCCTTGGTGCCACTGCTGGCCGGGGCGTGGATACACCAGCAGCCACTGATGTGGCCGAAAGCAGCCCTGCAGCACAAAGAAGCATCCCAGGGGATAGCAGGGGGCCGAGCGCTGCCCGGCCAGAGCCCAAAACCAGGGCTCTGGGCCCCCGGGGGTCCCCGCTGTGGATCCTCCCCTCACGGCAGCGCATCCACACTGAGAAGATCAAGGAGACGTACATTGGGGACGTCACCTACATCGACGAAGTGGACTCAGCCTTGGAGAGCACAGACACCTCTGACGGCTGCCGGACAGACAGCGAGGAGGCAGGACCCCGCAGCCCCCACCTGAGGGGGCACCGGGACCCCCGGGCTCGTGGGCACAGGGCCCCCNCCGCGCTGCCCCACAGCCGGAGATAAGGGCCGGGAAGGGGACGTGTGTGGCTGGTGGTGGCCCCTGCACAGGGGACGGGGGCTCAGATGGCACCACAAGCCGGACAGGGGCTGTTTGCCCCCTGCCACCGGGGAGAGGCAGCAGCCGGGAGGAGGGGGACCCCCACCAGCATCTGGGGGGCAGCGAGGGGGTGGGAAACACCTCTTGTCCCCTGCAGCAGCCCAGTGAGCCCCCGGACCCCTCCTCGCAGCCAGGGGCCATCACCCCAATGGTGGTCACCCATGTCCCCACTCCCCCCACCACCAAAAAAGCCTGCTCCCAGGTGCCTTGCAGGAAAGCCCTCTTCTCCAGTGGCAGCCGCCGGGCGTCGAGCCAAGGAGCCCGGGACTCAGAGCCTGATGGTGGGAACACTGGGATCCCCCAGCCCAGGGATACGGTGGGGTCAGGGGAGCGGCGGGGTCCCTGTGGCCCCAGGTGGCTCCCGGGGAGCCCCCTCCGTGCCTTGTCCACCAACAACTGCAACAACACCCACGGGCAGGACCCCCCGGGGATGGGCAGAGGTAAGAGACCCCAGGGGTGCCCGGGGCGGGGGGAGGTCCCCAAGAAGGTGGGGACATGACATCCTTGTTGTGGTTACAGGGACACTGTCGCAGCCTGTCACTGGCCCCGTCACCCCTGTGCCCCAGGAGGCTGCTCATCCACCCAGGGAAGGTGCCGGGCTGCCTGGAGCGCAGCAGCAGCGGCACCCGGCCGGGAGCGCGGCACATGGGTGAGTGAGAGCGAGGGGTCGCCAGCATCCTGCGCCGCGCCGCAGGTGCTGCATCCCTGAGCATCCCTCCTTGGCGCAGCAGGATTCTGCCGGGCTGAGTCCTGTCGTCCCCACCCCCCAACACTTCTTGGTGAGACTCTGCCTTTTGGCACCAAAACCCTCCTGGAAAACATAATATGGAGGCAACAATTTTGCATGTGTGTTCCAAGTGGGTTTCGCGGGGCTGCGTTTCACCCTGCACCTGGTTCTGCCAGGGCTGTTGCAGCAAATATGCTGGTGGGCGCCCTTGGAGGGGTTTAGCTCAGTGTCAGCTTCTTCCCTTTGGGGGGAAAATCAGCTGCTAAATGCTGTCAGCCCCAGGGCTGCCTTGGGGTTCACCAAACATGATGCTCCTGGACCTGCACCCCGGTGCAGCCTGTCTGGGCCCGGCAGGAGGGTTTGGACGCGATTCTGGGTCTTCCAAACCCCTTGGTAGGATGCAACCCCTTCAGGCAGAGAGCGGGGCAGGTCTGAAAGGTGTTAAACCCCTGAAATTGTGGGGAAAATGGGTAGGGAGCTCCTCAGGTTGCTGTGGCTCATGAAGCCATCCCTCGTGCGTGCTGGGTTACTGCTGCGGAGGGGTGGCTGCACCCAATCACACCATGCTGTGGGTCTCAAACTGAGAAAGTGGGTGCAGGACGCAGCCCCAGCCCCGAAGCAGCCGCTGGCCGTGCTCCCCCAGGGCGCGCAGTGGACGGCCATCATTCCTTCTCCATCCAGGGAGCCAGGACGGCCGGCGAGCCGCAAGGGCAGCAGCGCTTCGGCATCGGGGCTGAAGAAGCTCCTGTGCAGCCTGAGCCAGAGCACCAAGCAGCGCCTGGGCCGCTTCCGCTGCTACAGCATGGAGCAACTCCCGGCCCCCGGCAGCACCCTCCCGGATAGCCCCGGCATGAAGAAATCGCCCTCCCTGCAGTCCCTGCGGCTGGTGAGCTTGAAACATCACCCCATGCAGCGGATGTCCATGAGGAGCCAGGGGGTCCAACAGGAGAAGGCTTGCTGGGCCAGGGTGGAGCGTTTCTGAGCATCACTTTCTGGCCCCGGTGGTCCCTGGGGGGTGTGGGAGCATGTGCCATCCCAAATCTGCTGGGTTTGAAAAGCCCAGAGTGGAAGGGGGAAGGAGGGAGCGAGAGGGGTTGGACGAGCAGATTTTGGGAGGGGAGATGCGGTAATTTGGTTTGAGGTCATGGCTTGTGTGTCCCAGCCAGCTGAGCAGCGAGGTGCCTCCTCGAGAAACCCCACTCCCCGGCCAGGTGTCCTGGCCCGGAGTGAGTGACACCAGCTTCTCCCTCCTCAGTGGTGGTTTGGGGAGGGCTCCGATGGGGGGACAGGGGGTGTGGGATGCCCCCAGCTCCCTGGGCATGTCAGTGGTCGAAGGGCTGTGGTGCTGCACGGTGTTGACAGTCATTCCCATCTGAGCCGGGCTCTTTTCCCCAGGTGTCACCCTTCTGCCAGCCCCGAAAAGCCGCCTCCATCCAGAGCCTGCACCCCCTCCTGGGCAAGGCACCCCGCGCCAGCGCCTACCTCCTGCCCCAGACTGTGGCTGACAGGTAGGATGGCGCCCAGCACGTCCCCGCTGTGCCCCAGCAGGATGTTTTGGGGTGCTTGGCCATGGCCAGGGGCCCCATCACCTGGTCCCCAGAACCTTCCTGGGGTCCCCGCTCAACCCATCTCCTCTCTCCCCCCCTGCAGGAAAGGGGGCTCGGGGCCACGGCGCTCGCTGAGCGTGGAGGACATCGGGGCGCCTGGCCGGCTGCGTGCGGTGGGGCGCGTGGTGGAGGTCTTCCCTGACGGCACCAGCCAGCTGGAGCTGCAGCGACCCTCTCATGGCGCTTTTGGCTTCTGTGTCACCTCTGGGCATGGCCGGCCTGACACAGGTACAGCAGGGTTGTCCCAAAGCATCACATGAACCTCAGGAGAGGCACGTCATGGCCCCTCCATGGTGGCTCTTGTCCCTCCCCAGGAGCAAGCCTGGGAACAGGTGGAGGGGGCTGCTCCATCTCTGCTGAGCCCCAAAGGGGTGACGGCGGGTGGGGGGGATGCTGCCACGTGTGGCTTTGGCCATGCACAGTCCTGCGTGTCCAGCATCTCTTGGCTTGGGACACATAGCCTGTCCTAAAGGCCACTTACAGTGAATTTGTTGCTGTGCACAGGCCCAGTGTGCAGCCCCTGGGTGCCCCTGGGGGGCACAGCCCTGGCCATGGGGTGTGGGGGGGCTCACCTACCCCCCTCCCTCTCCACAGGTGTCTACGTGCAGGAGATGGCGGACGCCAGCACGGCCAAGCTGTACGCGGGGCTCCTGGGCGTGGGGGACGAGATCCTGCAGGTCAACGGGGCGGCCGTCTCAGGGCTGGGGCTGGCCCGCATCCGTGAGCTGCTGCTCCAGGCAGACACCCTGTCCCTCCGCGTGCTCAGGCATCGCCCGGCACCCCGGTAGCCCTGGCACAGCTCCTGGGAAGCTCAGCGGGAGGAGGATGATGTCCCACCGCCATTCCAGGATGCTGCAGGATGGCACAGTGTGGACCAAGCTGCCCTGTGGTGCCAGAACCTGCTCTGCTCTGGTGCAATACTTGGCTTCCTGCTGCAGTGGGGGCAGGTGGGTTTCCCAGCCCCCGGGAAGAAAAGCGGTACCAAGGACACCCGACACCCCCCCCAGACAGTGTCCAGAGTCTCCAGGAGCTGCCCCAAGTGCGGGGACAGGGGACAGCCCAGCCCTGCCATTAAGCCAGGGTGGGCTGGCCCACTGGGCACTGAGGTGGCCAGCACGGGGACGCCCTATCCCTGCATCCCCAGATGTGGGGTTCCCTGCCACCGCTGGAAACCTGCGCCTGCAGGCTGGTGGGTTTCTTTTAAATTATTTCAAACTGGAAAAAAAAATAAAAAATGTATTCATGAAACATGGTTCCCTTGGCTTGCAGGTGGAATGGAGGGGCTGGGGGGGGTGACACTTGGCCAGGACAGGACATGCCCCAGCTCTGGGGTTGTGGGGCAGCTGGTGGGTGCAGGAGCTGTGGATGGGTCTGGGTGCTGGGGAGCGGGTGAGTGCCTTCACGTGGGGCTAAGTGCCCCCACCTGGGGCCATTGTAACTGGTGGGCAGCTTGACTGGGGTGCTGAACGCATGTCCCAGCTGTCGGTGGCAGGGGTGGCACAGTGCACAGCCCTGGGACAGGCAAAGCTGGGATACTGTCAGCTGAGGAGCTCTTTGGGGGCTTGGGGACCCATTTGGTCTGTGGGGTGGGGAAATGGGGACAGAGTGGGGGACCTGTGCCACGCAGAGACCCGGGAGGTCTCTGGATGGACTCAGCGTCTCTGCTGCCTGTTTTCCCATGGCCCAGTAGCTCTTACGGCTGCCTCCTGATGGTGTCACAGTACTGGGGGTGGCCCTGGGCAGGCAGCTGCCCACAGCGCTCCTCAAAGAGCAGAACAACCCCCTCTCCCCTGCTCTGGCGAGCGGCACGGTGGGCTGCGGGGGGAGCACGGGGTGACGGGGGTGCTCTCCTCTTCCTGCAAGCACTGCCGCGACAGCAGCAGAGATGTGCCTGCAAGTATCCATCACTAATTAGAGAGGGGTCTGTGCTCCTGCTGCTAGTTTTGGAGTTTTGTGGGCTTTTTTCCCAGCCATGGAAGGGGAAACTCATGCTGTGGTGCCAGGGCGGCTACGCAGGGAGAAGCCTCTCCAGCAGGTGCCTTCACCATAGGGGGGGCATGGCTCCCTCCCGCCAGGCCACCCTTCCTGCCCATGCCATCCGGCACGGTGGCAACGGCTGCCCTTTCCACAGACATGCCCCCACATCTGGGCAGCAGCTGCCTGCAGCATCCCCTGCATCTGGGCAGCAGCTGCCTGTGGTGCTGAGGGGACCCCAGAAACCGCAGCTGCTGCTTATGCCTTAAAAGCCAGGAGGGTGATGCCAGGCAGACGCTGGTGGGTGCTTTTCCTGCCACCCGGTGCCATGAGGCCCCTACCTTGTCCCCGAGCAAGGGTCACTGCGACAACGACCAGTAATCTCTGCTGTGCCACGCTGGGCAGCAGCAATGCATTTATTTAGTGTTAAAGGGAGGGGCACCACCAACAACAGAAAAAAAAGCAAATGTACACAGGAAAAGGGACCGAAGACAGTTTGGTGGCTTGCGGTGATGCCAGCAGCTGGGCCACCCTCTGGCAATATACCGGACTAATGAAGGAGTGCCAGGAGTCGTTCCCGGAGGATGCACGACCATGCCGAAAATAACACAGGGATTGGAGGTGTGCAAATACCGGCCAACGGCAAGCCCTGCTCCCTGTCAGACTTGCGCTCCCGGGAACCTGCTCTTGGAGAGGTATTAAGCCCAAGGAGCTGTGCAGACATGGCGGTAGCCAGCCTTGGAAAGGGGACACTGCCTATTTCTTGCAGCGTAACCAAAAAACCCCAAAGTCCTCTGCAAGGATAAAGAGCAACTGCTGAAATAATTAGTGCGGCTTGGCGCTAAGGGCACGTGTGCGTTAACGACGAGAGCACCCAGCCAGGTGTGGCAGGGCAGCTCGGTCTCGCCCCCCCTGTCCGGTGCCTGGCTGTGGAAGGCACGGTGCTGCCGGCTGTCAGCACCCGGCGCCTGCAGGGGCAGGGGACAAGGCAGGGGTCACACAGCTGCTTGAAGTGAGCCACAAACCCAGTGGGGAGGAGTGTTCGGTCTGGGCTAAGCATCCCGGAGGTAAAGCCGTCTGGTGGTGAGCTTCCCGCTCGGGGAGGATGATATTGGGGGGCGATTTGCAATTTCAGCAGAAGTCTTAGCGTCAGCACCAATTAAATTCCTCCCCCAGCCCCATCTGAGACCCAGATGGGAGGTGTAAGCCAGCCTGTCCCCAGTCTTTTGGTGTTTGCAACTTAAATATGGGAGCCGGCTTTAGCAAGAAATCGGTTTTGCTTTCCTGAAGAGTCACCCCACATCCTGCAATCGGTGTTCGCAGCACGAAACTCCCCCTCTGCATTTCTCCCCAGTAATACTGCCAGGATGAGCTTTCTTCACCACGTTTTGGTATCGACCACCTGGCTAACTCCTATTTCACCGTACAAGGGAGACAACTAAGCTATCTGACACTGCTGGGACAACTTGAGTGACAAACAACTCCAAGGTAACAAAAGGACTGGGAAGTAACACAGAAACGTGACCTAGCTTTGAATCTCCTGCCTTTTGGTTGCTTACAAACGGAAGTATCTAAAAAAGCAGCGGCTGGGAAAAATTAAGACATCCTATTTACAAGTTCATATGCACTTAAAATACATAATTGAGCCCCATTCCTCTGATAATGCGTGTTGTGCACCCGCAGAGAGAATGTGGCTCGAGCGGTCATCAAAAAAATCTTTACAAGTTTTTTTGTTTTTTTTTTCCTTAAAAAAAATAAGTTATTTTAGACCTGACAAATCACTTGCCAAAGGGAAGCAGCTGTTAAACAGAAGCAGTTACTCAGTTATACAAGGGCAAAGAAAGCATCAGTCAATGAGCTTTAGAGGCTTGTATAACGAAGGAGGCAATTTTAAAAGCTTTAAGAAACTCACTCTCCGGCTAATGGTTGTTTGCCAGCTTTCAGCGTGCATCAACCCAAGTTTAAAGCTCTGGGGTTTCTAATTGCGCCCGGCCAGCCGATGGCAGGACGCTACGCCCTACAGCTCACCTGTGCGTAAGCTTCTGCCAAGGGGTGGTGGATGTGAATGCTCAAGCTGCAGACTCACCATGGTAAGTCTGCGGCCGTGGGAGGAAGGTAGCGTGGGGCGGGGGGAGTTTGGCCAGGGCTGCCCTCCCTCGCCATGGCTGCGTGGGGTTTCACGCCACCGCTCCTCCCGGTAATGTTTTTGGCTGGCAAGCACCCGCAGGCTGGCAATGCGGTTTGTAATGCTCAGTGAATTGATTTTCTTCCCCGCCTTGTCCTGTCCTCCCCAGAGCTCGCTGCTCTGTGTCCGCATCTGACCGCAGGCGGCTCAGGACCGCTGCAACCGGCTCCTACCTGCACGGGGTGGAAGCGCAGGGGTCAAGTCCCCCTCCAGCTGCCTAGGTCCAGACGTGGAGCCCAGGTCCAGATCGCGCCACACCGGGGGAGAAAGCAGCTCCAGTCCTCCACCCCCTCTCCCTGGGGCCAGGTGAGATGCCAGCAGAGCTGAGCTGCGGTCCTCAGAGGAGAATGGTGAGAGCTGCGTGCGGGTTTTCTTGCCTGGGATCTCTGTGGGCGGACGGAAACGGTGAGAGTTTCATTTCCCCGTGCTACGGGGGCGAGGGGGCGGGGAGGGGGCATCCAAGGAAGTTCAGTCCATCACAGGACGAAGAACAGGATGAGCACCACCAGCAAGATGACGAAGAGGACAATAATTGCACACCACTGCCGTCGATCTGGAAGGAAAGGGAAGCATCAGTCTTCCTGCTTTAAAAGGGAAGGAAAATTGGGGCAGAGCTTTTCTTCGCATACTGCTAGGAGCCCGATTTAAGCTTAAAGCAGCAGCTCCTTTGGCAGCCTGCCCCACTGCAGTCCATGGGACGACAGCATTTATCCTCCAGTATACATGTGTTTGGGGACAGGTGTGGGCAGTTTGAGGCTTCTCCCCAACCAAGTTCAAATAGATTTGACAAGCCAGTTCAAAAGAATTGGGAGGAACAAGCAGAGAGCTGCTGTGTGTTGCTGCTCATGCATGGAGTAACCTGTTTACTACAGGAACAAGAAGTGGTCCAGTGAAAGCTGCCAGGAAGAGCTTGTGGGAGCTCTGCTTAGGAGAGTGCCAGGAATGAGGTTTCCCCTGGACATCTTGCTGGCCCCCTGCACGCTTTGCAGAAGCTCAATGTTGCATCGCCTCTGAAACCTGCTATCTGTCTACAGCCACATCTACGATGGCAGAGAGAAACCCCATGCGAGATGATGGTGCAGCAGCAGGGATAGGGCTACTGGCACCCCACAACTTCTGGGCACAGCAGCTACCCTGGGAAGAGCCCTCCTGGTCAGCCCCGGCACGCGTGATGTCAGGGAGAGCACAAATGCTCTTTCACACCTCTCAGAAGCACTCTGCAATGATCAAAGCGTTTTTCCCAGAGGAAAGGGGAGACACACGGATTGCCAGTGTTTGTGCTGCTACTGGGCTACTGGTGACCCAAAGTGCACTCTCAGCACTACACATGGTTTCTCTAGGGCTGTACTTCCACAACCTCATAAATCCCCCGGCCAGCCTAATCCTGCAGAGCAGGAATGCTTCTCCTCTGGACTCGCTGCTGCCTCCACAAGTTACCCAAGCACGGATGGGAGAGGGGTAAGAGAAGGTGACCTCCGGGCGCGCCACCAGTGCTCGGAGAGGCAAGCCGGCGGCGGGGGACTTCCCAGCAGGCACGCTGGGCTTCCTGTTTGCTCTGCCCGTGGCACCCCGCCAGCCCACCGGCTTCAGGCACAGCCTTATAAGGACTTTTCTCGTGGGTTCAGCCTCCCCTCCCGGCGCAGAAATCGCCTCTTTCCTCTGCCAGCTGAGAGATATATCCGACCGAGAACAGGCGTGCGGGCCAGAAGGCACCAGCAGCCTGAGGGCAGGTGGGATTTGGGAAGGGGCTTGCCACAAGCGAGCGTTTGATGCAAGAGAAGCCACACATAGTGGCAAGTGTTTTAAGGCACCTTGAAATCTTTTGTTCTGCACGCAGCCTGGGAAACTGCAGCAGAGCAGGAGGCTGCAGAGCTTCCCCTCCTATCATCTAGAGGGGGATTTTCCCACCATGGCAGTAGCAGCATAAATAGAAATGCATCTGTAAATAAAACAAAGGCAAAGGACCGGCGGCAGAGCAGCGTCTGGGCAGGAGCAGCTGCAGGGCTTGGAAGTCTTCCCCCTCTTTCAAGCACCGAGAGCTGCTCCCTCCCCTCTGCTCGGGTCTGGGATGGCGGTCAGTGGATGGGAGCATGTAGCATCCCAGCCCGAAGATGCGAGGGCTCGGCTCTCCCTTTTCAGGATTGGATCCCACTTCCCAGGACCTACCGCTCGTCATGTGAGACACTTTGGCGAGCTTCTTCATGACGTTATCAAGCCGCGACTGAGTGCTGTCTAACTCGTGGGAGAAGTCATCCAGCATCCTGGGGACAGAGAAGCGTGGCGCTCGTCAGCAAGTGGCACGTCCCTTTGGGATTTCTCAGCGCACTCACACATACTGATCAAAACACTGATGTGACCAGCATATCACACCTTGGCAGAGAAAAGGAATGTGGCTCGGTCTCCTGAAAGCACTCAAGGAGGAAAAAAACCTGCTGAAGCAGCAGTTCTGCTTTGGTGGCTAGTGAGAAGTCATTTGGGACGCCTGTCGGATTGGTCCCCGCTGCATGTTCGTGGCTGAGCTCGACGCACCCCTGCAAGGTGAGGAGTAGGGGTTTTCCTCCTTTTAAGAGGAAAGTCTTATTTATAATCTGTGATTAGCACAGACTGATTAGATAGATCTAGATGCCAGCTTGGACTTTAAATCTCTTTTCTTGTTCGGGGCTTGCAGTTGAAGCTAAAATCTTGCTCCAGTCATGTATCAAGCAGGAATGAGATTTACAATTGCTTTTAAGGTGCTTTTTAAGCTCTGAATGGAAGTTACCCCTCTAACTCCTCCACACAGCAACTGTAATGAATCTGAAAGCCTTCCTGAAGCTGTGCTTTGTCAATGCCAAGAACTCATCTGAAGAGAAATGAGCACACCCAGAATCAAGGTACCAATCAAGGTCTCCAGCCAGTGGGACTTCAAAGTTTAATATGTTTAAAAGGACAGCTTCCTTCATTTGGAGTTCTAGGGCACTTGTTAAACCTTCATTCAGCGGGGAAAAAGAGTTGTAAAAAAACTCATTGCAGTAGTTATCTGCTACTGTCTACCAAGCGCTGATGGCTTACGTGATGATCTGGAAACAGACACACCACACTGATCTGCTTCTATGAGAGCAGGAGACTCTCATGCTGCAAGACTTCGTACAGGAGGTGGGTTTGAAGTTCCTCCTCTCCATCAAAGAAGACATCACTTCACAAGGGATGCAGCCCTCCAGACTGCTATCGGCCAAACAAGGGGGGTTTTTATGCATAAACCCTTCAAGCCTCTCTGGAAGTGGTAGCTGTTAGCCTGCATAACTGGAAACTTTATCCACTTGTTTGCAAAGGACAAGAATGGGGAAAGAAATCTAATTTATATGTAAATGATGGATGCAAATTACTTTCTGAGCTACCCTTTAACCCTTTGCGTGGGTGAGGGTTATTTTTAGCTTTAACTATGAATACCAGCTCTGTGCTGTGTGTTTCAGGGTGGCAAGGCAGAGCTGAGAACTCCTGGGTCAAGCAGTTATGCAGGGGCAGCACAAAACCCTGTGGAGTGGGAAAGTGCCCAACATCCCCATTACACAGCACCTCCCTCCCTCATCTACTCGGTTCTGCTGGCTGCCTGCAGCCAAGGAGCTAACTGCGTGCCTTAGGGGCAGCATGTAAAAAGGAGAGAAGGAAAGGTAAAGTTGGCAGCTAAGCCTGCCCTAGGTGCAGGCTTTCAAACGAACAAGGCTGCGGTTGGATCCTTGCAGGCTGCAATAAGAAATGCTTTCCACTGCCTAAAATCAAAGGCTGGCTAGGAGAGGCTGCGTGAGGGACTAATAAATTCAAGGCCCTAACAGGGGCAGAGACATGTGTGCAAGGACCTCCAGCTGTGTTGCAGTCAGCCCCATACCGAGTTTCTGGCGCCATGTCTCACACTTACACTGCTTGCTCCTCCAGCTCCCCGCCAATGCGCTGGGACATGTTCTTCAGCACCCCGATGCTGCCAGAGACCAGCTCCAACTGCTCATCTTGCTGCTCCACAATCAACTGGGGCCAAAAAGAAGGGAAATGGGCAATTACGGTTCTGCGGGCTCCTGCAGCCAGGTTGGAGCCAACCGATGCGGTGGACAGACACCCGCTGCTCGTCCAACAGCAGCTGTGGGGCCTGGGCACAGACCTAAGCCACCAGGAATAAGGACCGCATTCCTAAGAAACGCTGGAGATGTGACAGCCGCAGAAAAGCCTCCCCGGCATGGCATCCCCATGGCATAGCAGGCTGCAGCCTCCTGACATCCCTACAAGTCCAGCCTTAGCTCAGCCATGCCCCCCCCTCCCTTCCCTGCTGCACCCATCACTAAAGCGACTCTTGAAAGCCACATGGGCTGGTCATCAAAACCTCCACAAGGCCCTCTGCCTGCTGCAGGTATGGCAGCAGGCTCCAGGAAGCCACGCTGATGCTGTGCCTGGGAAATGCAACCTGGAACATGCTGCAGCTAACACGGGCTTAATGTGAGTAAAAGGCTGTCGCAGCTTCTACAGCTAAAAATAGCAAGCCTGGTTCCAAATGTGCCAAACGAATAGGTGTGCTGATGTTTTAAGTCATTTTCAGGTCACAGTCACGCTAAGGATTAGATTTACCCTAGTTACCTACTTCTGAATCTATTTATCTTCCTAGAGTCACTAGGTAAAACTCGTCTGAAAGCTGGGGTGGCGTCAAGGTTCAGGAGCTTTAGCAGAGTTTGCTGCCTCTGAGAAGCTGCCTATTTAAAAGCACATGTTTGGGTGGGCTGCTGCACACGGATCTGCATGCTGCCCGGGCACTTCTCCAGACAAACTCCCCTGGCGGCGGGGAAGCACCTCGCCAGGGGTTCTCACAAAGCCCTCGCATAGGCTTTCTCATGAATCTCATGTTGACAAAGGCAGGAAACGGAAGCAGGCACGTGCTCCTGCTCCTAGCCTGTTCTGATGAAGATGCACACAAACAACAGCAAACATCAGCTCATTTTTTAACCAGGGGAAGTTGCATAAGAGAAACAGGCTCTTTTCTGTTTGCAGCATTTCCACGCTTCCAAGGATTTCAGCAATCCTTGTAGTATCAAAGCTTAGCGTGCTGCATCTTCCAGATCATGTTGTTTGCTTTTTGTACAGAGCAGAAGACCCAAGCCTCAACAGTTAAAAACTCTGTGCCAAGATGCATCCAGAGCTGTGCTGTACAGGAAACGCAGGCACAGGTATATTCTGCAAGCAAAGAGGAGGGCTGTCAGGCTCCTGGATCCAGACCAGCCAAGGAATGGATTTTATTTTATTTTTTTGGCTCTTGCAGCCCATACCTCACCCCCTGGCACCCGTTTGGCAAGCAAAGCTATTTAGTCCGCATGGTGCCAGCTGCCTTACCTGTTGTTGAGCTTGCTGCTCCTCGATGAAGTGTGAATTTGCTAATTGCAGCTCCCGGTCCAGACGGCTGTATTTGTCAGGTCCAGAGCTCCAACTCTGACTCCCACTTTCTCCCAGGAGTGCCTAAACAGATTCAGAGAACCCTTAGCAACACCTTTGTGTCTGCTCACAGCCCGTCTACATGGTGTAGTAGGAAGGCAGACAAGGCAATACTCCTGTACGCACACATACAGCATCCTTTTCCTCCTGCTCTATTGCTATTCAGCCAGAATGCTGTCACAAACTAAAACAACGCAATGCCAAAATGCCAGCCTGGGGAGTCTCTGCAGCCTGATATTGCAGATATGCCTCTCCAGCAGCAGGAGAGCTGGAGTACGACCGACAGCCGGTGTACACAGGAGTTGTGCGCACAGCACGGAGGACTAGCAAAGGTCTGCTCAAGAGGCAGCACCATGTGCTAAGCCGGTAAGTATCCAGCTATATTGTGTTAACAGATGTATAGCTCCAACGGAACACAGTGCTACTAATGACAGGGGCTTAAGAGGGTCTGGATAAAATACTTAACCAGTTGAGCTGAAGTAAAACAGTGCAAAATATAACCACAGCAGTGTTGTATGCTTATGTTCTTGGATTCAGGCTACCTGCTCCTCTGGCATACTGTTCAGTTGCCAGCATACAAGATCACACTTGCTACCTGCTCTACAACCTGAAGAGAGAAGATTCTGCAAAGCCAGCAGAGATGTGGCTTTCCAGCGAAGCTCGGTCCCTGAAAGGGGTATAACGCAAGTGACAAATGCTGGAGAACAAATATAGTCTGCAGGTGAGGAGCTGCACCCTGCAGCACTACAAAAGGTTGGGGAGCTCTGCCCACCAGTGTGGAGGCAAGGCCGACTGGTAATGAGACTGTCTCATACCTTCTGGTCGTGGGCAGGGGCAGATGAACAGGTATTTAAGAAGAACAGGAAGACAATGACCAGGCTGCTCTGGCAGGCTAAAAGCAAGATGGTCTCTATGGTTCATCTGCCTTACAAGGATCAAGAAGGGGTGAGGAAAGCTGACAGACTGACTGCGCAGGAAGCCAGCAGGACATCTGGCTTTGTCTGCCCTCGGGACACTGAGGAAGCTTGTGGTTCTCTCCAGTTTGTTGCAAGCGCAACTACCGCTTATTTAACGTGGTGCACTAGTATTGCTGTAGCTTCAATAGAAAGGCCTCTGTGTGCCAGCCTTAGCCTGTGAGGGTCACCAGCCAGCCTCTCAGACACAGAGGCACACTGGAAAAAATGCTGCAGGCCAGCCCAGCACAAGCTTTGCAGTCTGGAGGGAAGGTGAGGGGCTTGGGAAGGGCGAGGATGATGGCAAGGGGAAGTCAGTTTTCCTGAACAGATGTTGCCACGTGAGTTGGGCCATATGGTCTCCTGCAGCTAGCAGGAACTTCACGCAAAGGAAAGCAGTGAAACGCACAGGCAGCTACAGACTTGTTTGAGCAAGGGTGTAAGGGACTTTGCTTCTTCAAGTGTTTGCCAAGCATGTCAGTTAACCCCGTAACAAGCTCAGGAATCAGCTCTGTGCTTCTCAGTAGCTTGTTGCAGTTTGTCATTTTTGCCACAAGTGGCAAGACTGATGCAGCCAGATAAGTCAATTGTACAAAATGCACACCAACTTTTACTGAGGCAGCTCTGGAAGTCAGCTCTGAGATCTCCTTACAGCCTCCTCGTCAGCTGGGGAGGAGCACAAGCTGCATCTATTTCTATTCCTTAGATTACAAGTGCAGACAACCTGAGACTCCTTGAGCTTCTTCCATCTTCTTACATGGCTAACTATTACGAGAGGCAGCTATGTGAGAGGATATTGCAGCATCTTGGCTCCTAAATACAGCAGAGCGCAGGATTACATTCACTGACATGGATTGTGAGTCTGTTCCCCCCGAGGAGGGAGATTCCCCCTTCCGTGGAATGATGCAACACTGACAGTTGTACACAACCATATCTGGAGACAGAGACAGATGGCAAGTGCTGACTTACTGCTTTGAGAGATGGGCTTGAAAGAGGGTGGCAGCAACGTGCCTGCGAGAACCAGCTCTCGGGTCAGCAAAACAGACACGGTTCAAACACACAGCTTTGCTGTAGCATGCAAACCCCTTCCCAAACAAAGGTGTATATGGGGATGAACTACAGACAGAATATAGGTTCTAACTACAGCTTTATATGCTCTGCCCTACAATGTGGGGCCTCGGGTGAAACTTCCATTTTTACTTATTCCAACACATACCTTAAGACACCAACTGCCAGAGCTGATAAATCCCCCTCACTGCTTAAAGTACCAAACAGCCACTGCATTTACTTAACTTGCCCATTTCTGGTTCTCACCTGCCTGTTTTTCCTTTCAGCCAGTGCTTGCATGGAGGAGTTTGACATCTGATCCTTCATGTCCTGTTTATTAAACGAAAGAAGTATGTCAGCATTGGATTTGTGGGGACAGGCAACTCCAGGGTGCTGCAAGGCTTCTTTAGGGAGAGGGAGGGAAGGGAGATTTTCTGTGAAAATGTAGTTTCGAAGAGTCTGCAAGGATATTTAGAAAGCTTCATCGCAGTTCATCATTTTACTAATACTAGAATCAACAGTAATGGGATGTTTTGAAAATAATTCCTTATTTACTACTCATTTTGTGCAACTACAGCCGGAAAAACTTTGATTTGTGTAATATTAAACTAACGTTCCCATTGACTGTAAGGAAAAGTCATGTTCTTCAAGGTCTTGGAAGCCTGTAATCCCTCACACTTTATTCCCAGTTGTACCTGTTTTTTTACTGCATAGGATGAGATAGATTTCCTGTCCTGTGGCCATCCTCTCCGACTGTGCCTATGTTTTCTCTTTTATCAATTAAGTTTTGCTGCTGAGTTCCTGTAGAAGGTCACCAACCACAGGAGGCTCCCCATCATAATGTAAAATAATCTAGTTTTTATAGGGTAGATTAGCAAGCAGTCCATATGATCTAGCAGGGATTGATCCACCAGCACAGTTCTGATGTCACTGGAACAGTTAGGTATGTTTTACTGTTCAGAGACGTGCAATACACCACCTAAGAGCACCACATCCCACTTGGTTACTTCTCACCAGCTAATGCACTTGCTGCTGTGCATGACAAACTCCCCCAGGGAAACTGGAAGCCAGCTGCATAATGCCACTAACAAGTTTCATTTGACAGTAAGAGACGCTGCTCCAAAACCCATTAGCCAGCAGTTTTCGGCCAAGAAAAGAGACCATAGAGGCAGGCTTGCCTGATCCTGTTCGTTTGGGGAGTAGACTACACCAAGGGCAAGGCGGCGAGCACATGCCTGCTACCCAGGGCCAGCATGGTTTCAAGATCAGTTCGCAGGCAGCAAGCCTTAGGAACTGCATCCAGACCACAGGACTGCAGGTAGGGTAACAAGCTTGCTGCCAGCTACAGCAACACATTTTGTGAAAGAGGAACATCAGAGTCATGAGGGACAGCAGAAACTAAACTACACTCAGTGTAGCTATTAATAGGGAGAAAACTTTCTAACTAGCAGCTTGTTATCAGGCAGTGAAGCTTCTGGGAAGATGTTTCTTCTCTATTTATTACCACCAAGTTGTTAAAATCCTCCTTTTGTTCTGAAGTGTGAGCTTAAACTAAAAAAAAAATATCTTCCTCAAGATAAAAATAAATCTAGTGGTTGTTTGGACTATTTTGTAGTGGTAGGAAGTTGAAGTCACCACGTCAATAACGTTAGGCTTTAACCATCTGTCAGCATTCAAATTGGACTCTCTGTTTTCGAAAACTAGCGCTACAAAAGCACAGGACAGTTGCGATTTCCTTCAACTCTGAAAGGACGCTCCAGCCTCCCCTGCATCGCAGCGGGGTCTTTACTCTTCCTTCCCAGTTTCTACAGGTTCCCAGGCTCACTGTTGCAAGAAAAGTGTGAAGACTTAAAGGGGCAGTGGCAGAAAAGGAGGGTACGCCATGGGGCACCTGCACCCCCAAACCCGCCTGGGTAGCCGCAGGAGGGAATACACGGGGAAGAGGAGGGAGGCCGAGCAGGCAGCAGATTTATTCTCTGCTCTCCACTTCACCACAGAAGTGGCCACGAGCTTTCCTCTTTTTTTAACCACCTAATTGCTCCCACCCAAAGCCCACGTTCCTTACCCTGACCACCTGCCGCGTGCTCGTGATGAAGGCTTTCCTGATACCCAGCTCCGTCGCATCGAGGTTGAATTTCCGTGGGTTTGCTTCAACGATGCGTAGGCAGCCAGTCAAGGAGTCCCCGTTAGTGGTGTTGGGAACACACACAGACACACAAACCCTGAGCGTGCCTCAGCAGGGCTCTACCAAGTGGCAGCTTTCCATTGCACCATGCCTTTGCTAATCAAATTTTGGGAAATGTATGAAACACTGGAGGAAAAAATAGGCATGGCAGGAACGTACTGTGCAGTACACGCACCAGTGTGAGGCTTCTCCCTTGCATTTTTTTGGTTCTCTAATGCTGCGCAGCGCTTTCCAGAGAATTCAGATGAACACAAGGGAAAAGGAGTATTTCTGGAAGCCAGCCTAGAGTACAACTGACTACACAGAAATCCAAATTCATGCAATGCAGTAGGCTTTCTAGAACAAAGCATCTTAGAATATACCTTGTCAAAAGGAAAACAAAAAGGCAAAAGGAAAATCCTTTTGCTGAACACATTTGCCTTAATTTCTCATTTGCAGTTTGAGAAAAGCCAATGTAAATGCATAATTCAATCCCAAATAGTCCCGATTTCTGCAAAAAGGAACTACTGGCAAGCACTGGTACTCAACTATTTAGTACAACTCAGGAACCGCACGCCCCTACCTCCAGAAGACCACAGAAAGGATATTAATGGTTTCATCCAAGTCTTCCAGGTCCCACTCAATGCTCCGCAGGTTATTCCTGAGCTCATTAGTGGTCCAGTCGATTTCTTCTCTTGTGGCGATGGAGGGATCTTGCAAGAGCTCCGTCCACCTCTGGAAGAGCCCCTGGGCGGTGTTCACAGCTTTCTGCACCTCCCTGCAGCCGGGGTGATTGAAGAGAAGTGATTATCATCAGTTGCTCTGCAGCAGTCACGGCAGGACAGCACTGTGTCCAGCTGAGCAGGGTAGCCCAGCCTTCTCCCAGAAATCTTTCCTTCAAACAATTTTTATTTTATTTTGTAAAATAAGGACTTGCCCTACCTGCTGGACAATCCCATCTCTTGTTGCAGCACAAAGTGCTGAGCAACAACAACTTATAGGTCACCTATTAATGAAGGGACCTGTTTCTTTAGGGGAGGTTTCTGCCGAGTGTCACACAGGCAAGCCAGGGCAGAGCATCTGAATAAGGCTGCTCTTTGGCAATTAATGTTTCACATTCCTCTCAACAGCTCTCCTCTGAAGGCTCTTGACTACCTAGGTAAGATACCCCAAGGGCACACAGAGTTACAGGAACTGTCCCCACAATACAGCCAGGCAGAGTGTTGAGAGCAGCCCTCTTTATTTTAATTTAACGTAAAAAAAAAACACGCAGCTCTACTACGCTGGCTTAGGGACCAGAAGTCTTTTCTGCTGCTCTAAGCTTTTTGGAGAGAAGTGTATTCACAGCACGGGAAGGCAGGCTTTGCTGACAGCACTGAATGCTTTGGGGCTGATGGTTTGGGGTAAGCAGGTCTGTAAGTTTGGGTCACGGTCCATCAGTGTGGGTATCCGTACCTATAAACTCTGCAGTTCTGAGCCGTGAACCGCTCCTCCAGGTTCACGGGAAGCTGGGACTAGGGACACACACAAAACCAGAGTTTGCTGGTGTGAAAGGTGGCCCCCAGGAGCCCAAGAGCTTGCACAGAGCACCCACGTAAGATGCAGGTGTTTATCCCCAGTGAAGGAAAGTAGGTTATCATGGGGGGAAGCCCAGGACGGATAAACTGAGCCCACACCCTGCAGGAGTGTCAGGACTGTAGCTCTCTTTACATTACACCGCAGCCTGAAGTACTCAACTTTGCTCTCTAAGCTGCAGTCTCTTGGCACCCTGAAGCATGTCCCTCTTCTTCTCGCATGCCCACAGCTCTGAGTCTGCCACTTCTAGTGCCCTAAAGTCAGCAACCTGCACTGAGGAACTGGAGCTTCGTTCCATCCACTACTCCTATCAAAAGTTTTTGTTTTTTTTTTCCCCCCATCTGGGCATACTTGGGGAAGTACCCACAAGCAGGAATTTAAAGCAGAGCTGGATGTCCTCTGATGGGAGGAGTTATGAACTCCAGGAAAGCAAACTGAACACAACATGGACACCCTCCACCAGCCCCTTCCACCCCAACCTGCTGGGTAATAATTAACCCTGGGAGCGGCAGCACATCCCCTCTCCCCTCCCAGCCCTTTCCCACATGGCATGGGAACCTCTCTGGAAAGTTTGACAGGACGTTTGCTCCCCACCCACGGCAACTTGTATTTTTTCCCCTTAGCATCAGTTCAACCTGGCAGAATGATTCACTTTCCCTGGCTGCAACCACCATCCCTTCGCACACCTCTTGTGCTCACACGGCTTTCCCCACCACTCCCATATGAGCACCTCCACTGCTCCTGCACATTTGACATGGGGTAGGAGACCGGCCTGCAGGAGAAGCTGAAGGTGGCCCCAGGGTAGTTTTTAGAGTCTAAGATGCCTTCACCCTGATTAATTACAATTTTCCTTTCCTCCTGCCTCGACCACCTTTGGTTTGTGTTTGCCTTTGTTCAGGCTCTTCTCTGCTTGCTTCCTCTCATGGCCACTGTCCACGCTGCGGCTTCTTCCAAAGCTTGATCCCTGCTCTTCTCCATCTTTCTGCTTGGAGGCCACGGCCCTGGCCTTTTGGGGATCCCACCCAGAAGCCAGCCGGCCCCGCTCTGCCTGCTGCAGGGTGACACTTCCCAA
>VZSZ01002353.1:708791-731091 GCA_013398815.1 Ibidorhyncha struthersii | reverse complement strand
CTGGGGTCCCTCCCAGGACCTTCCAGGTACTCCCACTGCTCCTCTGGCTGCAGCCTCTTCCCGAGACCGGAGCTGCTGTGGCATTTGAGGTCTTACTCAGAAAGTCCCTAACGTGCAGAGTCACTCTGTGGGTGGAACGCGGTTGCTAAATCCCAGAAGAGCAGCTGCGCGCAGTCCCGGCCCTGTGGAGCGGAGGGGTGGCCTCCATCATCGCCTGCTCAAAGGTCTGGGCTTGGGGGTGTGCGTGTGGATCCTTCCCGGACGTAGGCTGTGCTCAGGGCCAGCTGCTGCTCTGCCAGAGATACTTTTCAGTGCCTCCTCTTTGCTGTGACATGCAGAATAGTTAAAATGATGAGTATCAGAGCTTCCCCCCCCATTATCAGTAAAACTGACTGGGTTAAAGTTCCTGCTCTAAGGGGTGGGGAGAAAAGTTTGGCCTCTGCTTCACACTGACTGTGGCGCACCCTGAGGCACTGTAATTAGACTGAATTGTGGGGGAATTTTTCCCCCCCCTCCCTGTTTCTTGCTGGGAGATTCACTAGAGGCTTCTCTGCTCCTAATTAATGAACTTTTCAACTGAGGATTGCATCTCTGGCAAGTCAAGGAAGATGTTTGTGTGCTGTGAAACGCAGCCTGGGATATCTGGCTGAACCTCAGGCTTGGGTGGGAGAGCTGGGAAGCGATGTGAGGGATGAGCGATGACCAGTGTGAAGCTTTCTGCTCTCAGCTTTCTGTGGCGTGGCTGAAATGGGCCCCGCGTTGGGAAGCAGTGCTGTCCCTTACAGTGGAGGGCACTGGGCTTGCAGGTTGGGGTTTTTACATCTTGTTTTTGTGAGAACTGGAGGTCTCGGGCTTGGTCCTCCTGAAGCACTAGGAAGGACATGAGGGGAGGACTCTCGATGGGGGAGAAGCTGTCTGCTCTGGGATGGCTTAAAGGCACCCTATTCTTAGCTAAAAGCAAAAGTCCTACCATCTTAATTTTCTTGATAATTACACTTAATGGTGATATCCAATTTTAGTCTGGTAGGCAGCACCAAGAAAACTGTGTGTGATGAGACATTTCTTTCCGCTTGATGACCTTTGAGAGGTGACAGGAAGGTCCTGTCCCTGCTTCACTTCTACAAGCGCTCTCCAGGAGAACACTGTGTAGCTGTCGGATGGGAGACACAGTCACCTTGGGGCCTCTCCAGTAAGAGCAGAGCAGCGGGAGGAGAAGGGTGACTTTCTTCCCAGCTGTCCTGCTCCCTTGCAGAATGCCCAGCTCTGAGGGCACAGGTTGCTCTCATGGGTCAGAAGGTGGGCTGGGGGATGGAAATGGCCTCTCCGTGCTCCCATGCAAGTACAGCTTCCTTCCTAAGATCAGGTGGAGCAAGTTTCAGTCCTGCTCCTTGTTCACCAACAGCATCTCTGTGGAAGTGGAGGGTTTTGTCCAGGGCTTGCAGTCAGCTCTTGGGCACGGAAATGGGATGGGGGCACTCCTGCTCTTGGCCATCAGGGAGTTGATCAGGAGCAGCTCGGTGTATATAAAAGTTTTCTGGGCACCCAACATCTGGTGCAGTCGGTTCGTGTGGACCCGGTGTCCCTGTGTAGACAAGACCCAACCTCCCTTTGGCACAGATCACCAGCAGCGCTCATATCTATTCCATCTTCCAGAGAGGAGTTGTGCAACAGCTTAATTGCTGCTGGCCTCTGAAAATACGGCAAAGACAACCCAGCGATGCCAAGGCAGCTCCCTCTGGCTGGCGCAACCTCTCTGCGGAGCTATTGGAGGTGAGCAAGTTCTCGTTTACTTGCTGATAACCACCGTGCCGTGTCCCTGAAAGAACCTGTCCAGCTCCATTGGCTGCCAGAGCCGTCTCTGCCGTGCCAACGCACACCTCGCTTGTTCCCGTGGCTGTGTTCTTATAACGCGTGGGGTTTGCTCCCTGGGACTGTGCGTGTCCCCGGGGAGCCGCAGGCTGCGCTGCTGAGGGGACTGGAAAAAATAACTGAGACAAGATAGCTGCCAGTGAGCTTTGGCTCGTTACAGAGGGGTCTGCACCTCCACTGGAAAATGAGTCTCACATCAAAAAAGATGCATAATGACGATGCTGCATTACTTTTGGAATCAACTTTTCTGCTCTTTGTTTTGTTTTTTTCCTCCCCCAGTGTCTTTTTTTATTCCTGTAATGACTTTTACCTAAACAGCGTCTGTTTTCCTTAATTCATCTGTTCCGTCGTGCTGCTTCGATCCCTGGACTTCTGCTCATGGCACCGCCTTTCGATTGCCACAGATGTGAAGGTGACGGTGGGGGGACACGGCTGAGCAGGGAAGGGGGAATAAGCTCAAGGAGAGGCTCACAACCCAAACCTGCTGCCCAGGCCAATGCTGACGGAGGGAAGAGAAGTGCATAAATAAGCCAGATAAAAATAAAAACTTCCATCACTTGGAAGAGAGGGTGACTCCTATGGAAACTACCTCACGGGGTCGAGGAGGATATGACTTAATGGCAAGATGGCAGGATCCTCACCTTCCTATAATAGTAACGAGCTGTTGGAAGCACTCGCCCGGGCTGCTGCAACCCCCCCTCCCCCCCCCACCCCTTCCAGCTCAGATTAGGTCCCCTGAGACCCTGGGAGAGAAGAGGTGCTGGGAAAATCCCTTAGCGCAGCCGGAGGGTGGGATAGATGCTGGAGGAGGGAGCCCGGATTGCGGTGGCCGGGCCACCTGGGCGATGCGATGCTCGGGGAGGAGGGTGAGCGGTGGACTTTCACTTTTCTCCTGCTTGTAATCAGCAAGGAGCGATCGCTGGTTGCAGCTCTGGGCAGACGAGCTGCGGCTCTCAGGGATACCTTCTGGAGAGAGGGAATGATTTAAAAGCAGCTCTTGCCAATAAGGGAGTGTTAATGGTGTGAATCATCTCGGCCTTTAAAGGGGATGGACCTACGTCTGGCCCGGGACAGGTGCCAGCCAGAGGCCGGAGGAAGCCCACGGGGCTGGGAGTCGATGGGCCGGGGGCTCGCAGGAGGCTCCGGATTTTGCTCCGGATGCTCTTGCTCCTTCCTGGCCCGATGCGACCCAGCTTTACCCGCCCGTCCCTCCTCTCCTGGGGCAGGGGAAGGGGAGGAAGGCGCTGCACACTCATGGCTGCAGCATCCTGTGTCAGCGCTCAGGAATCCGGCGAGCTGCTGGGAGGGAGGAGGGAGGCAAGCCAGCGCCGCGGGGCTGCGTGCCTGCTGGGGCCTCTCCCCGCCCGGGGGGCTGTGGGGGAGCTGGGGGGCACCGGAGCAGCCCTGGGGGGTATGCTTTGCCAAGGGCTAAACCCCAGGGTGGGCTTTTTGGGGGGGAGGGAGGGGTGCAGAAGTACTTCTTGCTTAAACGATGGCTCAGAAGGCTGTGCAGGGGCACGTCTGGATCCCCTCCCCACCCCGAGCCTTCACGCTGCTGCGAGGTTTGCATCTGTCTCCAATGTGCTGTGCTTGCTGGCGATGCTCTGCCAACATATATTTAGGGTGGGTGGGGGGACCCCCCTCCCCGGTCCCCAGTGGGCTAGGGGAGTGGGGGCTTGTCCTTGCCGCTCTCCCAGGGCAGGGACGGGCTAGGCGTTTGCTTGGGCAGGGTGCTCCCAGCCCCGGGGAGCGAGGCTGGAGGCTCGCAGAAAACCCTGGGGCTTCATCCTACGAGTGTCCAAGCACCCTGGCGAGGTTGGAGCCAGGCAGAGAGAGGGGTTGGTACTGAGAGGGGATGGCTGATGGGGGGAGAAGCTGGCTGGAAGGTGCCCGGAGCTGCCTTGGCACAGAGGGACCCCAGCGGAGGACAGCTATTGCGGGCCAGCACGGGTCCCGGGGGCAGGGTCAGGCGAATGCCGAGATGCGGTGACAAACACAAACAACTCCGTTCTCCTGCTCTTCTGGTTGTGATTTCTGCTCCTGACACGCAAACCCTGGAGGGCCCCCCCTCCCCTCCTTCTCCCCAGCTGGGCGAGGGCTGGCCTGGCCGCGGTAATGAAATGCAGAGCTGCTTGGGAGAACAGGGGAGGGGAAAGGGCTCTGTTTGAGGTTTTGTGCCTCTGGTTTCCTCTGGCCCTCTTTCCCAGCGGGGTGATTTATTGGTGATGGAGCCTGGGGAGAGGGGGAGGGAAGGGCTTGGAGTTGCAGGCAAATAGTCAGTCATCATGTCTTTCCCAAACACTCACGCGAGGTAGAGGGGAAAGCGGGACGAGAGGAAGGTAAACTGCCTGGGCGGGGGCCATAGAGCATCATTTACAGGAGATGAGCTCTCCTGAGCTTGTCCCAGTTGCTCTGAGGCAGTGTGGAGCGCTTTGCACACTGAAGGACTGGGCTTCGTGTTGAATGTGCTCTCCCTCCATCCCAGTTTCCCCACCTTCCCTCCATCCCGTCTTCCCTGCCGAGCAGGCAGCAGGGTGCTGAGACCTGCCTGCAGGCAGCTGCTCCGGGACCGGCTCTTCTGTCCCAGCCCAGCCTGCAGGGCTTGGGCTCGCTTCTCCGGTGCAGCCGAGGGAGGACGGTTCATCTTTTTTCCCTTTCCTGCATCCGTGGCCAAGGAAGCCAGCAATGCCTTTCCCAGGCCTGTGGAGAAGCGGAGGGACCGGCTGCTGCTGACCTGTTTTTCGGGCACCGGTGTGGAGCAGCTGCGCTGCTGGAGGCACCGCCAGGCTGCGACCTGCCTGGCTGCAGATGCATTTGCTGCCTGCAGCTTCCCTGGCTCAGCCCAGCCTTTCCCTTAAGCCAAGCTTTCGGCTCTGCCGCGTTGCTCGGGCACCGCCAGCAGCGAGCTCTCCCTCCTGTGCGGGATGCTCCGGTGTGCCGCCACGTTGCAGGGTGACCTCCTGCTCGGGAGAAGTAGGCAGGGCTGCCTGTTGTCCACGCTTGCTGCTCCAGTTGGGAAGCGTGTGTGGTTTCCTAGGGGGAAGGTCTCCTCCTCCTCCTCGCCTCTGCTGACAGCATCTGACCTCAGCTGTCGTCCCTGGTAGCGCAGGGGATTAATCTGAGCCTCGGGACAGGTTGAGGCATGTCCAAGGCAGAGGAGAGCTTCATGCGTACAGACACAGAGGAAGGAACAAAAACAATTCCCAGGGAAATATTTTCCTGCTGCTTTTCCTGGCAGCGAGCAGAGCGGGAGGAAAAGACCTTGCTATAAATTGCTTGCAGGAGACTCGAGCCCCGGATCCGCCTTCCCTTGGCCTCCAGCACCTCATGAAGCTCAGCCCCACCCCCACCCCAGACCCACATGGGGAAAGCCGCAAAGGGTGCTCGACCCCCAGCCTGCTGCTGAGCATCCCCAGGCTCCGCTCAGCCGAGGTGTCGCCTCCAACACCCGCTGCCCACCAAGCTCTGGGGGGCACGGCGGCATCCTCCAGCGGAGCATTTAAAAAGCTGCTCCTCACCCTGGAGCAGCAAGCTGGGGTTGCCCATGGTGGACTCTGCCCTTTGCCTGCTCCGGCCTCGGCCACCCTCCTCCTCCTCCTGCCGCTGTTTGCTTTGGCAAAGCCCGGGCTTCACCCCGCCAGCAGAGCCCTGCGGAGCAGGAGGGGAAGCCGGAGGCGTGGGGCAGGGAGGGTGGCTGTGGGGAAAGGAGAACAGGGAGGGAAATGGAGAAGTAGATGGCCGGCTGGGTGGATGGGGCACGCTGGCCCTGCTGCGAAGGGCAGGAAGGACACGGCTCGCTTGGAAATCTGGAGGGTGGGCTGGGAAAGGCAGGAAAGGGGAGCAAGGGCAGGAAGGAGGGAGCGTGTCCAGAGTGGGGGGGGTCGGAGGCAAGAACCCTAGGACCGTGCCAGCTCTGGTCTGTGGGAGTCCCATAGGTGCCTGCTCCCCTTGTCCCAGCACTGGCATGCATGGTGCCCCATTCCCCTCCCAAAGCAAGCAGAAGGATGCAGGCAGCGTGGCACAGGCAGCAGCAGCTCCCCCACACCATCCTGCTGGAGCCGGGGTCCCAGGCAGAGCATGGCTGGAGCATCACTAGAAAAGAGGGGGAGGAAGCAGCTGTTTCGGCAGCCGGAGGCAAAGAAATCCCTGCTGGCCGGGTCCCTCTCGGTTCCCCAGGTTTACTCCTGCAAACCCAGGCACCGAGCGGCACAGGCAGGTGGGCTTTGCCAGTGCACGCGGTTCTCCATCCCAGCTCCCTCCATCCCATGCCGTGCTGAGGGTGGTGGGAGCGTGGGGCGATGGAAGCGCCAAGCCAGGAGCCGGGGTGGGAGGCGGGTTTGCCCCTGTGGCATGGTGCTGGGGGTACCAAGCGTCACGGCCGGGTGCAGGGGGGCTGCGGGAGCAGCGCAGTGTTGTGTCTCCATGGCAATGTGGCTGCTGTTTTTCAAGGCGGGAGAAATTTATGTGTTTTTTGACCCGGCATTGGCCCAGGGCAGCATTTTACAGGAGCCAGAGTGCTACACCAACAAGCAGCCGTAGTCCTGGGGGGGGGGGGGGCGGGACACACGCGGGGGGCAATGGGCCACCCTCACCTCTCTGGGGCAAGGGCAAAACCCCGGACCCCAATCTCACCCCCGACCCAGGGCTGAGCACGTTGGCAGCCCCCAGGGCAGGGGTGCGGGGTGGGCAGGGGGTGGCCGAGCCCTCTTGGGCAGCTGGCTGCTGCCTGTTTGCGGCCCCGCTTGCTCCAGGGGGAATATTTGACCCCGTGGGCCCTTGGCACGGCGGGGAGGCCGGGAGGAGCCGCATCCGGAGGAAGGCGCAGCTCCCATGGGAAGGCAGGAGGGATGGAAGGACGGACCGGGTAGGGAACTGGGGCTTTGCTTCCCTCCTCTCCGGCGCTGGGGAAGAGTCGCAAAATGCTTGCTGGTGTTTCCTAGCTGGGATTTACCCTGTTCGGGGATGGTGGAGCCACGCTCCCCTTCCCGGCTCTGGCACTCGGTGAGGGCTGACAGCAGCACCGTGCCGGCAAACAGCCCGTGCCGCTTGTTTAATTGCTATGAGCAGTGAGTGGCCCTGCCCTGTGGCTTCTGTATTAATGGAAAGCAAATGTCAGAGGGATGTAAACATCGGCCGGAGGGCCTTGGGTAAAAGTCTCACTGGGTATTCACAGCATCACTCTCCCATCCTTTCTTGGAGGATGGCTCTGTCTCCAAAGGGTAGTGCTAGTGAGCCCGTTGCAGGGAGAATTTATCCCCACCTTATCCTTGCTGAGGTTTCCCAGGGAGAACTGATGCATTTTGTGCTAAAAAGCCAATTTTTGCAGAGGTGGCCGAGGCTGCACATGCCTCCCGCTTGACCTTGTCCCCCGTCGGCCTGGGCAGTGCCCTGTGCGTGGGGGGCTGGCTGAAATTCCCTCCCTGGAAAGGGCAACGGAGCGAGTGTTTGCCTTCAGCTCAGGAGAGTGTGACGTGATGTCCCTGGTCGGTGGCCAGGCGGGGAGGGACCGGCCGCCCTGGGTTGAGAGCGGTGGCACAAGGCTGATTGGCACCAGGAGACGCTTTCCTTGGGGGGTCATATCTGGGCAGTAAGGAGGGCTGTTAAAAATAAACGGGGTGGCAAGTGGCAGGAGGAAGGAGCCACCTCTTGCGTCCCCCACAGCCCTCCCTGGGGAAGGGGGAGCGGCTGTAAGGCAGCATGTGCCACCCAGTGAGCCAAGCACAGAGCCGGCAGCAGAGCCGGACTCTGATCCCAACCCTGCTGTGGCAGTGAGGTCGGCTCCTTTCCCAGGTCACTCCAGCGCCTCGCACCTCTGGTCACAGCCTGTTCCTTCCCTCTTAGCTCACGGTGGAAGCCTGGTGGTCCCAGTGATGGATGTGCACTGGAAAAATATCTCCTTCAAAGGCTGGCAAAAACAGAGGAGGAAAACTGTTACTGTTTTCAAGGCACCTCCTGGCTTTTCCTGCCACAGACAGGTGCTTAGGGAGCGCTGGCAATGCCACGGCAGAGCCCAGTGCCATCCCAGTGGCTGGGACCCTCCAGCTACACTTGCTGGGTGGGGACGCTGCACATTCCCACGCCCCACGTTGGGACACAGTGGTCCCCTTCTGCCAGATGGCATTGGTGAGGGGCACCAGGTTGGCTGCTGGCAAAGGATGGGCAAATGCAAGCCCAGTCCATTCTGCAGAGCTGGCATGCGCTGCTAGAGATGAGGTCTCAGGCAATGGAGCGTTTTGGGTCCCCCATGCCACCACCACCGGCTTGGAGGCTGGTGGCAGGGCACCTTGACACCTCGGGTGACCTGAGCTGGGAGCCAGCACTGTTTTGTGCCTGTGGCAGCGTGACCCCCCCATCTCTGGAGCTACAGAGGTCCTGGTGCTGCCACTGGGCAGAGCTGGCTGCGCCTTGTCCCTGCAGAGCTTTCCAGGTGGCGAGAAGCTCCTGAGCGCTGGGAGGAGGAGGAGGGGAGGGTGGTCGTGTGCTCAGCTGTGGCTCGCTCCATTGCTCTTTTCGGAGGGCAGCCGAGGCAGGGGGAAGCAGCCGGCATGCAAAGGCTGCCGCCGCGTCCCCCTGCAGCTCCCTGCCTGCCCGGCCGCGCGTCGCTTCTTGTTAGATCAGGGCGTAGGAGGCTGGAAGTGACCTTGAGAGACGGCGTGCCGCTCCGGTCCTCAAGCGAACCTGGAGACCGCCTGGTGAGGGATGAGCCAGGTTTCGCCCTCATGGGACTCAAACCCCATGAGATTAAGGGACTGCTCTACCCCAAACCCCACTGCTTTGGGGACGTGGTTGGCGTTTAGGGACCTGCTCCTGGGAGGTCTCCAGTTAAGGCGGTGCTACCCAAAACCAGCTACATTGATGCATCTGTTCAGATAAGGGGTTTTGTGTCTGTAAGAGCTGGTGAGAGGACATGCTCGGGCCTGGCCAGGCGAGGTGCAACGTGCTGCTATCGTTTACTGGAGCTGGTGGCCTGCCACTTGTCTCTACAAGTACCTATACCATGATTCATATCTCCTGCTAAAGACCAGCATGAGTGTGCATGGAAATCGGGGTGAATTCCTTTGGTCATGCCAGGGGCAGAGGATTCATCTTCCTCTCTCCTGCTCCTCCTTTGCCCTGCGAGTTCCCACGGTGGTAGCCCAACAGGCGCTTATCTCCAGGGACTTGCGCGTGGGAACAAGAACACTGCCCCATCCATCATCAGATGTGCTTGAAATTGCTCGGCTCTGGTGGGAGGAAACGCGGGTGGCAGCCCTGTGGATCCCAAAAGACAGTGGCCAGCTTGTTTCACAAGTGAGTGCGTTAGTGCTGAAGGTTACGTCCATGCTTCCAGGCCAGGTTTGGTGCCGGGTTCCCCTGGGAAAGTTGGTCTCAGCCCCCCACCCAGCCATAACCAGCACCCTGGAATGCAGCTCACCCAGGAAAGAGAGGCTTTAGGAAGAAAAAAAGGCGACTATTTCCAATGCGGTCACTAACATACGAATATTATCAGAGCCTTTGTGCGTAATCCTTGGTGACTGTGTCCTGCTGCTGCCTGCTAAGCTCTCGGTGAGAAGATGTGGGGAAAAGACAAGACCTAACTGGAAGCAGGCTGTAAATGGAGCTCCTCTTACTTCGTTTCCTTGTACAGCAAAGCCCTCTCGTGGAGGTCGGCAGTAGCTTGCCAGAGAAATGCTGGCTGCTGCGATGCGCTGCTCCTTCCCAGGAAGACCCAGTCCTCTCCCTGGGACACGATCCCCTGGGGTCCCACAGGCAGTTATTAAAGGGCTGTCCCATGGCCCCAGCCTGAGAGCACGTGGGATAGACCCAAATGTGCCATCGCACCCCTGAAGTGCCCGTCTGCACGTCAGCTTTGCACGTCTGCGTTTCACCTCGTGAGGAGTCTCTGGTTTTTCCAGGGAGCTGCTGAACCTGCTCTCCTGGCTCTGCTAGGAGATGGTGGAGGACACCTGATAGGGTGGCCTGGTCCCTCAATGTGTGCCTTAGAAGGGAAGGGTTGTGACTTTGGCTTTCCTTATGGGCCACCACTTTTAAGGACACCCCAAGACCCCTTACTCTGTAGCATGTGTCAATGGGATCTGTGACACTGGGACAGAACAGCATGTGCTTGCTCCAGGGCTGGTGCTGCCTGGGTCTGCTCCAGACCCTGTGCACATTGCCATGTCCTTGGCACGGATAATTCCCCGGGGCTGACAGTGGATGGTGTCAACCTACTTGCCTTCTGGAGGTGTAACGCTCCTTGAGAGAGCTGCTACAGCAGTGAGTGGCTTTGTGTTACTCTGCATGCCCCAGCAGGGCCCCTGCCCTCTCCTCTGGCCTTGTCTGCTGAGCCATCACTATCCCAAGGTGCCTGAGCCTTATTTACTGCAGCATATCTCAGGTCACCTGGGAGCATCACAGTTAACAGTGGCGTGTGTCCCCTGAGCTGCCCATACCAGGTGTGAGCAATGGCCCATCACGCAGCATCTCTGCTCCTTTGCCCAACCTGGGTCACCTGCTTGCAAGGAAGCAATGCATACAGCCTGTTTGGCTCTTTAAATCCAGCAGAGACGAGCCATTGCTTCAGCTGCAGAGCTAGCTAGCTGATGGCAAGGTCCTAAATCACCTCACCTGGGCTTTCCACCTGCACCCTATACCAAAGGCTATATGTAAGCTCAGTCCAGGGCTCTTAGTTTCTAGTTGGGTTGTCTAGGGGATGCTGGGCTGTCCTGCTTATCTGGGGGACCTCCTCAGCCCTGCCTAGTGCTTAAATGCAGGGAGCATGGTCAAACTGAAATGGCATCTACTGCCCTGCTTACAGCTGAGGACGAGGAGTTCAGATAAGGTTTGCCCCTGCAAAAAGCATAGGGTATGGGGCTAGGGGGTTCTGTGCTGAGCTCTTGGGGGTCTTTCCCATGTGCTGCTGGAGCTATGGTCCTGTAACTGCTGTAGCATGCGGCACTGATTGTAGAGCAGTGTCCTTTGCCTGGCTATATATAGCATTTAAGTGCCTGGAACAGCAAACAAGTAGCTCTAAGGGATTACTTGTGTTTTATTTTGAGGCACCATTTAATGGTCACCTTGCACATATTGTGCCTTTGTGAGCCCCTAAGTCCTGGTTTAATTCTAGTCCTAGTAATTGCATCCTGCTGCCATCAAATGCCTCCCCCTGCCCTCGCTCTCCCGTGGACCCCAGTTGAAGGGGGTATTTTCTACCCAGGAACCCCTTTGGTGCTACTGGCAGCAGCTGGGTGCCCTTCCTCCCTGGTCTGGGCTCTGTTACGGTGGTGTGCAAGGGGTGCTGTTCTGGTTTGGGGGCACTGATACCTCCTGACTACTAAAACTCATTGAATCCCCAGGAGATGGGCTTGTCCTTTGCACTGCCCAAGCGCTCGATTCCCTTTGTCCTGACTGAGTTTAATTCCCCACGTTGAGTATGTTTAAGTAATTTTCTTGCACTTCTAGTTACACAAAAATTGTTATGCTGGTTGCATTTAAATTGTACAGCTGCCACCTCCTCGCCTGGGGGCTGATGGCAGGCTGTGTAAATATTTAGTGTTTCTGCTCAACTGGCATCAGCCTTTTGGTTTCTCCATCCCACCTTCTCTGCTGGTGCTTTGCACGCTATGGACTTGAGCAGGGTGTCAGCAGGGGCTTGTTCCTCGGTCCCTGCAGGCGGCTCTGGGGGCAGACTTACTTTCCCCATCACCCCCAAGAGGATGTATCACTAGTGTGTCTGGGTGAAGACTGGGTGCGTTCCGTCTGCCTGTGTATGCATGAGGAGCGAAGCAATGCACGGTCTTGCAGCAACAGAGATCACGAGCAGGTGATTTTTGCAGGTGGGTCATCGGGGTAAGACTTCGGTGGCCTGGCGAGGCTGATTTCTGGTGGACTGTGGAGGGGGAGCAGGGCTGTCTGTGTGCTTGTCTCCTGTGGAGCATCCCCTGTACTCACCGCAGGCATTTCTGCTCAGAGCCGGGGGGGGGGGGGTCCCCGCAGCAGTGCTGGCCCTTGGGTGCCGTTTGCCTGGTGATGTCCCCTCACCCTGCGGAGCTGGGATGTGTATCCTCCGTGGCCAAGCCGGCAGATGGGGCTCCTGCCCACGGCGAGCTGCTCCGGAGGAGGCTGGAGAGCTGGGCATCCCTGGGCAGGCAGTGCTGGCGGTGACCCAGGGATGCTTGGTGACCCAGGGATGCTTACTGGCCCCATTTCCTCGTAAAGGATTTCCAGTCCGTTGCACAGCATTTTATTTTGCCTCCTAATTATCTCACAACATTTCCTCGAGGCTTTCCTTGCAGTGCTGAGCCTTGTCACGCATGTGGTCACTCGGGGTGAAGGAGTCCTCAACCTCTGCTCAACTTCACCTCCCATTGCCTGGCACGAGCCCCAGCTTTGAGGTGCTCCTAGCCGTGCAGCAGGGGGGATCTGGGGTGAGGGGGTGTCTGGGGGACCCTTTCCCCTTAGAGGGGATCTTCATGATGGAGTTGCTCTATGTAGGATTTATGCAGTGAGTTGTCAGGTCTCGGTGCTGTTGGGTGGGTGTCTTCACCCTTGGTAGTGGCACTGGCCCTTTCTGCTGGGCTGGAGGCTGAGCTCTGGGGACCAGGTTAGAGCAGAGGCATACTGCTCCGATAGCTCCCAGGCAGGCTCTGCTCTGCCAGCACTGGAGCAGAGGTTTGCTATCTGTTTGGCATCTTCTTCTCGTCTTTTTTATAAACTAAAAGTGGTCTGAAGCCAGGCACTTGTAATGGACCAGTGCGAAGTTGCTCCATGAAGGTCAGGAGGACCCTGTGGCTGAATGCTCATGCCGCATGATGTCCCCTTGGCTTCCGCTGTGGCTGAGCACCCTTGTGCTGCTCTCCAGCCTCTAGCCATATGGGATGTCCCACCAGCAGCAGCTACCTGGCTTCTTGCCCTGCTATAAATGTACCCAAAGCCATCTCCTGGCACCAGGCTCTCAGACCTGTCTCTTTGCTATCCAGGAGCCTGGTTGCTCCAGGGTCCCCCTGCTCCTCTCCTCTCCTGGACCCTGGCACCCTCCCTCTATGAGCACCCAGACACAGCATTCATTTTAATTGTTCAGCAACATTTCCTCCTTTGATCAATAAATTACCCTCTGCCATCTCCAAAGTAATAAAATAAAAACCTCATGGGCGTAGAATGAGATGATTGAGATTAATGATTTTCTTGCCATCTTGCTCGAGCTGTAAAACCGCCTCTTCCAGCCGCTGTCACTTGTGGCTCCTCGCTGCTTTTGTCCTGCTGTGCAGCTCCCTGGGGAGATCTCTGCTCCAAGGGACTTGGTGTCTTGAGGAACAGCCTGGGGTATCTGGGACAGGGACTTGGGGCCACCAGGCAGCTGGGAGATGGTCATTAGCATCATTAGCTGCTGTGCTGTCTGGAAGGAGCTGATGAGCTCAGTTATCATCTTGGAGGGGGATCAGGAGTGCTATATGCCCCATCTTAAGTGCCTCTTGTTGGCAGGCGGAGGAGGCTGGGAGGAGGTCTCCCCTCTGGACCATGCTGCTGGAGATTCCTCCTATAGTCAGCTTACCTGCTGGTACTTTCTGGGGTGAGGGAAGAGGTGGTATGGGGGAGTGACTGAGGCTGCTTCGCTATAAAATGACTTGGAAAGGGTGTGTGGGAATTAACTTGGTTTTGGACTCTGATGTGAGATCTATGGGACTTCAGCTGGAAGCAGCAGGGTCCAGATACACAAGCTGTGTGGAGTGGTGGTAAGCAGTGGGATGCCTTGCTCCAGGGTGCTGTGGATGCTTAAAAAAAACACAAACAAACCACCCTAAAACCCTCTGAGCTCAAGGTGTGGTGAAAAAGTTGGGAAAGAAGAGACCATGGAGAGCTATTAAATAAAAATACCCTTCCTGCTGAACTTGGGAGAACATTTTGGGGAAGCATCGCTGCATGCTTGCCCTGTTCTCATCCACTTCTCTAAGCATGCTGGCTGTGGCAGGAGGTGGGGCGGTGGGTTAGATCTGGTCTGCACAGCCCAGCTGCCCTTCTGAGGATGCGAGACCTCCCTGCTTTCTGCCCACGCTGCTTGCGTTGGATTTGGGCTTGACAGGAGCTTGTCTTTGTGCTCTGCCACCACGTTTGCTCTGGCAGGCAGTGGGTCACTAGCCCGTCTGTTTTTCCTCCTGAGCATTTCTCCTCACTGGCAGCAGTTGCAGTGGAGTTGAGCAGTCATCTTTCCCGGTGGCTGGGGATGACACGTACCACCTTGCATGGCGGACCTGGGGACTCCCTCCAAAAACATCTGGGAAGGTCCGATTTCCTCATCCCTGGCAGTGCTTGGGGTCTGAGCAGGGACAGGCTGTTCATGGAGCTCCTCAGGGATGCTGAGTGGTGGCAGGTTTGGTGTTTGATGCTCCCCCTGTAAACCAGTGCTGCCTGAGAGGGGCTGAGCAGATCCACTGACTCCCAAATGTGGGTTTGAAGGAAGGGGACCTGTGCAATACATCTCCCAGCCCTCAAGCTCCTGTTATTTGTCCTCTGGGATGGCCAGTACAGTGCTGTATGGTTGGGTACGTTAGCCAGCAGCAGTAGGCTTTAGCCAGGAAAGCCCCCCCCCCCGCCTTTATGAGAAAAGGCTGCATTTAGCAATTTTCCTCCCTCCCTCTGTGCTCCCCAGCTGTAAGTGAGCAGAAGGCTGCTGGAGCAGGAACCAGATTACTCCATGAGGGCAATTTTAAGTACTTTTTTGTGATGTTTCTTTTTTTGGACACGTGGATATTCAGAGATCCTGCCAAAGTACTTGCCAGGGTAGTGTCCCAGCCCACCGGTCCTTTGGAGAGCAGCCCTGTGCTAGGCATGGTCTCTGGCCGTGAGGGAAATAGCACACGCACGCGCTGGGGAACACTGGTGTTGGACTGGGATCACAGTGCACTGAGACCAGGCTGCTCAACTGGGAGGCACTGGCTGTTTTAGGATGCAGACCTGCTGCTTGCAGGTATGATGACGTCTACTTGCACTGTGGGGTGGTGGAAATGGCCTCAAAATGAGTATAGGTATAAAGAAAGGTGGAAAGAAAGAGCAAGGCTTGGTCTTTCCTTGTCCCAGAGCGGTCCGTGTGCTCTAAGTGGGCACCATGATCTTCCCTGGCTGGGAGGGACACAGCTCCAAGGCTTGTCCCTGTGCGACACCTGGGCCATGCCTGCTCTCAGGGTGGTGACTCATGACACCAGGTGCAGTTATTGGAGCACAGAAGAGTTGCTACATCTCCTTGGTTTCCCTCTGTTCTGACAAAACAGCACCCAGCCCATGCCCTTGGCAAGGACACCCGAGTCCCTGGGCAGCAGCTCTCTGGTGGACACCCCTGTGGAAAGCCACCGGGGGAGACCATGCTGGGGGATGTTTTTTCCCACCCCCGGCCAGCATGGATGCTCTTCACTGCGCATGTCACTGTTGTTTTGTTTGCAGCTCCCTTGAGTCCTTGCTCTCAATTAGCTGTGTGGTGATGCGTCCCACAGGTTAATTGCATATTGTGTCTAAAAAACAAAAGAGAAGATCTGTGTATTGTTCTAAGCTCATTGTGCTTTGGTATGAATTCAGAGCTGTTGTTTTCATGGGCTTTGTTGTAATGGAGACAGCAGAACCACTCTGAGCTTCCTACCTCTCATCCCAGTATTGCTCACACCTGAGTACCTGCTCTTTTCAGTCTTGCCATGGCTGGGACCTCTGCAGTCATCTCTTGGCCTGATGCCCTGGTCTGCTCCTCCTGGTCCCCTGTGAAGCTGGGACGAATGGGGTGCCAGTCCTACCTAAAGCTGAGGCTTCCCCAAGCACCAGATGAGCCCTGCTGGAGCTGATCCCACCTCAGCATCTTCCAGCCAGCAGCTTGCAGAGCCCAGCGCTGTGCCTTTGCTGTGTGCTGCTCCAGGGACCTCTGCAGGGATTTTGGCGATGACACTGAGGCCTCCTCCATATTCTCTCCAAGCACCTGCAATGCATTTAGTGCCCAGCATTGTGCGTATGTGAATTGGTTACTGCCTTGGCCAGAGGACTTTGGTCCTCTGTCAACGAGAGATGTCACCTGCCCTTACGCTGCTCACATACCTGGTGTGGGCTCCGTGGTCCCAGCCACAGCTGTTCTTCTGGTTCCCCTACAACCACAGCTCTGGGCTTTTAATGCCACCAGATGCTTGGACTGGTCACCGGTGCTGAATTTTGGGTGTGCTGATTGTCACTTATTCCTGTTTTGTACTGGATGTCCTCATTGGTTTCTAATGGATGAATTCAGTTTATGGCTTAGGAGGCTGCTGATGTGGTTTCCTTAATCTCTTGTTGAAGAAGTTTTGGGACGAAGCATTTGACAAATTCAGGTAAATTGCAATATTCTGTCTCTCTCTCTTGGAATTCTTGCTGTAAACTACCTGCAGCTTGGGGAAACACTTCCAATGCAGAAGGCTTTCTGGTATCGGTCTGTTGTGGGTTCTCCTAAGGACTTGTAAAATCCTACTTTTATGATTAAATCTGCTTTTGTTGCTGTAATGAAACTGTCTGTTCTGTGGTTACTTGGCCTTTCTTGAAGGTTGAGGTGATGCCTGCTATGACATGATCTTCTGGTGCCGTTGTGTGAACTCCCTCCAATTTCTCAGTTACAATGGGTTGTTTTGGATGTAGCTGTCTATGGAGCAGGGCAGAAATTATTTTGCTTGACATCTGAGGCACGGGAAGCCTGCGAACTGCCTCGTGAATGGGCATGGGAGGAGCTGGGGGGAGCACACGTCTAGGGAAGGTGGATGAAAAATTCAGGTTGCATCAATTTAGCCTTCCTGGAGCTGACAAAACAGTTTTCCCCATTAGAAAATTGCAGCACTTCAGTATTCAGCTGTCTCAGATGGCAAAATAAAAGGTGATTATTTAGTATGGAAATTTTGAGTTGCATTTTGGAGTGCTCCCGGAGTTGAATTCCTTGCGCTCCCAGACGCAGTGAAGTGACCTGAAATGCTGGATCTGAGCAAGCACAGCCCAGAGCTGCATCTCCCCCGGCGGCACAGTCAGTGTGCGGGAGGTTCATCTGGTGGCTTGTCCCTGCTCTCTGCCTGGGTGATGCTGTGGCAGAGAAATGCAGCTTCATTTGCCGTCGCAAACCTTTACTGCCCTCTGAGGTTTGCACTAAAGACCCCCAGGCAGGTAACAAATGTGGCCCTGGGGGTACCTGGGGCAGTATCTGCTACTGAGATGAAGAGGGGTTTGTCTCTCCTGGGCACCTGCACCCTTGGAGTGGTCTTGGTCCCTAATAACCCAAAAGGGCTTTGCAACCTTGATTGCAACGCTGCCACCAGAGCCTGGCTTAGGGCTTTTGCAACCTCTGCCTTGCTCTGCACCCTTTACCTTGGCAGGAGATTGAGGAGGGTCAGCCCAGGGGTCCCAAACCAAGAGGAAAAGCTGGTGCCAAAGCCTTCCCCGGCTCTGCTACACCCCCAGTCTGTGGGCAGAGGCTTTTAATGGGATTTTGGGTGGTGATGGCTGCATCTGTCTGCCTTTCAGCTGTAGCAAGATGTCCTTTCGCTGTCTGTGCCTGCCAGGCTTTCTGCTGCTTTGGGGTGTCCCGCTTGGCTCGTTTCTCTGGCAGCATCTCCTTGAAGGGAGTAATTAGCTCTATTGCTGGATCAGTCGATATTGCACCTGAGGTAAATTGAGGGGAGCCAGGGGAGGGGCGCATGATGCTGCCATGTGTGTCGGTGCGGGGGGATGAGAACCCTGGGGGGATGGCCAAACTAATCCCCTCTGCTGGTCATAATTACAGGCTGGCCTGGCAGGAGCCCCTGCGGGCAGGATTGCTCCCAGGGAAGAGGAGATGGCGGGAGAGCCACAGCTTTCTTGGCAAATGAGCCACCTGAGGGGTCTGAAAAAGCTGTCCTTTGCCATGCTGGCGATGCCCTGGTCCCAGACTGGGGTGAGCCGGTGGTGGTGGGTGAAATGGCCTTTTTGGGCTATTTTTTCCCAAAGCAATGGGCTGTCCCGTGTCCTTGGAGGCTCATGGCAGGTGGAGTGGCTGTGCCCATCCTCATCCAGGGAGGGCTGTGATGTGCTGAAAGTGCCTATGCACCCACCCTCCAGGAACACGGGGCTGGAAGGCTGCACGTAGGGCATGGGCTATATATGAGAGATGGAGAGACCCCCAGGCTGCAGCAGGAGAGGCGGAAGAGGTCTGGGTTGGGACTGTAGCTGCCTCGTGGGAGCTAGGGGGGCTCTGGCTCCTGCTGAAGCCATCCAAGGAGGTTTGCTTCGCCATGTGACAAAGGAATGGTTTCAGGAGCATTGGCACAGCTCTGTTGCTGTCAGCTGAAAATGAGGAGAGAAAAAGTACCCCCCTCGGCATTCATTGTGGAGTGGGGAGGAAAAGGAAATGAATGTTCTCCTTGGGCTTTTTCTGAGGTGATGAGAGAAACAACAGGAGCAGGAAAAGCCAGGAGAGGAAGTGATTCATATGTTTAATTCACCCTCCAGTTCCTATTATCACTTTTTATTTGTGCGACACGGCAGCATTCAGAGGCCCCAGCTGAGATCAGTGCCCCACATGTGTAGCCATTGCTTAGCCTGGAGTGGGAGGCATAGCGAGGAGGGTGATGAGCATCCTTCATCTGCTGGGAAACCAAATCATGGGCTGGGAAAATAGCTCCGCTGGCTGGCTAAGGGCTGCGCTGAGCTTTCCTCCTTATTTCTTTCAAGAAATGGGCAGTGAAGAGGGGAGAGGAGGTGATTCCCTGGGGCACGTGATATAAGTTGCCTCGGTATAAACCGCTCTCTATCCCTGGACATTTCTGCTACATTTGGGGCCATCCTTGGCTCTTTCCATCGCATCTGTTTGGCCCGTGACAAACACCTGAGTTGTCTGCTGCCCTAAACCTCAAAGGTCTGTGTTTCAGAGCTCTAGCAGTTGTAGCCAAGGTCTCCCCAGGCTGGCTAGCTGGGGGCTTGCCTGGCAGCAGGGCAACCGCACCCCAGGTTCAGAGCAAGAGAAATGAATGATGTGCTCTTTGTAACTCCCATATCAGGCACTGGGGGAAAGGGATGGAGCTCAAAAAAAAACTTAAGGCAATGCCTTGTGGGGCAAATGTTCATTTAACCATCTGCTGTCTGTGCTGAACTAGTTTCCCACTGAGCAGAGCTGGCAAGAAATGAAAGGCGTTTGCCTCCTGCAGACAGCAAACGATGTCCTTCTGTGGCAGCAGGCTGGAGGTGGGTTGTGCCTGGGGTTTGAGGGCAGAACCACCCCACCCCCCCCCAAGGTGGGGCTGAAGCCCTGGGGATGTTCTCATATGGGGTGGCTCTAATGCTTTGGAGCTGGTAGGGCTCAGCAGGCAGTTTTACAGTAGGGGTGTGTGTGTATATAATGAAATTGAAGGTTTGAAATCAATCTATCTCGTGCAAAACAAGTATAGCATATTCATCAAGACAGCGCAAGGAGAGTTTTTTTTTTTTGTTTTATGCAGGAAACTATTTCCTCTTAAAGGAGCATGTAACTGCCTGCTAGATACCCCTTTTGTGCTTAGCTTGGGTTGCAGTATCTCCCTTTGCGAGGCTGGGGCTAGCCAGCAAAATCCCAGAGAGCTGCAGTGTGGACAGGTAATGCCCTGCCACTCAGAAGAGCAAAACTTGTTACAGGCTCTAAGGCGTTCCCCAGGGGCAGGTAGGAGAAACATGGGCACTCACAAGGTAACAGTTTTGTCTCTGGTCTGTAAAATGACAAAAAAATGATGTTACTGAGGTTACTGGTGGCAATGAGCCCTGGTGTCCCCCAGGAGAGGTATCTAGTGCTCGTTGCTGAGTGCTGCATCCAGTGCACCCACCCTGCAGAACAGTCAGAGAGAAGTTGGTCCAGGCTCCTGCAGCCCAAGGGGGAGCAAATGCAACCCAGCACTGGTGTGATCTGAGGGGAAACCAACTCTGCATGGGCGCAGCAAAACCTCTAATGTGATCCAGCAGACCATGATACCAATTCTTGCTTGCTTAGCAGATGTACCACTCTGGTTGGCATAAGTATTGTATACTCCATCCTAAATAAGGACCTAATTTGCAGCTATCTGGGCTGGGATTAAGTGGATGATCTGTCCGAATACAGGGACCAGTGGGATCACTGGGTGGCTGTTGCTTGTGCTGCTTGGGTACTGTCAGCCCTGTGTTTGTAGGTGCTCATCAAGCCGGGGTTTTTGAACAGTTTCCCAGCAACAGTTTCCTCAGCTCCTTGCTGCCTTCAGCTGAAACTGCCCAAATGTGAGCTGCAAGGGAAGGTGTCGGGGGAGAAACAGGCAGTGGAGCGAACTGGTTGAATCTTCTGAAATCCTGGAACTAAAAGCTGAAGCTTCTCACTGCTTTCCTCAGAGAAAAGCCATCAGCTCTTTTTTTTTTTGTGACAGCTCTGTGAATCTGATGGGTGTTTCCTGCGGTTTCTTGGGCTACCAGTTTCTCCTTCCCTCCACGTGGCCTCGTTACCCATGGGAGTCCTTTTTCCATCCGAGATGGTGCAGGCAGCCCTGGGCATCTTCTCTAAGGTGACACCCAAGGGAAATATGGCGGAGCTTTCTGAAATCCTGCTCAGCTGAGGTGGGTTGAGGTGAGTCCAGCAGGTCTCGCAGACGAGGTGGCTGAGGAAGGCAGAAAGGGAGGCAAGAGCAGAGAGAGACCCAGCTGGGCTCAGCTCTTGAGAACAATTTATCTTCCCCTTGTTCCATTGCTCAATCCAGGTCTGAATTTCTAGATTTTAAAAATAGTACAGAAACTCCTGATTTCCATCAGCTGGGTAACAGGCTGTGCTCAAAGCTGATACCTGTAGGCGCCTGTTGTTTCTGTTATTTCCCCTGCCCTCTTAAAATCTTCATGCAGTCTTGGGACCACAGATGCCCCCCGGGGCATAATCAGCTTTAAATCATAGAATGATAGAATGGTTTAGGTTGGAAGGGACCTTCAAGATCGAGTTCCAACCCCCTTGCCATAGGCAGGGACACCTTCCACCAGACCAGGCTGCTCAAGGCCCCATCCAGCCTGGCCTTGAACACCTTGAGGGATGGGGCATCCACAGCTTCTCTGGGCAACCTGTTCCAGTGCCTCACCACCCTCAGAGTGAAAAATTTTTTCCTAATATCTAATCTAAATCTACCTTCTTCCAGCTTGAAGCCATTCCGCCTTATCCTATCACTACATGCCCTAGTAAAAAGTCCTTCTCCAGCTCTCCTGTAGGCCCCCTTCAGTTACTGGAAGGCTGCTATAAGGTCTCTCGGGAAACTTCTCTTCTCCAGGCTGAACAACCCCAACTCTCTCAGCCTTTCCTCATAGAGGTGCTATCTGGTCTTCATCACACCAGACTTGTCCTAGAGTGGCATATATACGTTAGCCCTGCCTGGGGTGAATTCAGTGCCTACGCATGAGATTGACCATCACTCAGGCCCACCTGCCTGTCCATAGCTGGAAGCAGTGCAGTCTTGCACTCTTCTGTGTCACTTAACTAGTGATATCTCGCGTGCTTTCATCTAGCTACCTTGTGCCCTGCTGATACCCCAGCTGGGGCAGCCTGGGGCTGGAGCAGCAGGCTTTCCACGCTGCCTAGGAAGTCCCAGTTGGCTTTGGGCTGCCACTATGGCACATCCCAGCATCCTGCCGGCAGCTGGGAAATGCTTGGGACCTAGCCTGGCGTACTGGCCGCTAGCTGCGGAAAGCTGCGGTGCCTTTCTGTGTGCTGTTACAGCTGCAGGCTGATGCTTTTTCTCAGTTGCTACCAGCATCCCCTGGATTTAGCTGAATGGTCAGGATACGAAGTTCCTTAAAGCCCCCTTGAAATCTCATTTCTACTGACAGACATACTGGGAGAACTGTATTAAACCTGATAAGAGCTGGCTTGGAGATCCCAGCTTTCATAAATACAGTAGCTGACAGCCGCTTCTGTAATGCTTTAACACCCATTGTAAATAGCTCCGCAAGCAGAAGGATAAGAGCGATGTATAATAACTGTGGTTTAGGATATGTGCCGGTTTAATGTGAGCGGCTTGGGGATTAGATAAAGCACTGGGAACAACGGCTATGGCTCTGCAGGCAGCTCCGGGAGTGCTGTCTGCTTAGTCTGTCGCAGATCCTCGCCCATCGCTCCTTTCCCCGCTCCTCTCTGCTGGGTGACCAAGCTCACTGCCTGCTCCAGCACCCTGGTCCCTGGGCAAGTGCTGCATGCCTAGGATGGAGGTGGCATGCAGGATTTGTGTCTTTATGGAGCCTGTGTCTGGTCTGCCTAAAGTTGGGATCCTTAGGGCTAAAATATGAATTTCCCCCTGGGCAGGGGTAAGAATATAGTAGGAGACTTTGCAAGATACCGTCTCGAAGAGGTAGTATGTGAATGTGCAACCTCTGACTGTCCCACCGAAAGTGCAATGGGGAGAGAAAAGGTCTGGTGCAGAGGAGAGACTGCGTGGCGACTGGGATTGAGATGAGCTGCACGAAGAGG
>VZSZ01002353.1:680278-696775 GCA_013398815.1 Ibidorhyncha struthersii | reverse complement strand
CGGGCTTTCCAGGTGCCTTCCAGGTCCCACCCCGCCCCTCGGCCATCTCCCGCATCTCTTCCATGCTGCTTCGCTTTATGGCTGCCTGTTGCTTTTGCGAAAGCCCTTCCTGCCCCTCCCTCCTGGTGCCGGCTCCCCACCAGCATGTCCCCTCCTTCCTTCCCGCTCCCCGCGGCTGAAATGAAGCGCTGGAGTATTTCAGGGATGTCAAAACATACCATTAGTCACAGCCGTGAGGCCTTGTGCCCGGGGAGAGGCTGCCGAGTTCTCTGTCAGGCTGAGAAATGAGCAGGGCGGGTGGGAGCCGGGGGATCGGGGGGCGAAGGCTCGGCAGCAGCCTGGCGAAGGCTTCAGGGTTTCTCCCTTTCCGTTATCTTTGGCATCATCTGGACTTCGCTCTGAGCGGCAGGTTGGATCGGAGGTTCCCTGGCATCAATTATTTCACAGTTCCCCTGCGATGTTGAGGTGTGGCATCTGCAAAACAAGGGGCTAGGTCTCCCCTACTTTGCTGGTGGGGTTCTCCCCAAAAACACCATGCCAAAGCCAAGGGGTCCCTCCAACCGAATCCAGCTCCTGTGTTAGTTACTGGCTCGGATGGGATGTTTTTCTCCACTTCAACATGGAGAGGTGTTATTTTTAGAGCTTTCCATGCTGGGTTACGTGCCCCCTGCCTCAGAGCCCACCTCGTGTGGATTTAAATCAAATACTGGGTTTCGCAGGCAGTTGTTTAAAGGAGGCAGCAGCGCGGGCACCGAAACACCCGCTCCTTGCAGAGGCGCAGAGCCCTGCTGCCCTGCTTGCCATCTGCAAGCATCCGCGCTTCCCAGCCCGGCTCAGGTTTGTTGTTCTCCTATTTCTTTGGTACCAAACTACTCTATTTCCTTTCGTTTTGCAATCAGGGAATTAGGGGATCCTGTTAACGCGTGGAGCTCCTGGTTGTAAAGCACCTGTCTGGTGGCATGGACAAGATGCTAGAGATGCCGGAGCCTGATTTTTTTGGCTCTCTCCAGCGCTGTTCCCCTGTCCCCTCATTTAGCCAGGTGGCAGAAAGCTCAAAGTTGTCAAGCTCCCTGTGGAAGGGGTTGAGCTTCATCTCCTCCCGTGATTCTCCGATTCTCCGGGGACTGCTGCCTATAAATAAGCACCAAACCAGCCGGAAAGGTGCCTTGAAGCACGGAGGTGTAGGCGGGCCTGGGCGATGATGAGCCGTACCCCTGCGAGCAGATCCCTGGAGAGGGACAATTAAGCTGTGGCTAATATTTTTATGAAGCTTTCTGGTTCAGCAAAGCGTTTGCGTTTCCCCTGCCTTGTTTTTCCACGCTGCAGGCAGAAGGTGGGCTTTAACCCCTTGTTACCTGGGTGCGGCGAGGGGTCCGTCTGCTTCGTGCCCTCTAACTGGGACCAACGCAAACGCTTTTAGGAAACTGGCTTGTGCTGGGCAGCTCGTTTGATGCTGACCCATCCTTGAGGGTGACTTTTGGGGATGGGTGCTTGGAGGGTGAAGGGCTCTGTGCAGCCTGGCACGGCTAGCAAAGGGCTCTGGAGAGCTTGCCTCTTCCCATGGGCAGAGCGAGCCTGCTCCCCGAAACCAGGGCGGCATGCGAGTCTTGCTGGGAGCGGGGGTTCATGCGGCAGTGGGAGCAGGCGGGCACAGCTCCAGAGAGAAACCCCGGCTCCGGTCTGCGCTTGGGGCACGGATCCAATCCCAGCAGCGGGTGGGGAAAAACGCAAGCCTCTCCCCTCCAGCCCTACGGCATCTGCTCTGCAAAGCCGGCGTGTGTTCGCTGAGGCTTCCCGAGCAGGGCTGGGAAATAACACCCAGTTTACAATTAATTAAACTGGGTCCTTCAAGGAAAGGAGCACCTCTTCTGCATGTTTCTGTGTCCTGGATGAGCCCTGTAGTGGGCCACGGTGGCTACTTCCAAGTTGGCTGTGTGGTGAGTTTTAATTGAAATCTTGTGTGCTGACTGCGCCTGACATGTCAGGCTGTAACTAATGGGAGTCGCTCAAGACGGTGGCTAATTACCGTGATTAACTGAGCAACAGTTTGGGTGACTCTTCCTCCTGCTCTCGCTCTGCCAATCATCCCAGCCCCCAGGGAGCAGCTGCAGCAGCCGGGGCAGGATGGTACCCCGCTTACCCAGGGGTGTCGGGAGGTGGGTGGGAGATGCCGCGCAGCCCACCGGCAGTGGGGTGGTGTGTCCGGCCATCGCTGCTGCTCTGCTTTCCATATAAACAGGGTTTTTGCTCGCTGGAGGCAGCTGGCGAGGGGGCATTGCTGCGTAGGCATGGCTGGAGCTGGGACCCCTCCTGGAGGGCGATACGGGGTGAGAAACTCCATCTTAAAAGTGTGAGTTGAGGCATGAGGGACATGCTGGGAAACAGGGTTCAGCCCTCGAGTTTTTCCCATCCCGTCCTCCTCTACGGGATTTTTCCCTCTCATTGGGTCCCCCCTTCATTTCTGCCGCATCAGACAACGGCTTTCGCTGTTTGATCAGCAGCTTACTAAGCAACCTTAAAAAAAACCTGTTTACAAAACACATCTCCGCTGATGCTAAGTGAGTCTGGTTCTGTGGGCTGCTGCTTGCCGGCTCCGCTCAAAATGTGTCACTTGCACTGATCGTTATTTTTAGAGCCAAGGTCTGCAAAATGCAAAGGCTGGGCAGGTTTTTCCAGGGTGCCAGATTCCTGGGATGAGGAAGCGGGGACCGGGGTGATCTCTCGCTCTCTGCCGGTGTGTGGTTGCTGCTTTCACCAGTGTCCTCTCGTGAGACGATGCTCACGTGGCTTTTCCCATCTACATGGGGATATATGAATCCTTTACGGATTTCTCATTTTCCTTTCTCCTGGTCCTCCTTGCTTTGGGATCAGTGATATTCCTGCCTCCCTACTCCACCTTTGCCGGCTGGTGCTTGTCTGGAGGTTGCTCCAGGTCCTTGGTGTCTCTGCTGGGGCCGGCTGCTGTGCAGTCCTGCCAGCCCTTCTCCTTACCTGCGCCTCCTGTGTCTCCGCTCCAGGAGCCGGGGACCCTGCGTGTTGCCACCTGCTCTGCCGGCAGTGCGAGCTCAGGCTGTGCCAGGGTGTGAAGATTTGGGTGCAAGCAGCCGGGGAGGCAGAGGGGAAGGGGTTGGAGGAGATGCGGAGCGCGGCCCCTCTGCTCCCTGTGGCAGCTGGGCTGTCTCCAAGGTCAGGGTCGGGATGGAAAGGCAGCGGGAACGGGTCAGACCTTGGCGCCGCTCCCTCCCCAGCTGCTCTGGGGCTGGATGGGTGCAGTGACCCTGTGCTTAGCGGAGCCGGTGGCTGCGGGAAGCTGGTCCTGGCAGGAGCGCATTGCTTCGTCCGCCTTCATACCTGTCTGTGTATCTCCCCTACCCCCTTCCAACCTTCCTCTGACCCAGGCTGGAAAGCCGTGGGTCTCGCACCCTATCCCCTAACCCCAGCCCTACTGCCTGGCCCCTCTAAAACCCTCTCCTGCTTCTCGGCTCACTGCAGCTGGATGCTGAGCTCTGGGGTCTGCTTCCCCTTCCAACCTGGCCTGTCCCAGAGCTGTCACCCCCGGGACTGTCCCAGGGCCATTCCCTCGGTAACTCCTGGGTCGTGAGCCAGTGTGAGGAGTGGGGATGCGCTGAGCGCACCCCCAAGGCCCTCGCCGGCATTGAAAGTGCTGCTGGGTCTTGGGGTACTTTGCAATCGGAGAACAGTGTCACGGGGGACAGGGGATGCCCTCAAACCTTTTCTTACATATTGGGGTGATGCTAAGCAAGGAAAGGAATAAAACGGCTTCTCATGGTACAGCTTGGTGGCTCCGGGAGTCCACGGGCATCCTATGTGTTAGACCAGTACCTTGCAGTGGGGTGTGGTGGCCACACGCAGGGGTTTCCGCGGCCTCGGAGACAGCAGTTTTGTTGAAGTTGAAATGCTTCTGTGGAGTGAAGCTGGTTTGCACCAGGCAAATTCACGAGAACAAGTAAGAGGGACGAGGAGAGGGTAGAAGCTTTGAAAACACCTAAATTTGATATTGCATGTTGGAATAGGAAGTTTGAAGGCTTTAGGTTTGAAAGCCATTTTTTAAATCTGGTGGTGTTTTTCTTCTGGTGGATGTGATATAAAAAGCAAAATTGAAATGAAGCGTGTCTGCTGTGTTGGAGTAGACAGTTTCTACCAGCTACAAATGACGTGTTTTTTTTTTTTTTTTTTTTCCCCCTTTTCTCTTGGCACTTTTTTCCCCCAGCAACTTCTGGCGCTGACACTTTCTTTTCTCAGCAGGTCTCTCCTGCCCCCTGCACGGCTCCCGCCTGCCCCCTGGGCTGGCAGCACTCTTGTGTGTTATTAAAGGTTTGGGAGGGAGAATTTCTCACTCTGCTGCAGGATTATACCCTTCTCCCAACGAGTTATGGCAACGCGCAAATATTAGCCTTAGTCCTTGCTCTTGTGTAGGACCTTTGGAGAGGTGTTGCCCTTTTCCCAGCGCTGCATGTCCAGGTTACAGCTGGATGTGAAGCTGGGCAGCGGGGATGCTGCAGCTGACTCTGCCTGCTTTCTTTTCCAGTGCTTGTTTCCAGCCAACTGCCAAAACTTACTCAGACATTCTCATGTCTCACTCGACTTACTTGTGACTGTCGTGACTTTGTTTTAGTCACTTTATCTGTTTTGCTCATGCAGAAAGCTGTTAGTGTTGCTGGAAGGGTTTATTAGCCTCGAAGCTGTCACCCGTTTCCTACTTGTTATTCCAGGTAGTTAATTTTCTTTCTGCTCCTTGAGAGCTGGAGCTTGTTTACCCCGTGATTCCCTCTGGAGGAAGGCGGCTTTCCAGCCTCTGCCCTGGAGGAGAGGGCTGTTGGGGTGATGGAGTGGGCTGTGGTGTGCCCGGGGATGACGCTGTGGACCCATTGCTATCCATTGTTGGGGTTTCTGGGTGACTCGAGCTTGCTCAGAGCAAAAGCTGCAATCTGAATTAATGTTTTAATTATCTCGGCCTCTTCCCCAAAGGCTGTTCTCTTTGTTTTTAATTTTGGAAAGCTCTCATATGCGATCTCTCTCTTCTCCTGCTCCCATCATCCATACTGTTCAGCTCACCCCAGGATGCGAGCCGAAGGCGTGAATGCTTTCCCTGGCATGAAACACGAACGGCCCCCGGCAGCGGTGGAGCAGCTCCTGGAGAGCAGGCAGGCGGGCAGCTTGGGCACCGATCCCACCGGGGCTCCCACCCCAGCCTCCACATGCCAGAACAGGAGAGTTTCTTGGCCCAGGCTTTCAGAAGAGGTGTTGGGTAACGAGATGGGGAGCTCCTAAAGCAGCTTCTTCCAGGTGTGAAGGTGATGGAGGAGAGCGTGATGAGCATCTTGAAGGTGTCACCAGCTGCTTTTGTAAAGGTGGACCTTGGTATGCCCTAGATCTGTAACCGCAAGGGGTCTGGGTGCTGCTGGGGTGCTCCATACCCTGGGGAATGGCGTGCAGGGGATGGGGGCAATTCCCGGAGCTGATGAACACTGTCACTGTGACACCAAAGCAAGGAAGGAGGGCAGTTCTCAGCAGCACTGTGTTCCTCCNGTGCCTGGAGGAGGGAGAGAAAGGAAAGCATGTGTGTGCATGCATATGTGTGATTCTCTAGCCCTGTCATCTTCAGAGGAGTATCCTACCTGCAGTGCTAGCACAGGAGAACTGGGGTGAGGTGATGAGAAGAAAGGCTGAAGCTGTTCTTTTGGATCAAATATGTATTTTAGTAATAAAAGGCTTATGCTGTGATTGGAGCACTCTGCAGCAGGAGCAGTGTTATGTCAAAGTGAGTATTTAAATGCTTGTAAAAAAAAAATCAAGTTGGACAGGTATGAGAGCAACTTACAGTATTTCCATCTCCCTGTTATTCATCAGTTCCCTTAATTCAGTGGGTTTTTTTATGTTAGAGGAGACCAGATAAAGCAAATAAGTGAAATGTGTCTCCTGGGGCTACAGAGTAAGGACTGAGTCTTGACAGTTCTCCTTTCTAGGGGATACTGGATTCTTGCTACTAGGAAATGCAAGTACCCTGCACCAGGAACTGATCACCCCATCTCGTGCTCTCGTAGCACATCAACATTAACATTGCTTTGTGGGATTGCATTGAGAAGTGCTTATATCTGACCAGGTGAAGCTGTTTTGCTGTGGTGGTCTAAATTGTACTGGCATACTGGGGTGGGAAGGAGCCTTGACTCAGAAGCTCAAATGGAGGTCTCATCTGTATGGTGACATTTGGATGTATAAAATGGGGATTGAGGGAGATCTTTGAGTGCTGACCTTCCCAACCCATGTCTCAACACGAGGCTCCTCTGAGGCTGGACCGGGTGGACATAGTCAACAGAAATGGGTGCTGCCTATGTGAAGCTGGTGCCTTCGCGCATGTCCTGCACTGCTGGTGTTAAATCACCTGGTCTGCCGGTGGCTATTGCTGTGCATCACTGGAAGGAGGAGACAAATAACCTCCCTTGGGCCATGTGCAGTTCCCAGCACAATATATAAAAGCTGTCTTGAGGAGTGCTTAATGTGTTTCCAAAGGGCTTGGGGCTATGGGTGGCTTGAAACATCTCCTTGCATCCTGGTTGCATTAGATGTCTTTGCTTGGATTCTAGCCCCTTTTCTCCCCCTTTTTTGGGGTCTCTGGTTTTGTGGATTTAAGGGTTGAAGGCTGCAGGCTCTGGGCTACTGTATCCTGCTGTTTCCTCTAGCCAAGGAGATGCGAACATTGCATTGGGATATAGAAACTTTTAAAAATAATTATTTGTGCTCTAAAAAACGAGCTGAAAACCATTAGTCCTTCTTGTATTCACATTTTCAGGTCTGTTTCTGCTTTCTGAAGCTTTGGGGCCAAAGAGGGAGGGCTGGAAGGAACTTCTAGTCTGGTCTTGTTTTGGCTGAGGAGCAGTTTATTCTGGTGGCCTCTCAGTGACGCTTAGTGGGGTTGCCTCCATTTCTTCCTCTTGATGCCAAACGACTGCACTTCTTCCTGCCTTTCCTCCAAACTTCTGCTTTTCCAAATCATGCTTGTTTTCTGGACTCTTCAGTAAATCAGCATCTTCCTTGGTGTATTGTTTGTTTTTTTGTTGGATTTTTTTTTTCTTTTTTCCCCCTGAGGCCTCAGTGTCTGGGGTTGCTTTGGGGATTTACAGACACCACTGCTCATCTAGTGCTGAGCCAGGATTGCATCTCCATAGTGGGTACATGGGGCTGCGCCAGCCCTTCCTCTTGAGCGAGCTGATACTCACCCCCCCCCTTTCCTGTCTCCAGGCCCCAGAGTTTTCAGAAATAACCAAAACCTCATTAGATTTGCAGGATCCCTCAGGCACACAGCGGTGGATTGGGATGGCAGCCTGACTCCGGCTCCACTGGCGCGACCTGGGGGCTGAGCTTCGGTCAGAGCATCCCTGTGGTGCTGTGCCCTGCACCGGGGCTGGACTGGCTTGGATGCTGCAGCTGGGTGGCATCCCCACAACCCTCTCCCAGCTCGGGATGGTGCATGCCGGCAGGGTGGGTGAGACGCGTGGAGAAACCCTGCGAGGAAGAGTGGGGAGAGCCTGCTCCAGCCAAAACGCTGCGGCTTGGCCGCCCACTCCTGCCTGCCTGTGCTACTGGGGGATGCCTCCCTCCCTGGCGCAGGACGGGATGTTAGTCACACGCCGCTGGCATTAGTCACGTTGGCGCGCACGCTGGGGCCAAGGTGATGACGCCTGTGCGAGCCGGGAGAGTCATAGGTAGAGCCTATTTTTAACAAGGATCGCTCTGGATCCAGAGGGGATTAATCGGTCCCGGTGCAGCGGCTGGCACAGGGTCCCAGGACACCATGAGGGTTGGGTGAGCCATGGCAGGAGCTGCAGGAGATATGGGTGGTGCAGCCCGAGGTGAGCATCCACCGGCTTTCCCCTCCTGCACCCCATGAGCATGCTGGGATTGTGCCGCTGCCGTGAGGCTGGCTGGGGTGACGGGCTCACTGCCTGAGGCTTTCCTAGATGGAAGACTTATGGCTGGGTCAGAAGCTGGCCCTGGGGATGCTGAGGAGCATCAGTAGCATCATGCAGGCTTGGCTGGTGCCAAGTTCCTGTCCGTTGTCCACCACCATGCACTGCTGTGACCAGACGCTTGGCACAGGAGTGTGTCTGAGCCCTGCGCATCCCTGCAGCATCACCCCGGAGGGATGTCCCCGGGGCGAATCACAGCAACAGGGCTGGGCGAAATCAGGCCGGGTCCTATTTGCTTTAGGATGAGCCCTTTTCCCTTCTGCCAGCCCTGGGTAAGTCTCTTTAGGTGACAGCACAGCAGCTGCGCTCTCGCCTGGGCAGTGTGGGGCCAGCCTGTGTTCTCATGCCCTGGTTTGGACCCAAGGGTGGAGGTGTGGGTTTTACTTAAATAACAAGCTGCTGAAGTGGATGCTGAATGTGAAAGCAGCAGTGAGGGAACATGGTTAGTGTTGTCCTTTTTTGAAAGGAAACACAATAGCAATCTCTTATGGAAGATTTTGTTTTTTCCCTCCCTTCTTCCTTTGACTTAATAATTTGGCGTTCACAGCAATGGGGAGTTTCTGGGAGATGGCATGAGGCTGCTTCTACTACGGGCTGGGTTGTTTTGTTTTTTTGTTTTTTTTTTTCCTTGCTACAGTAGCTTTAGAAATTTATCATCGCCGCTCTGGTTTTGGGCTTTTTTTTTTTTTCATGGCATATGGAAGTAGCAATCTTGGAATAAATGCGATCTGTTAGCCATTTCAAACAAGCTGTACGTACATGGTGCTCCACGTCTCGCAGCAAACTGGGATTTTTAGAAACTCTCTGTATTGGCCTCGTGTTAAAGCTCCTGTGTACTGTGGAGAGCACCCAAGTCTCTTTAGAGGATGCACTTTTTGGTGTGTAGCATCCTTGGGCAAAACCTACTCGGGGAGTTAGGCTGTGCGGTGGGGTCTGTGCCTGTAGCACTGTTTTCTGGGCTCCAGATGTGCTGGACCACATCTGGACCAAGCAGCACACCATAGTGCTGCACCACTGTGCTTAGTGCTGCAGTCTTCATCCAAACTGCTCACGTTGGTTTTCAAATGGGATGGGAAAGAAAGGCTGTAGGCAAAAGGAGTTTGAGCCGGAGGCATTGGCTTGGCTCCCGGCTGTTTGCTGGGGTGCTGTGGGAGACCTCCAGCTCTTGTCTGGAGATCTGAGGTGGCTGGAAAGAGCCTAAACCCACTGTGGACTATTCTTGCCTCTGGAGAAGTTTCTTGGGTGCCGAGGCTGTGTTGTGTCTTGTGTCTAGAAGTCCCTCAGCGGCTGCGTGTGACCTGCAGCCAGCCTTCCCTACCCCATGCTGTGGGGATGCTGATTGCTTGGAAAGCTCTTCATGGCCCACTTGACAATTTCTTTTTGCGCTTGCTGGTGTTAACATGCTTCGCTGCTGGATTTCTGAGGCCAGGTTTTCTGTGCAAAATAAAAATGAGCATGGTGGAAGCTATCTACGAGTGTGAACGAGGAGGGGTAGGGGCACGGGTGCAAGTGGATGCGCCGGCAGCCTGACTCACAGTCGGTGTTGGGCGACGCAGGGTGTCTCGGGAGGTGCAGGAAGGGCGAATGCTGGAAGCGCTGCAGATGCGTATCCCCAGGGAGCGGCTTGTCTTGTACAGAACGAGACGCAGTCTACGTGTGTAAGGCCAGCGATGGATGGTGAGATGTCCCAGGGATGTGTGGGGATGTGCCTGGGAGGTGATTGGTACGTGGGGTGTCTGCTCTGGTCTGTACTTGGCTGACAAAGCGGGTGGCCCATGTGTAGGAGTAGCTTTGGCTTGAAGGTGCTCAGTACTTTGGCTCAAGGGTGTTTTTGGAGGAGAGATGGGGCAGGTTTGTGTCTTGGTCTCCAACTGGTGCTTCCTCGATGAGGGATTGTGTCCGAGAAAGGGAAGGGCAGGGGAAGAGGGAAGGGCAAAGGGCTGGACACAAAGCCTACTTCTTCCCTGTTGGGATGTTAGAGTTTCACTAGGAGGCTTTAGGCAAGAAAAAAGGACCAGGACAGACCAGTTGCCTCCACCTGTTTTCCTGGACCCTATGCAGGTTGAGCTGAGCATCGCTTGCAGAGGGCGTGATGAGCTGAGCATCGCTTGCAGAGGGTGACAGTGGCTGGGTAGCCATGGGGCAGAGCCTGGGAACAGCTCTTGGAGCTGCGAGAGGCCAGAAGCTTTGTCCCAGCAGCTGCTGCTTTAAGGGGAAGCCTCGTTTTTTTTCTGGAGAGGCAGTCCTGACGCCTGTGGAGCCTGTGCCAGGTGATCTCTGAGACTGAGGATCCCATCTGGGTACTCACAGGCTTTAAGCATCTTCTGTTTTCAGGTGGGGACTGTAACAAATTGCTGCCCTATTTGTAGGGGCTGTCCAGCCCGTTGTGGTCAGAGGGAAAGGTGTAAAACCCAAGGAAGCGCAGATCTTGCATTCCCAGATGGTGATTCTGTGCTAGCGTGTAGCTTGATGGGGTTTTAATCCAGCCCCAGACAGACCAACAGGCGCTGGAAGAAGGCTGGAGCCCTTGCAAGCAGTTCTGTTGGTGGCTAACACACAAACAAGATTTAAACACAGAAAATGACCTGGTTTAAACCCTGAATGTTGTATGGGAGTCGTGTATCAGCTCCGGCCTGAGAAGAGTGGATATGTCAGCGTGGTACCCTCCTGGGAGGGATGAATTTTGGTCACTGTCGCTTGGAGGGATGGAGGCGAGGGGCTGGAGACCACGAAGGATAATTTCTTGGATTGCCCCAGCTTGCTCGAACGTCTTGCCAGGGCTCTGAAGCCTGCCGGCAGACGGTGGGTGGCTGGTCCGGGAAAATCAATGGTATAAAACTATTTAGGAAGGAGCGAGGGTGTGTGACGCTGCCAGAAATAACATTGCCCACTTCTGAGTTGCCGAGGCTCTGAAAGCAAATGATCTCCGCTGGTGTCCAGGGTGAGCGTGCAGGAGGGGGTGGTAGGGCAGTGCCAAATTATATGGCAGCGCCGGACAGCCATGCCGTGCTGGAGGAGAACCCCCCGGGCAACTTGCAGGCTGAGTGACATACGCCGGCAGTCTCGCGCTGCTGGTCCTCAGCCATCCCTGCGATGTCTAAAAATTACAGATGGCAGTTTCCTAGTGTAAAAAGAGCTGTATGCCACCCGCGGAAGAGCCTCGTCTGCCTTCCTGGAGACAGAGAGGGATGGAGGGGGGGAGGTGGTGATGGTGGGGGGAGCACCGATTAGCAGCCGCTTCCGCGCTCTGCAACGTGATTGCCGATGTTTGCAAATACGGTGAAGTCCAAGCTCCAAGCACACACACTGCTGTAAAAGGGCCAATTTTGCGATGGAGTTATGAGCTAATTCATCTGTCGGGCATCATTTCAGTAGGGAGATGGGGCTGACAAGCGAAGCAGTCAGCTTGGGTCAGAGCAAAGCTCCTTCGAGCTCTGTGCCTAGTCTGGCTGCTCAGCCGGGACTGCGGAGGATGCTGGGCTGGACTGGTCTGTGTCTTAAGAAATACAAGGAAAGGTGTAAGAAATAGGATGTACGTTGCTCTTTGCCTGCTGGATCTTCCCAGGCTCTGGCTATCGGCAGCGCAGAGCTTGGCAGTTGCAGCTAGGCTGTTATTCCTGGCAGTGCCTGCCCTCCTCTCCTCCGTGAATTAGTCTCATCCTTATTTTGAGCTCATTAGCACCGTGCTTAAGTGTCCCACAAAGCACCTATCTAGCAGGAAGGTGGCTTTGGTATAAATTATTCCCAGTAATGTGCTTCAGAGGGATGAAACAGCAACGATGAAATAATACCACAAATAAAGAGGAGAAGGGAGGCAATCGCTGTATTAACAGCTCACTGCCAGCAATTGTAGCAAACTGATAAAAGAAGGGAAAGAGGAGCTGAACGAGCTCTCTCCAAAAGAAGAAACATTTTGAGGAGGAGAGGGAGCCTGACGATAAGGCGGTGGCTTTGATCCCAAAGGGAGGTGCTGGAACCACCGGCGCTAAGAAAGCGAGGCAGACGGTGGGTGATAAGCACTGTTGTCACTGAGTTTTGGAGGGGGAATTGGCACCAGGGCTGGGGGCAGAGCTGCGCTGTTGGAGGGAGGCAATGCCGCCCATGGCGGCTGAGGTCCCGGCTGGACGCATCTGAAAGAGCAGCACCTAAAAATGCCGTGCCCTGTGCCTGTCCTCTTGCCCAGATGGTTTCCAGAAGCGCTAACCTTTCACTTGGCACCTTAGCGAAGCAGTTGGGCTCACACCAAGCTGGCTTAGCTCACGGGTTCCCACCGGGTCCGGGAGCATGGCCGCCTTTAGGAGCCAGCAGGAAGCCCCTAGGCTTTCCCGAGGGATTTGGTGGTGTCCTCTGAGGAGGAAAAGGTGCCCTTGGGACTTCCCCGGTGTGTGTGCGTTGGGTGGGAGATGAGGACTGGCCACTTGCTGAGCCAGGTTATTAGTCCTGGTGGAAAAAGCAGGATGGCTGAAATGTTCTTTTTTTTAGCTCCCCATAAACATTTATTTGTTTCTGTAGGAGACTGGGGAGAAACTGGGCTCAGGGGGTTGAGCTCCGTGTGTGTGTGGCAGCTTGGAGTGGCTGAGGGTGGCAGGGACAGGTGAGGATGAGGAGGGGGAGGCAGGGCAGGCCTTTGCCCGAGTGTCCTGAGTCATGTTCTCCTACCCTTCGGACCCAGTAAGGAAGCCGATTGCTTGCTAAAGGGTTCTCAAGGCCCGATTTGTGCATCTGTTATATTGACAGGCAAGAAATACCTTTTTATTGTCCACGTATCCTCACCCAGCTCAAGCCAGAATAAGGTAAAACGTAGATCCACTCTGTTTTCTGCAGCGTGCAAGGTAAACAGGGAAGGCTTGTAGAAGACCTGGGTGAAGGAGCAAAAGGAAAACCTGCCTTCCCTCCTTTTAGATTGAATCAGGAATGTCTTGCTCTGTTTACCCAGAGATTTGGCCTGACTCTGTGATGCCCACCCTGTGCAGAGGATGCATAGCACGCTTTCTTCTCCTAGTCTTCAGCGTGGCAGGACAGACTCCTTCTCTATCCCCTTTTCCCTTTCACTGTGCAGTTTGTGCAAGAGACAGTGTTTTTTTTTTTTTTTTTTTTTGCACAAACAATAAGACCTTTTCAGTGAGTCTTTGTACATAATGAGAACAAAAGTCAAAGAAGAATAAAGCCTGCCGTCGCTCACCTTTACAGCATCCCTTTGTTTTAACCTCTCAGGGGTGCTGTGACTCCTTGTGCCGGGAATCTGATGTTTGCATGATCATATAATTACCTTAGTGGGTCTATTAAGTAATGACACACATTGTGGTTTGTGAGTCACCTCAGCAAAGGCACCCTTGGAAACGAGAACTCTTTCTTGCTGGCTTTGCCAGGTTAAACAGGAATTTTGTTATTATTTTGTTGTTAAATTTCCTGGCTGGAAGGACGAAGGACAGTCTGAAAGAGCTGCCACGGAGCCCAGTGGGGGTGAAATGCAAGGAGGAAACCCAGAAAGCTGACCTGGGACGTGGCTGTGGAATGCTGTCCTCCTGCGATGCTGTAGACAGAGCCGTGCGTGTGTCCCTCCTGCTCCATCCCAGCAGGCAGTTCCTGGCTAAGCTGGACGCTTTTGGAGAAGCCGTAAGCTGTAGTGTGAAGCCAGAACCAGGGCATGTGCTGGCAACGCCCAGGATTTGTCAGGTGCCTTCAGACCCGTCGCCACCCTCGGGCAGCCCAGACTGAGCGGCTCCCGGTTCTCATGGTCCATCTTGGGACCACACGTGTTCAGCCTTCCTTGGCATAGGGGAACAAACTTTTCCCAGGGCAGTGCTCAGGATGCCTGGATGCTTCATGGCTCCCTGTTTTTTCCTTAGGGATTTACTTCAAATCCTCTCTATCCGTGGCTGCAGTCTGGCCTGGGTTTCTGATCTCCTACATCAAAAGCAATACCCTGTTCTCAGCCCCTTCCCGCATGCTGCCTCATTTCAGGTGCTCCGGAGCGAGCAGCAAGGGCTGGGATGTCTTCTGCCAGCAGTGTTTCCCAGAGACTGGTCTATTTATTTTTTTTAAAGCCTTTTCTTTCTCTGTTGCGCAGCAACTTCTAACACACCCTGGCTCGTGCTGGCAGCTCCTGCTCCTCTCTACCTTGGCAATTCTTGCAGCTGCTTTTGGGCTGAGAGTAGTGGGGACTAATCCTGAACCCTCGTGTCATTTGGGGTCACTCGTCCTCTTTGAAATGAGAGGGCGCAGGCTGAGTTACTGGACGCGGTGGCACTGCTTCCCACATCCCCGGGTGGAGGAGCAGCTGAGGTGCGATGTGCGGAGCCAGCTCTGCTGCTGCGTGCTAATTAAAGCATAAATTTGGGCTGCCCTCTGGGATGGTGGTGCTCTATCCATGACTACCTGCATGCACCGGCTCTTGGCTCACCAAACATCCAGGGAATGGTGGGCTGGGACATGGAGACGCTGCTCTCCCCACGCCCGTGGCTGGGCGAGGGGACAGTTTTTGATGCCTGTGAGCTCGGGGCCATTTCCATACATGCACTTTATGTTGGCATTGGCTGCTTGCCCTGCGTTGCAGGAATGACAGGCAGCCCAGGAGGATCATTGTGCCTTTCCGAGGAAAATCTCCTCGCGGTAGGAGCCGGAGGGAGGAGGGCAGCATGGCCCAGGAGGGGCGACAGCCTGTGCTCTTGTGCAGGAGCAGAGTTATATTCCTGGAGGGTGGCCCGGTGATTACAGCTGGAAATTATCTTAAGAAGTCCTGGCTCTGCCCTTCTTTGGAAAGCAAACTCCTAAGGGCGTGCTCTCTGGCTACGTGTACATATAGCTCCAAGCACCGCTGGTTTCTGGACGCTGCTGTTGCACAGATCACTGCTTGCTTTCCCATCCTCGATTACTTCCATTGCCAGGCTGGGTCCCGCGCTGTTTGCAGAGCAGCAGTGTTGTGCCAGGCAAGCCCGAGTCCACTGCTTGCCCGCCAGAGCGTTACCTCTCCCTGTGTCCCTGCCGGGGGGGAAAGCTCGTACAAGGAAGGGAAACGCCGAGCTGTGCCGGACATCATCCTGCATATCCCATCTCTGTGCACGGCTGATGGCACACACGCTCTCAGGTCTGCCAGTGTGTGTTTCCTCTGCCCTTCTGGGGGAGCTGGGATGGCGGTGGGGGTCAGTGTGGCGTGGGGCTAGTATTGGGGGTGGCGGGTTGCAGGCATGATGGGCGTGTGACGGGGCGTACCTTGCCTTGAGATGCAGGAACCTCTGCCTCTCTGGCACTGAGGGGCGCAGGAAAAGGTGAAAAGATGAGACGGTCTCAAAGGTGATGCTGGAAGAAATTTGAGCATCGGGTTGTTTGTCAGGATGGGTGTTCCCAAGCACCGCGACACCTTGCTGTCCATGCCTGGTGCTACCCCATCACTGAAATCCCTATGTCAGGCCAGCCAGAGCCCCATCTCTTACTGCTGTCCCAGCAGCATCGTGCCTGCCCCTGGCCGTGCCCTGAAAGCATCCTTGGGGCTGGGGCTCACTGCCTGCAGCCAACCCCGGGGCTGGGGGTCCTGCTCCCCTGGCAGCCTCTGGCTCTTCTGCCTCTCTGTGCCAGAGGTGGAGGGCTGATTTCTTTGATGTACACTTATATAAATAATAGTGGGGTTGTTTAACAGTTGCTCTTAAAGGAGAGATGAGATAATTTCATGTTTTGATATTCTTTAAGCTGATTCCCCTAGGAGCGGTTCTCTGAGGGAGAGCTTTTGTACCCGGGGCTGTGCTACCCTACTGCTGTCACGGGCAGAGCCCTCGCACCCACCATGGGCTCATCGTCATTTGGGATGCCTCCTGGTTGGGACGGGGTCCAAGCAGCAGCCTGGCCCTGTCCATGCTCAGTGTGGCTTTCCCTGGGAAGCAGAAGTGGTGCTCAGCCCTGGGGAGCAAGCTCTGCCACTGGAGCATCACGCTAGCCATGAAAACCCTGGCGTGGCGGAACAAAAGCTGTTTCCGAGACAAAAGGTTGTCTGATGTCTGGTGCCGAGAGCATCTCCCCAGCTGAAGCAGCCCCTGGGTATTAGGAGCTGTGTTCTTTCCTCCATCTGATCTTTGCAGTTGTTCCAGAGGTCTTTGTTGTAGTGTCTCAGTGCTATGAAGGCCCAAAAAAATAGTTTATTATATGAGAACGGGTGATAAGAAATTAATGTTTCTTGAGAAACGAGCCAAGCAGCCCTGCTTTGATTGCACTGTGTCTCTCTGCCCCAAACACGCAAGTGTGTGGGGTGCTGCCTTCCCCTGGCTCTTTGACCCAGCTCTTTCACCTCTACCTTTTGCTGAGTGTAGGAATAGGTCTGTGCAAGGAGCCTTTGCCTGTAAATGTCATGTTGTTTTGTCTTTTTTTCTTTCTTTCCCACCTTGCTTAAGTGTCTCCGTTACTGGTGTCATACAAAGCTCCCATCCATGGGATGAAGCACTGGCCTTTGCTGGGTACCAGGGATGCTGGGTACCAGGGATGCTGGGTACCAGGGATGCTGGGTACCAGGGATGCTGGG
>VZSZ01002353.1:658047-674430 GCA_013398815.1 Ibidorhyncha struthersii | reverse complement strand
GGGGGGCGCTGTAGGGTGTCATGTTGACGTCACCCCCATGGAGCAGCCAACACTAGCTGTGCTTGACCTCCTGCCACTCCTGAGCTGGGCTGCTTTTCCCCATCGCCTTCATTTTCTAGGGAGGATTTTTAAAGGCGGGGGAAAAACTTGACACAGAGGGAATGAGATGTTTTGTTTTGTTGTGTTTTTTTTTTTTCCCACCTTGAGAAACTTCTTCTGGGTCCTTTCCTCTCCCTGTGCTCTTAAAGCTGATGGGATGTGTGGTCCTGCTTCCAGCAGCTGGGATGTCCTGCAGCAGCTGTCCTGCCCTGCCCTGGGACTTGGCACATCCCGCAGGTCCTGCAGGGCTTGGGCTGGTCTAAGCTTGGCTGGATCACGGTATTTTTCTGACGGGGTGACTTTGTGGGGTGCATGCAAGAGATCAAGAGAGATACTGGTGTGCCACGCATGGGAGGCGAGTGTGTGTCAGCCGAAATGGTCAGAGGTGCCCCTCTTGGCTCTGAGCTGGAGGGTTGGAATGGTGCAAAGGGGCCTCTGTGGATGAGGGGGTTCCCTGAATTGTGGGGTGGTTAGTGGGATGGAAAGCCCGGTGAAAGCAAACTTGGAAGTCCTCAAGACAGTTTCCCTTGGCTGTAGCAGAGCTTTTGGATGTGTCTGAGTTCATTGCCTTCTGCTCTTACCGTGGTTTGAGCCCTGCTGCAAGGGCATTTGTGTTTAATCCTAAGAAGTGGCCGAGTCCCTCTGAATCAGAGCAAGCTGAAGGTGTTAATGAACCTGGGAAAATGGAAGAGAAGTGCTTGGCAGAGCTAGAACCCACTTATTTTACTTATCATTTTCCTTTAATTTATTTCTTCCCGTAGTTTGCCTCGGTGCTGTGAAAGAAACCCAGCTCCAGGGCCTGGATTATTTTCCCTCACCCAGCATTCGCTGCATAAACTGCATTTAAATTATAAGATTTCCCCCCCTTGCGTCTACTCAGAAAAATTGCCTGGAATAAGCTGCTGCAGAACATCCTGCTCCAAAATCGCTTGTCTGGAGCAGCTCCCTGCCTTGGGCACTTTATTTGGGGAATAATCAATGTATTACAAAACACTGGGGTAGCGAAGGAGGTGGGAGGTTGTCTATTAATTAGCACATTGCTTTGGTGAGATCCATGTTGGTGCTCTGCTTGTTTGAAGTGGGTAGGATTTCTTTGGGATGCTTTGCATGATAAAATTGCTTGTGATAAGGCTGAGACTGCTCCTGCCTTTTTTTTTTTTCTTTTTTTTTTTNTTTTTTTTTTTTTTTTTTTTTTTTTTTTTTTTTTTGGAGGGCAGCCCATCAGCAAGGCAGGCTCTCCCCAGCCCTTTCGGCTCAGTCCTCATCCCTTTGCACCTGGGGAACCTCCTGGCCGGTGACTCAGGAAGCCCCGTGCAGGGGAAATAAATTGACATATGGGCTAGGCAAGCGCTCGGTGCCTTGTTATCTTTCATGACCCACCGGGGATGCCAGATGAATAAATCATGGCTGGGCAGGAAGCAGAGGGATGGCCTCGTTAATTGTCAGCTGGCGGAGCAAGTTCCTTGAACGGCTGCTCGCTAATTAACTGCCTGGATGACTACAGCTCTATTTGATGGTAGGGAGATGAATTCAGAGCCCTTCCCGCTTATACCATGTGGGATGTGCCCCTCATGCTGCCCTCAGCTTCTCTGTTTAGCAGTAACTCAAACACAAAGCCTAATATTTCTGTCTTTAATGCAATGGGAATACGCAGGTGGCTGCCATCCCAACCTCTCCTTGTTTAATTGGGTGTTTCCCCACGCTGGTAGGGTCCAATTTCTGCATTTCCCAGCTCTTGGATGCTTGGTTTTGGCATTTCAGCCTGTGTCACAGTGGTTTTGTGGGTGTGTGTGTGAAGTCATGTCTAAGGCAGGCATCCCTGAGATTTGGGATGGACTGTCCTTCCATGACCAGTCTGGGCTCATCGCTGTTGGGGTCTGGCTGTGGGGCTCTCTCCTTGCAGATGCCCAAGCCTGCAGCCTGGTAGCCACGCTGCAGGAGGTGGAGATGCTGGCACTTTGCAGAAGCTGGGGGTACGCTGGGCTCTGGCACGGATGGCAGCCCTCAGGCTTTGCAGACCTCCTGTCTCACCGAGGGCCAGAGAACCCCACCGCCTGTCTCTGCCAGGTCCCCTCCTGGGGAGCCGGCGATCTTGGTATGGCAGGCTGAGCACCAGAGGGTTGGAACCATGCATCTCCCAGAGTCAGGTGCCCTGATTACCCCTTCAGCCTGTAAAAACTACGTGCCAGAGACTCCTGCTTTAACGTCAGAGACATAAACTACTGATTTTTCCCTAAAAACTTTGCCAAAGTCCAGGCTGGCATGCAGAGCAGTTAACCCTGGTGCCATGGATGCTCTCTGGGAATAGAGCGATAGCATATGCAGGAGAAAGCGCAAATTAATTTCCTTATCTACATTTTTTTTTTTTTTTTTTAGTAATAATGCAATTGTCCTGTGATTTAATTTTTAGAAGGGCCCATCTTGCAGGCAGGCATGGGTTGAATTGCCCTAGGGGCTTTTGCCTGGGGGGGTCTGGTGCTAACTCTCCTGATGAGCACCACGGAGCACAGACCTCAGCTGTTGGTGGGGGTGGTATTTTCCTGCTGCCCCAGTGTGGTGGTAGGCGTTAGATGGAACATGAGGTGCCTGTAAAAAGGCTTTTCTGCTTGGCTTTGAGCCGTGGCAGACCCCAGGGGACAGCTGGCTTGCCTGCCGGGTCAGGGTAGGCCCAGAATAACTGGTTTCTAATTTTTTTGCCTTGTTGCTGAAACCTGATGAGTTAAGCCAGGGCAGTTCAGAGAGGTCTGCACCTCCTTTGTAAGGCTTCTGGGGAGTTTTTAGTTAAACATTGTGCTCTGAGTGCCATCTGTCTTGGACGAATTAACTCCGACATGCTTTTCTGACGTGGTGCTGCTGAGCATCCGTCGCCTTGGTCAGGGCTCCAGGAGTGACTGAGTAGCTGCTGGAGATCCCCTCGGGTTCCTGTTTGCCAACTGTGGCCAGGTGGCATGCGGTGGGGTGGTCACGGGGAGCGAGTGCCTCGTGTGCCTCTTCTCTGCCGCACGAGAGAACCTCTGCTCCCCTGGAGCAGCTTCGTCTTTGCAGATGCAGCATTCCTGGTGTGCAGCCAGATGTGCGCAGCCGCTCTTGTGCTGGGTTGCAATGAGGGAGGAGAAGACAAGTGAAGGCTTTTTCTTACTCACCAGTGTTAGCATTGGCAGGTCTGACCCCTACCAGTCCTCTATCTCTGTTGCCTTTTGACAGTGGGGAAAAAAAAACCCCACAAGTGAAATGCGTTTGACCCTTAATGAGATGAAATAAGAATAGGAGGGGGAAAATGCTTTTCCTTCCTATTTATTAATGGGGAAACTGAGGCAGAGAGCAGAAAGCACAATCTGCCATGTACTGTTCAAGGCTGTGTGGGCTGGTGACTCTATGGGAGGCTTAACTTTATGGCGAAGGGTGTGTGTACCAGCCTCCCCTGCTCTTGTGTAGGGGACTTAAGCCCAAGGCAGACACTAAACCCTGTTTTCCAGTGCCCCAGCCCGATGCCCTGCCCTGCTTCCCACTGTTGACATGTTAGGGTCAGGGATGGAGATATCTGCTGCGTTTCAGCAAGGCTTGACCTGCTGCATGGAGTGGTTGTGGTTGAATCACCAGTGTCTTTGGCACGTACATGTGGCAGCATCATTTGGACTATGTCTGGCTGTGAGAGAGCTAAAAAGAAAAGCTCCTTGTCAAAATAAGCAAATGGGGAACCTCCTGTGGCTTCTCCAGGCTGCGCAGCCGCTTCCTTAGCTGATGGTGAGGACAGGCAGAGCCACCCGGGGAACATCCCAGAAAAGCCTCAAGCTGAGTTTGCAGCAGACAGGACCCAAACCTGCCTTGCATGGCTTAATACCATGTGTGCATGGATATTTGTTGAGTTTAGCTCGTGCAATTTGGGGAATGCAAGCTGTGCCCTCATTTTGGAATGATATCTAAGGCAAGGATGCACGGAAAAGCCCAATTCCCAGATGTTGGACAGGGAGTGCAGGAGCAGAGGAGACCGGAGGGAAAGCAGCTGGATCTTGGTACAGTTTGGAGGTGATAGTGTGGAGGTGGGATGCTGTAATTCTGCATTGGAGTACCTCGGTGCTGCATGGCAGGTTTTAGGGTCCTATGGGAAACGATACACTCTGCCCACAGTACAGGACGGTGCTCCTAAAGGATAGGGTCATTAAAAGCCATCTCCTGTCTTATGGCATTTTAGAGTTAATGGCTTTGATGCTAGAGGAGCTTGCTAGGTCTCCCTTCCATAGTATGATGCACAGTGAGATACCCGTAACCCGTCTGGAAGCCTGTGGCCCATGGAGTGGCAGGACAGGAGAGCTGTCTGCTGCTTGCTCAGATCCGTACCTGCAACGCAGACCATGGGGAGCCTTTTGGGCTGGAGCATAACATCACTGCAGCTCTACCTTTGCACGGTTTTATTGGAAGAAGTAAGAGAACAGAAGAAACTGTGAAAACGCACAGGGTGTTGCTAACAGATCTTAGTGGCTCTTTACGACTTGGCAGTCTGTCTGGNTTGGTGCTGAATGAGACAAAGGGCCCCCTCGGTGTGTGCTGGGCTGCCAGCTCCATCGCTGCTTCCCAGCATATTCCCCAGCGCGTCGCACCATCTGGGTTTAATTGGCTGCAGTGATGGAGGGGGCAGGAGCACGTGTGGGGCGGCATTGCCGCTTGCTCCTTGGCGCTGGCAAGGCTGCCTGGGAAATGCCCCTGGGCTGGGGCGGCTTTGGCAGCAGCGTGACCCTGGCTGGGCCAGCGCCCTGGCCCTCGTTGGATCTGCAGGGAAGGGACAAGCCCCAGGGTGGCTCTGAGTTGTCGTCACTGATGTCGGTAGCTCTGCGGCACTGTTTTGCGAGAAGTGTTGGATGTGTAGTGGGTGTCGCTGCTGTGCTGTAAGCAGCAGCTCCTGCCCACCTGAGTGGGCTCTGTGGGGAGCTGCTCCATGCTGCCCTGCCACGGCGAGGGGCTGGAGGAGGGCACTGGCTCTTGGCTGCAGCGTCGACATTGGGAGGAACCTGTGAAACAGCAGCCTTGCTCCCCTGTGGGTGCTGCTGGGAAAGAGAGAAGATGCCCTGGTGTCCCCTCTGGGTCTTGGCTCTGGCACCAGTGTCCAGTGCCTGTCACCTCTCCTCATGCCTCTCTCCTTGACCCTGCCCTGGGATGCAGATGACTTTCCTCCTCCAGCACCTCTGTAGTGTCAGTTGCTGTCAGAGGCAGCTTAGACATGTCCTTCTCCACTGTGGGCTCCTGTTCGGATGTCTGCTGCTGTGTGCCAGGGAGCCGGGCAGGAAGGTTGGGGCAGTGTAGGCAGCTGGCAGGAGCTGTGGGAGCTCTGCGGGCGAAAGCCCTGAGATGTTGGTGACAGGCAAAGTCAGGCTCCTGTACCTTGGAGCATCCTTCATGGAGTTACATGCATGTCTCCTATGCAAGTCCTCTGCAACCCAGGGCAAAGCAATTAACCTCTCTGAGAGCCTAACAAGTGTCTCGGTTAAGGTGACTCTCCCTGCTTCTGTTTTGCCCTGCAAGAGGTGGTAGAAATGGCCGTAGATGCACTAAACCTGCAGGCGATGAAATATGGCTGTTATTGTGGTAACTTGGCCTTGAGCAACAGAGCAGCACCCCTCCCAGAGGTATCCACCCTGGACCTCCCTGTGCTCTCTTCCCTCTCCTTTAGTGCAGACTGAGGTTTTGATGTGCGGGGAGGAGATTTTCTGACTTGGGATGAAGTCGAGTGCTGCTGAATGTCCTAGCAACAGCATGGAAATAGCAGCATCTTTCCTTGAACGGCCTCAAAGTCTGTGTTTCTGGCACACCCTGGAGGAAGGAGAATTCCCTTTCTGAGTTAATTCAGGTGACTTTGCAAAGGGCTGCTGGGAAGGTGGGCAGTTAAGGTCTGTTCCAGCCTTACTGCATGGCTGAGGCCACTTTTCCAGGGAGGTGGGCTTGTTAGGAGCTGGTTGCTGAATGTGGAGGACGAGGCGGCTTGTGGCAGATGCCTCTGCTCAGGAGCTGCTGCCTTGCGCTTTGTCACCGCATCCTGGCACGTCTCATTCCTGCTTCCCTTGCTGGAGTCTCAGCTGCAGCCACGGGTGTCAAAAGCTTTGTTAGCACATCTTGGGACTGTGTTGAAGCCATGCACTCTGCTGGGGCTGGTTGTGCTTCCCAGGAACCAGCCTTCGGAGAGAGCTTCACTCTTGGCCGGGGGCTGGCCAGGGCTCAGAAGCAAGGAATTGCTGGGAGGTGATGGAGGTGGGAAGGGACCTCTGGAGGTCACCCGGTCCATTGCCCTGTTCAAGCAGGGTCACCTAGAGCAGGCTGCCCAGGAGTGTATCCTGGCAGGTTTTCAGTATCTCTGAGGATGGAAACTCCACAATCTCTCAGAGCTCAGAGGGTTGTGGTTAGTGGTGCAGAGTCTAGTTGGAGGTCAGTAACAAGTGGTGTTCCTCAAGGGTCAGTACTGGGTCCAGTCCTGTTCAATATATTCATTGATGATCTGGACGAAGGGATAGAGTGTACCATCAGCAAGTTTGCTGATGACACTAAACTGGGAGGAGTGGCTGATACGCCAGAAGGCTGTGCTGCCTTACAACGTGACCTGGATAGGCTGGAGAGTTGGGCAGAGAGGAACTTAATGAAATTCAACAAGGGTAAATGTAGGGTACTGCACCTGGGGAGGAATAACCCCATGCATCAGTACAGGTTGGGGGCTGACCTCCTGGAGAGCAGCTCTGTGGAAAGGGACCTGGGAGTCCTGGTGGACAACAGGATGACCATGAGCCAGCAATGTGCCCTGGCGGCCAAGAGGGCCAATGGCATCCTGGGGTGCATCAAAAGGAGTGTGGCCAGCAGGTCGAGGGAGGTCATCCTCCCCCTCTACTCTGCCCTGGTGAGGCCGCATCTGGAATACTGCGTCCAGTTCTGGGCTCCCCAGTTCAAGAAGGACAGGGATCTGCTGGAGAGGGTCCAGCAAAGGGCTACTAAGATGATTAGGGGATCGGAACATCTTTCATATGAGGAGAGGCTGAGGGATTTGGGTCTCTTTAGTCTGGAGAAAAGAAGATTGAGGGGGATCTTATTAATGCTTTCAAATACTTGAAGGGAGGATGCCAGGGGGATGGGAGCAGTCTTTTTTCAGTGGTGCCCATTGATAGGACGAGGGGTAATGGGCACAAGCTTGAACATAGGAAGTTCCATCTTAACATGAGGAGGAACTTCTTTACTTTGAGGGTGGTAGAGCACTGGAACAGGCTGCCCAGAGAGGTTGTGGAGTCTCCCACTCTGGAGACATTCAAAACCCGCCTGGACGCTGTCCTGTGCAACCTGTTGTAGGTGACCCTGCTCTGGCGGGGGGGTTGGACTAGATGATCTCCAGAGGTCCCTTCCAACCCTGATGATTCTATGATTCTGTGATTCTCTGGGGAACCTGTCCCAAATACTCAGTCCTCACAGTCAAAAAGTTTATTCCTGTGTATAAATGGAGTTTCTCTTATTGCAGTTTGTGCCCATTTGCATCTTGTCCTGTCTGTGAGTGCCATAGAGAAGAACCTGACTCTGCTTTTACTCCCCAGGTATTCACATGCATTGATGGGACTCAGCCTCTTCCAACCAGGCTGAGCAGCCCCAGCTCTCCCAGCCTCACTTTGTAGGGCAGATGCTCCACTCCTTTAGTCACCTTTGCTGGAGTTACTCCAGTAAGTCCTTGTCTCTCCCATCCTGAGGAGCCCAGCACTGGGCACAGCGCTCTGGAGGTGTCTCACCCAGGCTCAGAAGAGGGGAAGGGTCATCTCCTCGACCTGCTAGTAATGCTTTGCCTAATGGAGCCCAGGAGGCTCTTGGCTGCCTTTGCTGCAAGAGCACACTGCTGGCTCACAGTCAGCTTGGTGTCCACCAGGTCCCTCAGGGCTTTCTGTGCCAAGCTGCTTCCCAGCTAGCGCATACTGGGTTGTTCCTCTCCAAGCGCAGGACTTAGCATTTCCCTCGGCTGAACTTCACGCTGTTCCTCTGCTTGTTTCTCCAGGCTGTCGAAGTCCCTCTGGATGGCAGCACAACCCTCTGCTTGATCAGTCCTGGTTTTATATCATCTCCCTCTACTGAGCTCTGCAAGTGTGATTCAGTGCACCACACAATGAAACTTTTGGTATTCGGTACCCTTGTTCTCTCCCTCCCCTGGAATAATCCAACCTCTTCCCCTCTCCCAGGCAGCCCCCGCTGTCCCTATGTGATTCTGATGGAGGGGCTGCCTGCTGGCCGGGAGATGTTTGTGGGACAGGTACTTTCCAGCCTCTCAAGTGTGTACAGATGACATTATTTTCTATTCACAGTTTCTAAGATGTAGTACATCCTCATCTACCCAAGTATATTTAGAGATGACAGGGTAATAAGATAATTTAGGGTGGAAGGAACCTCAGGAGGTATCTAGTCCTGTCAGACTATAACTTACTTTTAATTTAACTGTATGGTTTACATTTTAAAACATGTCTTGAACGTGTTTTACGCTTTAAAACATAGATGACTTCTTGATGCGCAGTCCCAAAATGACATTTTCTTCATTTCAAACCACATTGTTTTCAAACTTGGGAAAGGTTTTGGAAGTTTAGTGAAAACCCAGCTGCGAGGATTACTGCACAACCTGTCCCCAGAGACTTATTGCAGACTTATCTGTACCGTGGAAATGATGCTTCTACCTAACAGTGCACGAACAAATGCCTTTGGTGAAGTTTCTAGTCTGTCTGTGTGTGGGACACTATCTCAGTTCAGCTGTCTCTGAAGGGTTACAGCCTTTTCTTCTGCAGTTGCCAGTCGGTCCTCTCTAGTTCAAGAGGTGTTTGCTGCCTTTGTGTGTGACAGACATCAATCCCTGGCTTGGACCGCTTGCGCTACATAAGAGCTGAAGAAATCGATGTGAAAAGTTAGGAAGGTCCCTGAAGTTGTACTAAAGCAGCTTTCAAATGTGGCTCTTGATTTCCCAAGGTGGCCATCAAGAGACCTTTCTTAGAAAAGCAGAGAGGAGAGATGTGTTGCTTGTCTCCGCTTACCTTTTGCGTGCTCGATGGGAAAGTCCACTCAGCGCAGGGTTACAGGTGCGTAGGTTGCCCAAAACACGCTAATGTTTCTGTTGCTTGGCTGGTTTTGGGCTGGTGCTATGCACACCGGCAAGGCTCTCACTCTAATGGTGAGAAACATGCTGGCACTCGTCCCCAGCCATGGGGGACCATGGTGCCAAAGGAGATCAACGTGGCACCGTCCTTCCCAAAGCACACCCGAAAGAGCCGGTGTTGTGTCACGGGTGATGCTAACCAGCTGCATGCGGGTGGCTGGATGCGAAGCAGCTTTCCTGCGAGCTTGGAGCAGACCACCGTGGTGGACGATGCTGTAATGAAACACGCGTCGTCTTCGTGAGCTCTGATACGAACCCTGAGTCCTTTTTTGTCAGCAGAGGAGCTTCACAGGTGTGACTTTTTTTTTTTTTTCCCTGCAGCTCATGAGATGGTAAAACAGTAGCTAACATGCTGTAACTGTCCTCCCCGTGTATTTGCTTGAGTGGAAATAAGCCTAAAAATTCTTCAATGAACTTTTTCCCATTGAGGAATCGCGCTCAGCCGTGCTTTCCTGGGAATGGGCGAGGGTGTTTGCCTTCGCAGAGGCTGTCGAGCTGATGACTGCCTGTCGCAGCGGCAAGGGGGACGTTTTTTTTCACACCTCCCAGCACTGAGTAGCTTTCGGAGAGAGGTTTTGCTCTTTGGCCTTTTCTCTTTCACAGGTTTGGAAGATGGAAGCAGCATCTCCTTCCTGGCTGCGTGCCAGGGATGGGGCTTCTCTGGCTGTCTTGAGCATCAGCTGCTCAGCGTAAGTTCAGGCTTGCTGGAATAATTTTTCAACAGCTCCATCTTCTCCTGGCTCTTGTCCTGACAATGTAATTTTATTGAAGGCACCCTCTTAGCTAGCAGGTTGCTTCTGAGAAAGCTGAGCCTGTGAGTTTGGCTTCACGAGACTGGGGAATGGAGGTGGTGGTTTTCTGGTCTAGCTTTCTTTTGATTGCCGGGGATATTTGCAGCCCAAAGGCAGGAGGCTCCTCCGTCATCCTGCTTGCTGGTACCATGGTTGCTGCGTTTGTCTGACTTGAGCCTTGCAGGGCAGGCAGAGGATCAGAGAAAGCACAGGAGGGTCTTCAGGCATGGCCCTGCCTTTTGTGGGGGCGAAGATGAGATCTAAGGAGGAGAAAAATCTCCTGCTGGCTTTGGCAGGAGCTAACGCTGCTACGCCAGAGGGGTCACGAGGATGCTGATGGAGAAAGCGAGAGATTTCTTGTGCTTCAGGTAGTGCAGAGGTTGAAAAAATGCTTCTAAAAATCCTTCTCCAACCCTTTGGCAGTCTAGAAACGAGCTTTCTCCTGTTGACTGTCTATGGCTTGCCCCGGGGATGTCTTTCCTGAGATCAGTCTCCTTGTTCCTACACGTGTGTAAAGCTTGGCAGCTTGGTTTGGCTGTGGTGGGATCTGCCCCCTCGAGCCCTGTGCTTGCAGGGCTTTGGTGGCAAGAAGGGCAATATCACCCCGGTCTGTGCCCCTTCCCTCCCTCCTGTCCTTGATCNCTCTCAGGTCAGCCTCTTTGGAAGTGCAGTGCCCAAAACTGGACCCGTCTGAGATGGAGGGATTATATCGCATCTGCTGCCAGCTTGGGTAGTGCAGGGCTGGGATGCTCCGCAGCTCAGCCAAGGAGAGAGGTTGTGCAGAGGGATTTGGGTGTTGGAAGGTGGGGATGAAAATTCACTTTAATCTGATGGAAAAGCAGGGGCAGGCGGATAGCTGTTCTCCAGGAGGTGGGATTGCTGCGCGCCTGCCCGGAGCAGCCGGGATGCGGCTGCAAATGCTAATTAGAGCCCAACTTGCAAGGCTAAATAAAGCAGCAGGGCACTCCAGGCAATTTATTAATGGGTGATTATTTCAGGCCTCTTCAGCTGAGGCGCGAAGCCTCCCAGCCTAAGGCAGTTAGCCCAAGGAGCACCGTGGATGCCGGAAACACTCAGAAATGGGGTATTTCGGTAGGAAATAGGAGAATGGGCAGCGGTAGTCCAGGGGATGCTTCCCTCCTGCATGGCATTGCTGGGGCCAGCGCTGGGGCAAAGTGGTGGCTGTCCCTTGGCTGCAGTGGTTTGGGGGAGTGGGGGGGTGATGGGGTCTCACCTGCCTCCACCTGAGCTGTCAGCAGTCCCCTTGTGCTTGTTCGGTGGTATATGCAGCCGCAAAGGTGGCTGTTGGTTTTGGTTTGGGCTTTTTGGAGAGTTAGAAAGATCTGAGCAGCTGTGGGGAGGTGGGTAAGTGCAGGCACTGAGCTTCATGGCGGCAGAGTGAGACCAGGCATCAAAACCAACTCCTGTGGGTTTTGCAGGGCTGGATGTGCAGCCCTGCTGCACCCCCATAAATGCACAGGACTGGAGGTTTCTTGGCTGTCCTTTAAACCTCTCCCAGCTCTTCCAGCCTGCAATCATTTGATTGCTGAATCCCCCTTTGATTCAAGACTCAGCATCCTTCTGTTTTATTGGTAGCTCTGATGTATGAACTGCTCCAATCCCGCGGTGACACAGTGTGGGGAAACGTCCAGCTTCAAGGCTCGGTGCTGCATTTGGGCACTTTTGGTGGTTTCAAGACGTGTGTGAGGAGTTTAGCTTGGGATGCTTGTGATCCCAGGGCACTGTGGGCAGTGGTGAGGCCTGGGGCTCGGGCCACCTCAGCAGGACTTGGTGCAGGGCGGTAGCACCTGTATCTTGACATGCATAGCCTGTGCTGAAGAGCACTTGAGAAGAGTACAAGGGACAGATTACGCACAACACCTGATCCCTGTTCTGACAATCCCACCTGACTTGTGTAGATACCTTTAGCTTGTCTCTCTTTTGCTCGCACAGATGGATGTCACAACAGATCAGCTACTGGGGAGCATCTGCATGTGCGCAGAAAGGGGAGGAGGAAAAGGGATGGAGCAGGCTCATGGGTTTTCCTCCAGGCTCTGCCCAGAGCTCCCTGAAAAAACGCGTCTAATGCATGTAATCAGCTCTGGCGTCTCACCCCTAGAGAAGCTGGGGGCTGGTGGGCCCTGCTGGCATGTGGTGGGACATTGTAGGTTTGGCAATTTTTGAGTAGGACCTGCCGGGAACTACACTCGTGTTTGTCTGGCATTTTGCTTGCCAGCTGAGAACTGGCAGGTATTTTAAAAAATGGGGCCAAAGATGCTCTGGTCTGGATTCTTAGGCAAACACTTGCAGAGAGGTTAGGAAAAAGGGAACTCTGGGGTGGAAACGCAAGGTGTGTCTTGTGTCTTCTTGTGTCTTGGGAAGGGGCTGCAGGGGCAAAGGCTGGGTGAGAGCTTGTTGAGGGAGAGTTATAGCAACCAAAATCCCCTGGATGCTGGACATGTGGGTCCTGGTAATTTAAACCAGCAGTGTTTGTGAATACGGGTGTGGTTTAGGGCAGTGTGCAGCAAATTACACTTTCAGATTAAAGCAGTTAATTATTTTTTTTTCTGCCACCGCTGCTATACGACACCAGGTGTGGCTGCTTCAGCTGAATGACCAGGAAGAATTTGGTGTATTAGTGGCAGTTGCTTAAATCTGGATGCATAGTTTGTAGCTTGGTGTGAAATTTGCTGGCTTTTGCTAGTCTTCCAGCCGTCTAATTTCTCCATGATTAAATTATGGTGCTGACTCTGAGAAGTCAGCCCTTCAGGTCTATGTTGGGGATGTGACCAGGCAAGATGAGATCATAGAATTATTTAGGTTGGAAGGGACCTTGAAGACCATCTAGCTCCAACCCCCCTGCCATGGGCAGGGACACCTCCCACTAGACCAGGTTGCTCAAAGCCCCATCCAACCTGGCCTTAAACACCTCCAGGGATGGAGCTTCCACAGCTTCTCTGGGCAACCTGTTCCAGTGCCAGATGATGCTCCTCTCTGGTTTTATTGCTGAGAAAGTCACGTCCTGGTGAGGCAGGCAGCTTGGGGCAAGCAGGGGGGGGGAGTACTAAACTGGGCAAGGCTGCTACCAAAAAAAGTGAGCAGATGGCAGAGAGGAAACACTTGCCCTGGTTTGGGTGAGAGTTACCTTGCTGCAAGACAGTGCAGAGTCTTTGCAGTGTAGCTGAGGTTGTTGGGACTGGTCTGGGGCTTTGTTGGCAGGAGAGATGCCAACAGGGCTGTCGTGCACCATACTGTGCCGTTAACATCTGCACAGATGAACATCAGGCAGAAAACGGTGTGGTACCCTTCTCTGGAGATGCCATCCTGGAGCTGTGTGGACCTTCTCCACCCGCATCCCGGGTGTCCATGGGTGAGCTGCACCAGCCTGGGGATTCTGTCTCCCTGCTGCAGAGGTGCTTGGCTTGGCAGGGCTTCCCCTTTGCAAATGGGGAAAACATCTCTTCCTGATCCAGCAGGTAATGAATTTGTTCCTTGAAAAAAACCTTCCATTCCTGCATGGTTATAAACATGCTTGAGTCACAGCTACCCCGTCCCAATTTGAAATTTGGCCAGAGCACCGTAGATGATTCTCATTTGATCCTTTTTTTTTTATTATTTTTTTTTATTCTCGGCATAACTAAAGCCTTATTTAAAAAGTAAAATCAAACTAGGGTGCCAAAAGATTCTAAGATGAGTGCAGCCCATCAGAGCTCCTGGGGAACATCAGTCACCAAAGCAGAGCCTGTTTTCCCCCTCTCCAGACCCTTCCTTGGCTGCGACAGGGCTCTGTCTGGCCCCTGCGTGATGCTGTCCCCAAGATGAGGAGTGGCCTTCGGCTTCCTGGGCCACCCCGGGGCTCGGCCGAGGATGCTTTTAACAATATTGCCCGTATCCAGCAATGCATCATAGGTGGGAGATTTTGGGTTGCCTGGGGTGAGCCAGAGGCTGCTGAGCCGTGCGAAGGGATGCGATAGCTGCGCGGGGGGGTGGTGGTGGCGGTTTGTGCATCTCCTCCAAAGCACCCCAGGGGAAGGGCAGGCAAAAGGGGGGCTCGACTCGGATCCCCCCCGGCTGCCGGAGACTGGGATGAGGGGCTGGGGCGGGGGGTGTGTGTGTGTAAGCTGCAGGGAGGGGGCAGCGGCCGCTAGATGGCAATGCCGGAGCGGCGGCAGCCCGGGCGCACCGGCCCCGGCCGCGTCCCTGCGGCGGAGGTGGCGGTGGAGGTGATGGGGAGGGCTTGGTCCCCCCCTGGGAAGGGCTTGGTCCCCCCCGGGAAGGGGTAGCCCAGTGTCTCCGGTGATGTCCCACCGTGCAGAGGTAGTGGCATGGCTGGGGGAGGGGAAGGGGGGGAAGCAAGGAGGAGGTTTGGATAGCAGTATCAGTGTGAGGAGGGGAGTTAGCCTGTCTCTGCAAACCCAGCGCATCCCAAGCGCCTTCCTGTCCGCGTACCTGTTGTTGCCCTGTCTTCTTGGATTTCCTTCATTCACAAAAAAAAGAAAAAGAAAAACAAAACAAAAAAAACCCCAAACAAACCAAAAAACAAAAACCAACCCCATATAGCTGGCTCTGAATCTCTGTGCCATGTTGAATCATGCGGGCATCAGCCACGCTTCTCCCTGACTCACCAATCCCAGCGTGCTGGGGTGAGGGTCAAGACGAGAACGGCAATAAACATCCTGGGAAACCGAGCCTGCATCTCTTGGCATAGACAGGGACATTNGGACATTTTTTTTTTTTTTTGTGCTTTCAATCTTCTCTTAAGGAGCTGCTTTCTCATAAATATCCCATTCTTTAGCACCGTCTGAGCAGGAGAGAGGCTCCCAGCGGGGTCATCCTGCACTCTGCTCTGCAGCAGCAAATCTAGAGTAGAGCCGAGAGCGAATCCTTGGGTGCAGGGGATAGCCCGCTGCCCCAGCAGAGGTGTCCAGGTAAGGCTTGCATCCCTGCTTCAAGGGGGCAGGAGGAACGCTGCCTTCCTCCTCCTCAGCCCCTTGCAACGAGCAGTGAGGCAGGCGTGGTGTCTCGGAGCCAGGCAGGGGATGCAGGGGGGGAGGGAGCACGGGGTCCAGCCTTCCCCATCCTCCTTGGCCTCTGGGTGCCAGTCAGAGCCTGAGCTTTCAGGCTGGGTGGAGGCTTGCCTGCAGGCTCAGAGGGATGGGAGAGTGCTGGGGGGTCAGGGGGGAGCCAAGGCAGGAGCTGAGGATCTGCTCTGGGCAATTGGCCCAGCCTTCGGCTTAATTAACAGTGGCTTAAAGGGTTGAAAGGTGGGAAGAGTGGCATTGCTCCTGATGCCACGCTGGTGGTGGGAGAAGGAGGCAAAGGGAATGAGCCACAAATCATAATTGATTCGTTTAGGGCAGTGTCTCGCCTGGGATGAATCGAAGGGACTGTAATTAGTCCGTAGCTGGCGTGGCCTCCTCGCCGCCTGTCGTTAGTGGAATGAAAGCCCAGGGTCACTCTGGCTTGTGCTGGGGCCGGTTGGTGGCTTGGGAAGCATCTTGGGAGGGATCTGCCCATCCCTGCTCTATTCTGTGCTGCAGTGTGGTTGTGGCAGAGCTGGGGGGCTTGCTGAAACCCCCCAATTACACCCACCTCTGTTTAAAGGCTAACCGGAGGAGGAAAGTCCACCAGGGATGCAGCAGATGGGCATTGTGATGAGCTGGTGGGCTCTCGGTGTCTGGCTGAGGTTGGGGGAATGATCCCACAACCTTTTTTTTTTTTTTTTTTTTTTTTTCAAACACTCCTCTGTTGTCTTGCTGAGGAAGGCCTGATCCTTTCTCTTCCTCACCCAGCCGTGCCAAGGGCTCCTGGCAATGCACCCAGGAAAGCCTGGGCCAAAAAGTGAGCTCCATGGTTGTTTGGTCACAGTAGCGCCTGCAGGGTGGGAAAGTCTGTGGTGAGCTGCTGCCAGGCTGCGCTGAGGGAACAGCCCTTGCCTAAATGAGTTAATGATTTATGTGATTAAGGGCTCGAGTTTTTTTTTTTCTTTTTTTTTTTTTTTTTTTAGCTGCCCCAAGTGTTCCTGGGTGCTACACAGCAAATGTGGGGGACGGTGCAGCAGCCGCTGTTTGCAGAGCAGGTTGCTGGTGGTGGGGTGGATGGGGGAGAACATCATGGGGACGCAGGGTGTCTTGTGACACCGGCTGGAGCTGCGGGTGCCCTTCCTGCAGGAAGGGCAGGTAGCAATGCTGAAGGCCATAGGGAGCCCTCTGGACGTGGGGTTGAAAGGGGAGGGTGGGGAAGATCTACGTGTGACCAGCTTGTGGGGTGTCCGGGTGTGCTGAGCGGTGAGGCTGGTGCCCTGCCTGTTGGATAGGGAGGACGTTGGGGGTGCCCCTGGGGAGC
>VZSZ01002353.1:628021-656547 GCA_013398815.1 Ibidorhyncha struthersii | reverse complement strand
GGGGGTGCTGCTTTGGCTCACCTGTGTGTTTTCTTCCAGGATGGCTCGCTTTGGGGAGGCAGTGGCTGGCAGGCTGGGCTCTGGAGATGGGGGCTCCGACCAGAACCGGAGCCGGCAAGGACCTCCTGCCCCTGCGGGAGGGACCCCGGGAGCCTTCAAGCAAACCAAAGCGCAGAGAGCCCGGACTATGGCTCTGTACAACCCTATCCCCGTCCGGCAGAACTGCTTCACCGTCAACAGATCACTCTTCCTCTTTGGGGAAGAGAACATAGTCAGGAAATACGCCAAGAAGCTCATCGACTGGCCATATCCTTTCTGCGCCCCCTGCGAGCCCCCCCCCTCCTTGCTCCCTGGATTTGCCTCCGTGGCCGCCTAGGACACGTGCATGTGGCACTAGCTGGCAGGTAAGCGCCTGCCTTCTGCTCTTCTGTATGCGGAGAAGGGTGCCCCGTCCTCCAAGGATGCTCTCCTCGCCCTGTTGCTGCTTCCCCTCCTGTGCTTTGCTTGGTGCCTGGCGGGGAGCCGAGCTCCTTCGCTCCCCTGGGATCCTCCTGGACCCTCCTCAGGCTTGGATTTGGAAGACCCTTATGCTGGCCAAGAGGGAGGCTCCGATCCCAGTTTAACCCTGCGTGCTTTAGGGCTTTCTCTGTGTGTGTGGCTGGAGGGTGTGTGGGGGGTTGTCGCGGCCTTTCCTCTACGTCTCAATGTCGTGCTGGAGTTTTGCTACCCCAACCCACCTAGAGCTACCCATCCTGTTGGGGATGCACCTCCAGGAGCCTGCAAACCTCCAGTCCCTGCTGGGTGGCGGCTTTGTCCCCTCCTGCGCCTGCCTGCCTGTGCTCCTTTTGCTGCTGATCGCATCTGGCAGGGGCACAGCCGTCCCTGCCCTGCAGCCCCCACCCCCTCCTGGTGGCTCTGGGAACTGGCTGCCCCCTCCCCGCGACAGAGAAGAAATGCTGAAAACCTCTGGCTGTTCCCCACAGCCCCTTGCGGGGCTGGCACAGGGGACTGAGGTTTATCCTAGGGACCCTACTCCCAGGGCTGGGTGTGGGACGCAGATTTCCCCGCTCCTTTCCCTGCTTCTCCATCCTTTCATACACCCCCGTGCGCTTCTCTCCCCTCCCGCCCTTCTTGCGGGTGCCCCCGGGCGCCCTGGCCAGTGCCCAGCACCGCAGCACACAGCTCCCTATCAGCCTGGGTTTGGCACCCTGCTGCCCCCCGAGACCCCTCCTGGGCTTTGACCCCACCAAGGACCTGAGCCTGAAAACTTCTAGCGTGGCTACGCTTTGGCTTTAGGATCCTCCCCCGGGCCGTTTTCTGCAGTGGTGATTACATGCAGCTCTTGCCGCTGCTGCTTTCTCTCCCTGCAACTTGTTGGTTAACTTGCCGGCGCCTGCGGCGGGCGCAGGAGAGCTTGCCCTGGTGCCGAGCAGCAATGCCTTCAACTGCTGCAACAGGTACCTCGGGGAAACCCTCTGGCGAGGTACGGGGGGTGGAGGACAGGTCACCCGCCCTGCTGAGCATCATCGGGGAAATAGTCCCCTTGCAGCTCTGACATGTCAAGTCGAACATCTGCCAGGCAGGACCTGGGGAGCCACAAAGCCCCCAGGGTTGGGGGGTGACCTGGGGGTGAAGGGACAGCTCGGGGAGGCTGTATTCCCTGTGGCATCCCTAAATCTGCCTCTGCTGGCAGCGCCCGCTTGGGTGGGTGGCTGCGGTAGCGAGGATGGGAACGCGGCAGCTCAGCTGAGAGCCTTGCAGGGCAGCGGCCAGGCTGGTCTGCCTGCTTTTCCAGAATCCGCCAAATTATTCATGTGCTTTTTCAGTGTGCTGTGGGGAGGGCCCTCACCCTTCTGCCTTTCATTTAAAGCAAGAAGGAGCTGGGGTGCTGCTGCTGGCCCGGCGCTCCTGGCGTGGGCTGGGGTCCCGTGCCGGTGCGGCACGGCGTGATGTCTCATCTCCAGGCAGCCGCTGTCTCCTAGAGACTAGAGCTTCACCACTGCGCGGTAAAAACTCCCCAGCGTTATTCTTTCCTGGAATTTGCAATGCATGAGGAAGATGGGCTCGTTTTATATTTTTTTCTAGAAGTAAGTGACGTATCCCCATGTGAGTGCTGGGAACGGGTGCGCTCCAGGTGCAGGAGCTGAGCATCCCTGGCTATCCTCCACCTAGCTGCTGTCTCTTTCCAGGAAACTCGTCCACCCTGGAGCTCTTCTGCTCTGCTTGAGCTCTCGAGGGCTTGGGGATGGACAAGGCTTTTTGGTGATGAGTTTGGTGATGCTGGCCAGGCAAGTTGTTCCCATCCTTGTAGTTGTAGCCTGGCATACGCAGCCGGTGCCTTTTGGTAGGGCCAGGGAAAACGTGTGAGCATCTCAGCTGCCTGGCCTGGAGCCCATGGCATCGCTCCTGGGCCAGGGTGGTTTGGGGAGGTGAGCGTTGGATTTTGGCCACAGTCAATGAGAGCTGCTGGCCTCAGGAGGGAGATGGGCTGGTCCCGGCACTGCAGGTCGGAGTGGGCACGGCACTAAGGAAAGCCAAAGGGGCTGGGGTGGAGCACGGGGAGGAGTGGAGGCTCTTCTTCATCCAGCTCCAGTTGACTAGGTAATAGGGCTAAAAATAACTGGTGATTCAGGCCTGTATATCTGCTGGGTAACTGTATAATTATAACCAGCAGCCTCTGCAGTTTGGCTTCCCGGTGTAAATAGGGATGATGCATGGAGAAGAAGGAGGAGAAATACGAGCAACTGGAATTGGGATGCAGCTCTGTAGGGAGACGAGTCTTTACTGAGTTCCTCGCTGGAAAGCCCAGTACGTTACCTCCGTTGGAGCTGCTCTTTTTACTGGTCCTGCTCAAAATGTGAGGCAGCTGCTGCTTTGGCTGTAGGAACATCTACTCCTCTTCTCCTTCGGAAACAAAGCCTCGTCCTGCCTGCTCTCCTTCTGCTGATGGCCAGGCCTTTAGCCCTGATTTCATTTGTTTGGCTGCCTGGAAAGCTGCAATTCAGTTAGCACATGAGATGGGCTGCAACTCATCTATTTCTGCTCAGTTCTTCATCTGCTTAATCACATTTGACCTGGATAAGATCCCTCTCCCACCCCAGAAAGGCCAGATGACATTGTGTGGCTCTGGCTACATCCCCAAGGACAGCCTCTGGCTGTAGGCACACACCGGCCACTGTACCTGTCCCCCTGGTTTGGCAGGGGAGAGGGGTGTCCATCAGTCCTCTGGGGACCTTGCTGTTCCCTGCAGTGAGGGCTTTCTCCTATCTCAGCCCTTCTGAGGAGCAGATCTGGTGTTGGGCTTGTCGAGAACATCCGGGGTGTCTGCAAAGCCCCAGCGCACATCTCAGGTCCAACACACGTGGGGATTTTGCTCCGTGGGATGCACACCCCTGTGTGCCTCAACCATTTTGCTCATGATGACTCCCACTTTAACACAGGCATCTCTGATGCTAGGTGGGCACTGCCCCTCGGGGACACTAGTGGTGTTATGCCACACCTGAGCAAACATCTTCTGCACCTTCGCTTTTGCCCAGCCAAGATTTCGGCAGGTCTTGTCTCCTCGCGGGAAGAGCTGCACCATGTCATGCCATCCTTGGGCAGCTCCCTCCTTGTGCTACCCAAGAACATCTCTTTTTTCTCTTTCTTCCAAGGCTGTTTTCTGTGCCCTTCATTCATCAGATTTTAAAAATGTTTTTTTTTGGGGAGGGGCGAGTAGGTGTAATGGCAGGTCCATCTTTTTGACAGCCGGAGAGAGCGAGGCTGCCTGTCAGATGGTGAATTTAAACAGAGGCAGCTGTTGTCATGGTGACGCCAAGTTGCATCCTGTTGCTGTGGCAACCAAAGTTAAAAAACTGATGTTAAGGCAGGAAAATCACATGATGTAGTTCTTTTTTGTTTAAAAAAAAAAAAGGGAGGAGAAAGATTTGATTTCCAGTTTTTAAGCGCGGGGTGAGGTTGGGGGAGAAGGAGATGTGTCTCCACAGAGCTTTTTGCACGTGGCAGGCGGGCGCCCCGCATCCCTACAGGAGTGGCAGCAGCGCGGGCAGCTCTGCCCTGACCGGCTCCTGGCTGACACTGCCTTTGGTTTCACCCCTGACAGAGGCGTGACTGCCACGTTTTGGAGTCATAAGCAGCAGTATCTATGGCTGCAGGTAGCAAACAGAGTGTCCCCGGTCGAGGCATATCCACGTAGTGAGATGCAGGCAGGCTGAGCACTTTGCCTGAGTGCTCGCTGTGAGCTACGCAGAGATACGAGCGCAGCTCTGAGCCCACGCTCGCTCTCCTGAGCCCGTTTCGCTGTGCGTAATGGGCACTGAGGAGCTGGCTCGCATCCAAAGCGTGGTATTTGGGGATCTGTTGGCACCTTGTCCCTCTGGACGTTGTTTTCTGTCAACCCCAGCAAAGCACGGATGGGCCGGGAGCGCTGGGTGGTAGAGCGCAGGGATGGGGACAGCTATGAGGGGCCGTGTCTCTACGGCTGTTTGATAGCCTTATGTGCTGGGGGAAGATCCCGCCCAAGTCCTTGCGGACAAGCCAGGGAGGTGCTGTAGAGGTGGGGAACCCCAGAGTTGAAGTAGGGCTGCTCGTGGTCTTTGCTCCATTTGGTATTTTGGGTTTCTCTTGGAAAACAGCCTTGGAGAGGAGGTGCTCACTTTCCTGCTGGGCTATGGAGCTGAGAGGAGAAGAGTTGGGGCATCCCAGGGACGGGGAGGTTGAAGAGGCGCATCTTTGTTCCTGTCGTGCCTTGGGTGGATGGCGTATGGGAAGGTTTGTGTGGGGCCAGGTAGCAGTGGTGGTGTTGGGACCAGCAAGATGAAGTCCACAGATGCAGGAGCTGAAGCTCCCTCTCACTGACACCTGGTGAGCAGGGAAAGCCCCTCAGTGCAGCAGGTCCTGGGGGAAGCCTGGAAAACACTGGGAAGTGGAAACTGAAGTTTTTAGGAGATACAGGGGCTGGGCTGGGCGATGCAGGCAAGGCGGTGGGTTAAATCATTCCTGGTCTTCTTGCTGGCTCTCTGAGGTAGGCTTCCTCTCTGAGGCAGGCTTCCTCAAGAGCCCTTTTGAAGATGCCCATGTGGCCTCACTCCTCTGGCTTTTCTGTTCCTTCCTCACCTGCCTGCCCAGCAGCAGGGAGAAGGCACGGTCACTGAAGTGGAGAGATGGAGAGGGGCTCGCCACAGCTCCTGGCCCTCGCTTGCATCCAGGGAGGGATTTGTCTTGCACGCAGCCTCTCGTTGAGGTGCTGTCAGCACCATAAATCCATCTTCAGGGCTTAGAGCTGGGCACACTCCCTGCATCAGCAACACAGATGTTCTGAGTGGGCTGGTTTTGGCTCCCAGCTGGGGAGGGTGCGAGGTGAAGAGGGGACTCACAGCTGGAAGCAAGGATCCACCGGTGGCTGGACATCTCCCTGGTGCTCCTTGCCAGCTTCTGCCAGACCCGCCAAGTAGCTCCAGCTCCAGGCGTGGGATTAACCCGCAGTGCTTGCTCTAAGTGGGCTGGGGTGTGGGTCTGGGGGTCTACATGGCCTCGGGGCACCTTGTGAACCTCAAATGGACTGGGAGGGAAGCGTGGAGCTGCAGGTGTGGCATGCAGTGGGATCGGCCGAGTTGCTAAGGAAACAAGTCAACGGTGCAGGGGAGAGAGCATTGGGTAAAGGAGATAAATCAATAAGAAAACCTATTTTTATCAGCTCCCTAATGATCCTCCAGGAGAAGCCAGACGAAGGAGGAGGAGAAGGCTGGAGGGAGATGGGCTTTCATTACCGGGCTTGGAGGGAGGCAAGTGCTACTCTGCATTTTGGGTGGCTGGAAGGTTGTGTAATTAGACATCTAATGAGAGAGGAAACAAAGGAGCGATAGAGCATTGTCCAGTGGGCTCCAGCCCTGAGCTGGGAGGACATTTGCTTGGCAGAAGTCAAATATGTGGATAAAATTTCCCCTGGTTTAGCCAGATGTTCCTGTTGTTCCTTGGGGAGGGTTTTCTTACGCTTGGCCTCTCAAAACCTAACACAGCTGGAGCTATGGGAGCTTGTTTCCACATGCTTGATGCCTTGCAGCTCTCACCCAGCTCCAGATGTGATAACCCCGGCTTAGGTCCTAAGAAAATGGGGCCAGTGGGGCTTGGAGAGTCGCCTCGTGCTGAGGTCACTGCTTAGGGCAGCGATTGCCCCATTTCCCTTAGATGTGGTATCTGCTGACCCACACACTTGCCGGAGGTGGAGCAGGGCTACGGTCCTGTGCTGGGGCTGTGACAGATGTGCACTGTCCTTACGCTGTCGAGTCAGATGTTGGAGCCAGCAAGGAAATATAGGGGTGAGCTGAGCCATTAGAGGGGATCCTGAGCCCCCAGCCACTGCCGGGCAGGGCTCCCATGCCACTTTGGAAAATTTGGGGCTTTTCCCACCTGGGTGTTTCCCCCATGGGGACTAGTGGCCGCAGGAGGGAGGAGGCAGTGCTAAATGCTCACCGTGGTTGGGGAGGAGCGCGGGATGCTCGGTGGGGTTAGCCGTGCTGGAGCAGACAGACGGACTCACCGAGCCGTTCCCACACTTCTCATCTAGGCAAATGTGCCTAGTGCCTGGGGAGCCGGCTGCACTGCCCTGCTAACGCACGGTTTTCTTTTAAGCCTGTGCTAATTGCTCCCAGACTTTCAGGAAAATGAAACAAAAGACCCCAAATAGGCCGGTGGCTCGGGGCCGAGTGCCGCAGCCTGTGTGTTAGCTGAAGTGTGCGGCCAGAGGTGGGAAGCGGGGAAAGTACCTGGCTTTTGTGGGAGCTGTGCAATGAAATCCTCGCTTGTATGAAGTCTCAGAGGAGAACTTTGGGGGTCTGGCCTCCCCCTGAGCACAGAGGGCTCGCGATTCATGCCCGGCTGGCACCAAGGTCTGAGCGTACAGCAGTGAGCTCTGCAGCGGTCTCTCTTTTGCTTTTCCTTTAACTTAGCAACCATTAATTTCACTGAGTGGTCTTTTAAATGCCTTGGCTGAATCTTCCCTGGCTCTTCTCCCTGCTGGGCTAAATACATCCCAGCTCCTGTGGGCTCACCTTGGCTGCATCTCCTGGCCAGCTCACTAGGGACCTGCTCCGATGCCCGGCCCGGCTCCTGCCTTGCCACAAGCCGCAGCGTGCACGGGGTCACTGCCACCGGGGTTAATTCATGGTTTTCACTTACACATGCTTATGGCCAACACTGGGATGTCTTCTCTTTCCCAGGGGCTCAGGGCCACCAGTTTAAAGCATCTCGCTGTAGCCAGTGGTTTTGTCGGCCAAAAGCTGACGTTGCGAAAGAGAAAATCATCCCTTTTCCCAGGGGTGATGGCATGGGCGTCTGGCAGCTCCTGGCCTGAGCAGTGCAAACCTGAAGCCACCAGGTCTGGAGAAGCCCAGTGTGGTAGGGAAGAGCTCAGGCGGGGTGTTGGTCCCCATGCCAGCTTGGGACAGCAGGAGCGTGGATAATTTATTTATGGGTAAATCCATCCCAGGTGGGATTACATCCCCTTTCCGTAGACATGAGCCTTGGGAAGGTGGCAGCCCCCTCCCGGGGCAGCTGCTGATGCCAGTGGTGACAGTAATATAGCTGTGGGATTTTGGCATGGAGGGAGCGGAGAAGGGGTGTGCTGCCTGCTGATGAATCTTGCCTCATTTTGTTATTGAGTACAACAGGGCTTTTATTGCAATGATGTGGTAAAGATGGATGGGAAGTCAGAAAGACATGGCCGTCCTGTCTCTTGGAAGTGCTTTGTTTTTGGGCTTGGCGGTAGGCCAGGCAGGAGGAGGGAGCTCTGTGCTTCCACCTCGCTCCTGGCAGACCCTGTGAATCAAAAGGCAGGAGGGAGCTGAGTTTGGGGTGATTTCCTGGGCGTGAACCAGCCCTTTCCTCCACCTCCCCTCCCCACTCACTCAGGTCCTCACATGCCAGCATCTGCTGTCTCTTGTCCTGATGCGGGGTTGCTCCTGGAGAAGGGTGTGTAAGCACTAAACATCGCTGTAGGATTTAAGATGCTCATAAGGGTCCAACGAGATCCTGTTAATAAGGTGCTGCTACTTCTCAGGGTCTCACCAAGGCGTGGCCAAGCTGGGATGCCTCTGCGGGGAGTTTCAGCCCTCCCTGAACTGGAGCTCAGACCCAGTCACCATCAGTGTCTTGAGTTGTGAATGCTCAGCCTGGTGCTCTGCAGCTCCCAGCTCTGCCTGGGCTTACCCTGCTGCCCCACGGGGTGCTTGGCAAGGGGCCCTCGGTTACCAGGGCACGTCCACCTTGCCAACGCAGGGCACAGGGTGGGCTGATCCAGGTCAGAACCCCAGGACCTGCTAGGGATGCCCTATCTTCCTTGGCCTGTGCAATGGTCCCACCTACAAGGGATGCTTTGGAACTGGGGCTGCTGATAGCCTGTGACACCCTCCACTCCAAGCCCTATCTCCTGCTGCTTTGTGATGGAAGAGAGAAGACAAGCAAGAGGGCCATGACTTGCAGGGACATGCCAACCACGGCCATCAGCACGCCACGCCAGGGAGAGCCTGGTCAGGGTCTGGTTGTCCATTTTCATACTCATGTCTGTCTTCTAGGCTTCCAACGCAAGCAGCATCTCTGGCCTAAGAGAGTTCACAGCCCAGCAAAGGTCGTTGGTTAAATGTCCCATTGCCCTAGGAAGGAGGTGACAATGCTCAGCAGGTCTCTAATGAGGAGGATCCTGGGGGCTCTCAGTTCCTGTCATTCCTCTCACTTCCAAATAGCACCAAGGTGGGCTTCAACCCCCCTTGCCTGGGAGCAGCGGGAGGTGAAAGCTGGGCTGTGTGCATGTTCCTGCGGGAAGGCACTGGTGGTGGCTAACGTGCAGGTGAAACAAGGGGTGGGCAGGGGCTGGCTGGTGGGTCGCGGACGTCACCTACCTCTTTTCTGCTCCTTAACTCCCCTCCACTCCCTTTGAGTACATGATCCTGGCGACCATCATTGCCAACTGCATCGTGCTGGCCCTCGAGCAGCACCTTCCCGAGGACGACAAGACACCTATGTCACGGAGATTAGTAAGTACCCCGCATCCATCCCTCTCCACCCTGAGTCGGAGGTTCTGGTGGGTGAGCGGGGGCACCAGCTGAGGGGAGCCACCCCATCACACTAGCCAATTTCTTCTGGTGTCAGTGTGGTAGGTAAGAGGTGTCCTCTGCAACCAGCCTCTCCAGCCTTCCAAGGGCTGCTGTCACATACTCCTCTAGGGAAAGGGTTCAGGAAGGTTTAAGCCCCTTAAAAAGTGGAGTAGGGAAGGGGGACTGGGCAACTTGAGTGGGTTGTAGCCCCCACTTTTTGTTTCCAAGGTTAATGCTGGCTGAGGAAGCACTGGGAAAGCTCCCAAAGGAGAGGATGGGGCTGGGAAAGGTGGGATGGGATGTCAGTTGGGTCAATGTGAAATGGCTGGCGCTGTGTTTGCTCCATCTCCGATTTCCATCTCCCTCTCTGACCGTGTCACCAATTCCCCTCTGGCAGGAGAAGACAGAGCCCTACTTCATCGGGATTTTCTGCTTTGAGGCTGGGATTAAGATCGTGGCTTTGGGATTCGTTTTCCACAAGGGTTCATACCTGCGCAATGGCTGGAACGTCATGGACTTCATTGTGGTCCTCAGCGGGTGAGTCAGGCGGCATGGGGCCATTGGCGGTGTTGGGCAGCTGAGCATGGGGGCTTGTCCCAGTGGGGACGTAAGCTCCAGAATGCGGGGCAAGGCCCTGGTTTGCTGTTATCGGTGGTATTTTTTCATCCTGAGGGAGGGGAGGATGGTTCCTTGCACTGGAGGTTCCTGTGTTGGCTTTGCTGTGGGCTGCTGATGGTGGGACAAAGTTCCCCATCAGGCGAGGAGGGCTTGCTCTGAGGGCATCATGTCTAGCTTTCCTCAGCTGGTGGTCTGGTATCTGTCACCCGTCTGGGCACGTGATGAAGTGAGGACAAGGTAGGAGCATGGTCTGATAAGCTAAGCAACTGGGCATGGTCTGGGAGAGGTTTTGGTCAAACCCTATATGGGGAGGGAGAAAATCTTTTCTCCTCTTGCCTTCTGAAGTGCTTTCCAGCCTTGGCTCGGTGCCGAGGGTTTGGGAACGCAGTCTGGGTGGGGCCATGTTCCCAGATGATGCTCTCTCAGCATCCCAGCGTGCAGCAGCAATGCTGGGCATGGTAGTGCACAATGCTTCACGGGTGCTTGTTGTGTCACTGGTAGTGTCACCTGCTGGGGACGTGGCCCAGATTTGAGTCCTGCTTGTGGTGTGATGGGCTGTGCTGGTGACATAGAAATGAACAGGGATATCTGGGCTTGTGCTAGCCAGCGGTTGTAGTCAGCTTGAGCAGAAGCCTCCTAGGGGGACCCCCCCAGCCCCTCACGGTGTGGAGGGCAGGTGGGTGCCTGCAACCACCAAGGTGTCCTGAGGAAGGGGTGCCTTGATCATGGCTGTTGCTTTTTGTGTGCTGATGGAAACATCACGTTCAGAGGAGCTGGTTTGATGCATACAAACAGATGGTGTCTGTGGATCTCTAAGCACTTAATGAGCTCTGCTGGGTGCAGAGCAGCTGCAGGTCTGGCTGGGAAACTGAGGCACAGGAACCAGGCAAGATAACGGGCGTCTCTCCCAAATTGCTTGCTGCGTAGTCCCCTCTCTTGGCTTGCAGAGTGGTGGCACCACATGGGACGTGACACCTGTTTGGGTGTTTGGAGGAGGAAGGGGGATGCTGAGCCTGGTTTTGCCAGGGATGTGCCGATGGGTGCTGCTTGTCCGTGGTGAAGAGGTTCAGGTTGGGGCTGTGCTTGAAAGAAGGCTTGAGAAGAACGTGACCGGGAATATTTTGACTCCCTTGGTCCAACATGCACTTGGATGGTCTTGCTGGGGAGCGGGGTCATCTCTGCCCGTGAAGGCAGGTGTCTCGGTGTGCTGGTGGTGGGGTTATGCTTCTTGGTGGGCAGCAAAGAGGCTGCCTGCAGGCGGTGCAGCCATGGCACAGGATGCTGCTGGCTCTTCTGCATCTGCAAAGTGACTCTCAGGGGAGGGCTCTGTGACCAGGCGGGCTCACTGCTGCAGGGGGAGCAGCCAGGCACAGCTCCTGGGCTGGGCAAAGGTAGTTGCAGCCCTGGTCGTATCTCTGGGGACAGCATGGGACACGTGTCACCCCTGGTTGCAACAAGAGGGGATGTCTCGGCCTCACTGTGCAGCTGAGAACGCAGAAGGAGAGCGAGTGGCTGGGAAATGCCCATCGGCCGTCTCCTGGCCCGGGCATCCTTTGGGGCCTGGGCCAAGGGGAAGCACTGGGCTGGGAGGGGGGGTTTCACCGTGGATCTCTCCCTGCCCTCCCTGTGGCTCTGAGCGAGCTGACTGTAACCGAGCCGGTGCTGAGTCAGCGCTCGGCAATTACTCACTTGCGAAAGCCTCGCCAGCTCCTTTCAGTGCTGCGCCGTGCCGGGCCCTGTGCCAGGGAATCAATTGTCCGTGAAGGGCTGTTAGTGCCATGCCGGCCGCTCTGCCGGGAGGTGCCCGGGTCCCCCTGACACCGCCGGTTACAGGGCGCAGCCCTCCGGGGTCTGCTTCACCACCATCACCCGCCTCGCACCCTTGATGTTTACTCCAGCAGGGTGAAACCCTCTCCAAGAAATGCCTGGGTACCTGCCAGCTTTGCCCCAGCGGTCCCAGCACCTGCTGGTATGGGCTTACCGGGCTTTCAGGGTGAATTCTGTTGTATGATGGCTGGAGGAGGCAACCTGCAGTTTATTTTTCATCCTGGACCAGTTTTGGGGACAATGGGGTCACTGGGGGAATGGCTGGACCAGGTCATAGGCTCCTCTGTGCTGTTCCAGCTCTTGCTTTTGCCATGCGGTGCTGACAAAGCTGCTGTTCTTCAGTGCCATGGTCGTGCCTCCCTTGCAAGAAACTCTTGCCTGTTTGATCTGCTGAATTATTGGCAAATTTCTTCAGCAAATAATCCTCGGCTGGCAAATGACTCGCAAACAGCTTGCAGGAGAGGGTTTGCACTTTGTGGTTCACGCTGTGGCGGTTGTGTAAGGCGGGTGGTGAAGTCTGCACGGGGGATGTGTGCAGGTGACCGGCAGGTTCAGAGTCATCTCTGCAGACTGAAACTTTACGCTTGATTAATATGTGAGTGTCTGGATGGAGACTGTTGAGCTTGGGGAGGATCAATGGTCATTGGGATCTCGTCACGACTTAGCAAGAGGCAGTGGCTCCGCTGGAGAGGATGTTGTGAGAATCAGAGGTGTAGGGTAGCGTTTACCTTGGGGCGTACTGGCTGTTTTGGGGTGCTGATGCATCCCATGAGGATGGACCAGAGAGGATATCCATGTGAGTAGAACCCACCCCAAGATCCATCCTTGATGGACCTAGGGGGGCCAGGCATCACAGTCACTGGCCCATGTCCCTCCAAGGGTGACACAGGATATTACTCTTCCTTTCTGGACTTATTTTTTGCCATATGTCCAATGGGAGAGGTGGCATCATGGTGTTGAGGTTTCCATGAGCTGTGGGATTTCCTGGGCATGCTTTCCCTGGCATAAATTAACCTAATGAGGGGCTGCTACCGTGAGCAGTCTCCTGGGACCCTGTGCAGGAATGGATGGCACTGACTTGGGTTCAACTGGTGTGTGCTTCTTATGTCAATAAATCCAGATTTCTTCATCTCGGTGGAAATCAACGCCCACGTAAAACTCCCTGATGCTAAAGCTTCCACTGGGGAACTAATAGTCACATTTGTAAACCCGCTCTGTTTATAACCTGTGGTTTCCAAATCATCATTTCTGCCTGAAAAAAACAGCCTGTTCTCCCCCAGCTAAAAATATTTTTCTCCGAAAACGTGCATAAAATACCTTCATTTGTTCTAAGGCAGAGCCGGGGAGGGGAACGTCTGTTTCCCCTGGGGCTTGGCGATGCTCGCCTTGCCCATGCGTGAACCAGAGCTGGCTGGGTGCTGAAGCTGGACTCATGACCTGCTCAGTGCAGCATGTCCTGGGCCAAAAACGGGGGAAAATTGCTCAGAAACAGTCAGAAGTGGCAGCGTGACCTTAGAGACCTCTTAATTGGTGGTCCCAGGAGGGGAGAGGTTAAAGGACCTTCAGCCATCAGCAACTGGATTATCAGGTCTGTGCTCCCCAGGCGCTTTTAGCGTAATGAATAGAGAACGAGGACCCTACACCAGCCCGCCTTGTCCTACACTGTATTTGAAGGAGCTTATGGGAAAAGAAGGGTTAAACTCCCTCTGAAAGTATCCAGGTGGGTGTGTGCTTCACACACTCCAAAGCCTGAGCATCATAGCACCGAGCTGGCTTTTTTTTTTTTTATAGCAGTTGCAGCAGTAATACAATAACACGTTATGTGAGAGGTGAAGGGGTGGGGAAACACTTCTAACAACAGGAAAAAATCAAAATGGAAATCAAAAGGCCCTTGTGAAGTCGTGCTGCTCAGGAGCCGGGGAAGCAGCCGCTGTAAAACCAGGGTAAATACGCTGGGGTCACTAAAAGGAAGAGCTGGCGTCAGGTTTTTTCAGAGGGTTTAATAACAGGCGCTACACCTGGATGCCTTTTGTGAAGCCCTTGGGCACTGTGGTTTTCATTAAGGGATTTTGTGGGGTGGAGCATGGCCAACGGAAGGCAGGAATGAAGGATCGCTGGTGGTGCCTGCTGTGCCTTTAGCAAACCCAGAGCCGACCGGAGGGATACCAGCCCGTGCCGGCGGAGGAAAGCCTGGCACTCCAAGCCCAGGCGGCTGGCCTGAAAACCCAAGTCCTCTCCCTGCAAAGGCAAGCGGCAGCCGCGAGCCTGTCGCTCTGACCTCCTGGTGAAATCCTGCGCACACTTGTGCCCTGGTTTTCAGCCGTGGCTGGGGCGAAGCAGGAGAGAGCGGTTCCTAGGAGGCTGCTTCCCTCTTTGCTGCAGGGTTGCAACATGAGCATGGGGAGGAGGAGGGCAGGTCGTTGCTCGTTGTGGTGCTGCCTGGCTTTTGGGATGACTGTCCTGGAAAGTGCTCAGTGCCCTTTTTGCAATTCCCCTGGGATTCCCCCATGGCAGACACGAGGATGCTTTGCCCTCTGGTATGTAGTGCACCTCGCACAACCCAAGTTCTGCATGTCTTGGGGGGGTCTTTTTGGTCTGAGAGGTCCAGAGATGGGAGGTGGGGGGATGACCTTGAAGGGGTGCTGGCAGAAGCTCTGTGCATCTCCTCGTGGTTTGGGGTGCCAGCCTCCAGCAGCGTGCCTGGCACCCCATGCACGTGCAAGAGCACACACGTGTGCATGAGCACACCTGGGCTGGGAACAGGCTCTTGCCCCGGCACTGATACTTGTATTGTCCTAACTGAGGGATTATAGTGTACCTCCAGGTAAGGAAGTTTGGGGGACTGGATACAAGGCTTGGAGAACAAGCATTAAATCGGACCACAAGTGCAGAATCCCAACAGGATTATCCCGCTGGAGCCTGTACCATTGCAAGGAGTGTTGTCCTATAGGGTAAAGCAGTAAAGAGACAGTCCCAAGTCCAAAAGCGGAGCAATGCTTTGATCACACCAGACGAGACTTCTTTTTATTTTTCCCCTTTTCCCTTCTTTTCTTTTTCATGAATGGTGCCGGTCTCCAACCTGATGACTGCCCCATCTCCCACCTTCATCCCAGCTCTTTCCTTCCAGGACAATTAGTAAAGTGTTTGGTCTTTCGTTTGGATGAATAATTAATTCCCCAGCTTTGTGCATGATTCATGTGCCATATGCCACGGCGACGGGACGTGCCTGACATCGGCACCTTGTACAAAGGGCAGCACCGTTTCCTCGGCCTGGCGAGGGGATGGGATGGGTGAGGGAAAAGGCTTCGCACTGCAGGGGATGGGTGGTGGTGGGACGTGGGGTGACCCCCGAGCAGGCAGACCCACGCTTCTGGCTTTGGGGGAGACAGGCATCCTGTCTTCCCCCGGTGCAGGATCTGGCCCACAGGCTGCTCACGTGTTTTGCCCCATCCTTCCTGGCTCCTCTTTCCCGGCGGCTGGTTTCCCGCAGCCGCTGCGGAGTGAGTCAGTTTCTCCCACACAGCTGCTGGTCCCGGGGGGCATCACCTCCCCTCCCAGGCACCCCTCTGCCCCATGCGGTCCCGAGAGGCTCCTTCCACAGCCCCGAGACCCCTCCAGAGCTCCCGGGCTGGGGAGAAGCCGTCATCCTCCCGGGGATAAAGCCTTGGGCCAAGCTGAGAAGTCCCCACGTGCAGTTTCATTGCGCTTCTGTGGACCTCACTCTGGGGGAGGGGTTGTGGGGTAAAAGCCTGGCTTGAGGGAAGGGGAAAGGGGTTATTTTCCACCACACCTTCCTGTGGGGAGGTGGTATCACCCAGGCTTGGGTAAATATCCCTGGGGTCTTGGACCTCTCCTTTGGCATGAGTTCAGACAGCTCTTGCCATAGTAGACGGTCACCTGTGCTGTATTTCTCTTTGCGGGGACAGCTCTCCAGCCTCCTGGCAATGGCTTTAGGTTTTCACCAGCTCCCATTTGTGCAAACAGTTTCACCAATATCTGCCCCTGCGAAATCTTGCATCCGCGGAGAGGCATTGCAGGGGCTGGAGGTGGGATGGAGGTGCAGGGTTTGGCCAACTCGCAGGGTGCAGAGGGGATGCTCCCTCATGCACTAAATCCTGGGGGCTTCTCTGGGAAGAGGTGGCCTTGAGGGATCATTTTGTTCCCCGCAGATTGAAGGCTGGTGAAGGCAGATTTTGTGTTTGCCCTCATCACACCTTGATGGGAGTTGTTGGTGCCCAGTTCAGGGCTCTAGTAGCTGCCTGGAAAGACGGGATCAGCAGCTTTGCAGCAGTGCAACCCGCTTGTGTCATGGCCCCAAAACCTAGAAAGAGAAAGCAACAATGATGGAGGCTTTAAGGTTGCTCTGAACTGTGCCAAGGGCAGGGCTTGGACCTGGTCCCTTGACATCCCCAAAGCAGGACCACCGCGCTCTGCGGGGGTGTCCTCAGGGTGGGGGACATGATCCCTCTGGCGCTGCCTCGAGTGGGGTTTGGACCCAAGAAACCTAGACTCCATCCTGCTACTCGTGATGCTGTTGCAGAGAGAGGAGGGATTGATTCACCAGCAGAAAAGGGCAAGAATGGGGTAAATTCATCAGGTAACTTACTTTCCGTGAGCCGTTTGACCAGTGTATTAATTATGAAGTAGTCTCCCTCATAGAGTCAGGTGGCAGTGCAAGCCTTCAGGGGCCTTTCCACTTAATTATAAATGTTAATTCGCACGTCAGCCAGCCAGCCAGCACCCTCCCTGCCCCAGATTTTGAGCTGAGATTAGTCTGTCTCAGCTGATCCCTCCCTCCACCCAGCACACCCCAGAGCTGCCCTTTGCTAGGACAGCTTGTCTGCATGCGCCGCTGCAGTGGTCCGTGGTGGAAATGGTTGAGGGATATGCTCAGTTTGGGGTGGGGTGGGGATGAGCTGGAGGTGACCATTTCGGTGTTCAGCCTTTGCTTGGGGTTCTCGGTGCGAAGCCCTTTGCAGCGTGCCCCAAGCTGTGTGTGCTGTCCCCAAGGGCTGAGGCTTCAGGGCTCGTGGTGCTGCTCCCGAGGGGATGATGGGGACGGGAGTGGGTGCGATGCGTGGCCCCTGGCGTGGGCGGTGGAGGCACGGTGGGCGCTGTAGTGTGCCATAGTGCCTGAATTTGGTGCTGGCTCTGTGCTAGTAAAAGGGCTTTGTGTGGGCAGGGTCATCAGGCATCGCTCGTGGTTTATTCTGCTAAGTCCCAAAGAACAGAGTGTCATTGTAAATGTGATTATTCTCTTTTTTTTTTTGTTGTTGTTGTTGGGGGCCCCCTGGGAAAAGAAATCCATAGGTGCAGGTCTTCAGCTGGAGGCGAGGGCGTGCGCTTTGCTCAGCTGCTTCGAGCTGGAGCGGTGCCTCAGGGCAGAGCATCGCTCCGCCGGCACCCAGCCCCGGAGCCTGCAGGTGCGACGGGCCCAGCGGGAGCTCACCCTTCGCTCCGCAGCCTGTAAATAAATAAAATAAAATAATCATCCTGGTTGCAAACACAAAGCATTGGATTTTTTTTTTCCCCCCAGAAAGCATGTTTTTGTCTGCTGGTGATTGCTCACTATTCAATTATACTTTGGGGATTAGCATATATTTCCCATCCTGCCTCCTCTCTCATTTGCATTCTTCCAATAGCTCTTCTCTGCTCTTTTCTCCACCTGAAGTCTCTTCCCTCTTTCCTGTGAAGAAGTAAAACTAACCCCTTTGCCTGGGTGACCTATAAAAACGCCTTCACTTTTTTTTTTTTCCCTTCTTTTTTTCTCCAGTACATATGATGAAAAGCATGAGCTCATTGGGATTTTTATAGCCCAATCTGGCAGCTTTTTCAAATAACTTGGATGGTAAGATGTAATTTTAGTTTGGGTCCTTGCCTAAAAATAAAGAATAATTATTAGCACATCAGACGTGGATATTGTAAGTGTTGAAAAAGGACTTAAATTGTTCCACAGATACCGGAGCTGCCGCCCTGTGTCAGCACAAAGGTCTGTCACAGCCTGAATCCCATCTCTGCGCCGTGCATCCCGAGGACTTATAAGAAACACTAAAGTGTGTCAATAAATAAATGAGAAATGGGTTGTGCTGGGTGATACAGGTGGCTCTCCACAAAGCAAACAAGCAAAAAAAGGCATGCTTAAAGGGTTAATAAGCAATTAACAGGTGAGATGCTGAAGTCCAAAGCAGGAGGGTATGTTTTGAGCGTTGCATTTATTATTAGCAGTAACGTGGTGGTGTCGGCGTCTGTGTGTACCAGTGAAGCCTGGCTGTTGGGGATAGGTGATGTCTGTTATTTAGAGCCACTGGGAATTATTTAGAGCTTGGGAAAGGCAGACAGAAGCCATCCTTGTGTTCCTGGAAGCTTGTTGCCTTTTTCCAGCCACCTCAATTGATCTAAAGGTGGTCCAGCACTGCTGTCACCGTGCTCAGAGGCTCTGGGCTGCATTGGTGCTCTGGGTTGGATGAGTTTCCCAGGAGCAGCTCCAGCAGCACTATGCATCCTTGCCAGGAGCTGTGGCTGTGCTCATGAAAGGATGCGCAGGCACCTGTTTCATAGTGGTGGGTCATCTTTCTGTCATCGGTCAGGAGACGTGACTCCAGTGCAACCACCTTGCTCTGGTGATCTGTCCAAACCTCTTTCCAAAAGAGCTCATGATGTCCCTTGTCCCCCAGTGAGAGGACAAGGTGCATGTCACCTTGCCACAGAGGAGTCCCATTCTTAGCAGCTAATTTAGAGCGCTGGGAAGTAGTGCCCTGGAATCGCCTGAACCTTGCCTGAAGGCTCGGCGCGACGGCTCCTGAGCCCTTCAAACGAATCTGGGTTAGCAGAGGACTTTGCAGCCAGGGCTGCTCTGCTCCCCTCTGCTGCAATGGGCAGCTGGTGATGGTCCTGCCCCTGGGAGAAGTGTGGTGGGGCTGGGCGCGGTGATGGTTCCACCTCCATCACTCCACCTGGTTGTGTAGGTCCAGGGCTCATGCTGCTCAGTGGTGGCAGAAGAGAGCTTTTGATCCCGCTCTGCTGCCACAAGCCTTCCAGCGGGGCTTTTCACAGTGCTGGGCTTGCATTGGCTAAGCCCTTGGCAGAAGGGCTGAAGCCCGGGTCCAGCCCAGGAGCATCCCTGGTCTCCTGGAGGTGCTTAGCCCCAGCTGGAGTCAGCGCATGCCTTTCCCCTGTCCCTTTGTGAGGCTGGTTGGACACCAGGCATCGGGACGTGAGGAGCAAAAGCTGAAGGAGGGTCTCATGGTCTCCAAAGCAGCACTGGGTGTAGCATGTCCTCTGCGCCGGTGTTTTGGGGAGCGCTGTGTTTGCTTTTGCTGGCAGGTTGCATGAAAGAGATGAAAGTGCCCATGCTCTTCTCTCTCCCACATGCTACTGAGTGGCCGTGCTTTATCATACTTATTGATTTTGATCTTACAACCAATTTAACAACACAGCTCTCCCCAGCTTCTGGGTGCTCCTGACTTAATTAAATCCCTTTTCTGCTCTCCCGTCAGCCCCGTGGGTAGTGGGGGCTGGTCACAGGCTGGGGCACGGGGACCATGCCAAAAGGGGACAGGGGAAAGGGAAAGTGCCATCAAGGGTAAAAAGATCCCTGTGTATATCAGGGATAAGCAGCCTGATACAGGGGGAGTTGTGGGTGATGCTGGTGTGATGCATCCCAATTGCTGCTGGGGCCAGGCTTTGTAGCTGACCCCTGGCGCTGGGGCAGGGAGGAAGAGGAGGCTAGGAAAAGGAGTTGAAGCAACCTGGTTTGCTGATGTGAGAGCATTTCTGCTGCCGGGGTATCCTAGGAAACCCAGCCGCCTTTCTGGAGGGGCAGGTTGGTACCTGCTGTACCTCGGGGAGAGGGGGAGAGAAAGAGTGCTAATTGCTCAGCGCGCCAGAGAGCTGCTCTGGCCTGTAATTAGATGAATTAGTGGAACAATGACCCAATTTCCCTCGGTTTTTGGATTACTGCAAACAACCCTGAGGTTGCTGCCTCCCTCTGTCCCGCTCTCCTCCCTGTCCCTTCCTCCTCTACTGCAGCTCCCCCTCCTCCTCCTCACCCAGCACCTGGGGACCAAGCCCGGATTGGAGAGGAGGCCACGAGCTCCGGCACTGCTATCTGTGCTCCCGTGGCTCTGCCGGCATCCCCAAGATGCAGCATCACTCCCCCCCCCAGCAGGTACAGGGGCTCAGAGTATTTCCACTACTGGACTCAGTGTGCACCGGCTCCCTTCTGCCCCAGTTTGTTTTCCAGAGATGGGCTTAAAAAAAATCTTTGTGTTTTAAAAGAAAATCTCTGGAGTCCTTCCTGTGCCTGCCGGTTGCCTTCCAAGGTCATCAAACTTTCATTACTGTAGATTTTTGAATGCATGTAAGGTTCTCGGCTCCTTCTTAGCAATCCCAGAGGTAGGACTCTAAGGAAGCTCCATGTGTGGAAAAAGCCAGAGCAGCTGATGGCTGGAGGTGCTGCCAGAGGAGCATGGGTGACCATCAGGGCAACGACCCCCGTCTCTGGGGCACTGTCGCTGGACCATGTGCTACCTGCCTGGAAGGAAGGTTAAATGCACGCAGCTGTGATGAACACGGTGTTGGCAGCATTGAGTCCTCAGAGTGTGATTGCACGGCAGTGATGGCCAGCACTGCGGTGTGGGACTGTCCACAGCCATCCTGGTGTGTGTGGGGCATCGATGGCGGGGGGACGATGACGATGACTGTCAGGGCTGGGTGGCCTGTGGGTGGCTTTGGCGGACCGTAGTGGCTCATGAACTTTGGTGCTAGCATCTAACAGGGCTCACTGGCATGCAGGCTTTGGGAGGCATTGAATCTCTACCTGCACAGGGGAGTGATCTTTCTCATGGCTTCCCCTAGCCTGGCGTGAGAACATGGCTTTTGGCAGTGGGGTGGCTGAGGGCTTTGCCCAGGGTAACTCTGCTCTCTCCTTGTCTGCCTGCAGCATCCTTGCTACCGCTGGGACGCACTTCAACACCCACGTGGACCTGCGGACACTGCGGGCCGTGCGTGTGCTCAGACCTCTGAAGCTCGTCTCGGGCATTCCCAGTAAGTCGGATGCTCCTGATCCTCCTCCCAGAGTGTCCACGCCCGTCCCTGATGTCCTTCATTGTGAGAAGGAGCCTTGTGCCACCTCGGAGATGTAGAGTGCAATCAGGGAAGAGGCGGACAAACCTCCCCTTGGGGCGGGGATCTTACATGCTATCTTCCTAGCAGGCTCTGGGGTAGCCTGCAGGGGAGGGAACTCAAGGATGGCAGTGTTTGGTGTCCCCGGGTGGCATTTCCCCCCACTCAGCCTGCTCTGTGCTGCTACAAGGCTGAGCTCGGTGGCTCGCCGGGACCCACCAGCGGCTCCGCTTCGCTGGCCAGAAGGCGGTGGGTGGATCCTTTCAGGACTGAGGTTTATTCAGGGGAGTTTTCATTTTTTTGCAAGATTGCATCTGCTGGCACGGGGATAAATAAAGAAACTAGGCTGTTGCCAGCACTGGTCCTCCCATCCCTCCTGCCCTCGGCACTGGCTGGGTGGTGTGCTGGATCCATGCCTCCGGGGCAGCAAGGGGGACAGAGGCCGTGCACAGGCCGTGTCCCACCAAGCCCAGGTGGGACAAGGACAGACAGGACACCAGAAGGGGGGACCACATCCAGAAACCAGTTCTCCCGGAGCCTTGCTCTGCAGCCTGGCCCTCCCTGCTCCCCCTAGGATAGTGCTTTCCTCCATGGCCCTCAGCTGCCTAGAGGGATGCTCCAGGCTGTGTTGGTCTCTTGCCATCTGTCTGATGACTGTCCGTCCTCTCTGTTCACTGTCCTCCTCTTGCCAGAGGCGGGATGGACATGCTTCAGCCAGGGGGTTTGCATCACCATGTTGAGCTGTGCTCTTTCTTTCCCCTCCCAGGTCTGCAGATTGTGCTGAAATCCATCATGAAGGCCATGGTGCCTCTTCTCCAGATCGGCTTGCTGCTCTTTTTTGCTATCCTCATGTTTGCAATCATCGGCCTGGAGTTCTACAGCGGGAAGCTGCACCGAGCCTGCTACACAAACAATTCAGGTGGGGAGAAGGGCTCTGCGTCCACTTTGCATCCTGTGGGTGGAAAACAGCTAGGATGAGCACATGTTGCTATTGTGGGAAGCCCAGGGCCGAGAAGATCCTTCATTTTGCTTTGTGCACATCACCTAGTTGCATTCAGGATGTCCCTAGTTTTTTATGGGAGCAGTGTGTGTGCAGCCAGGGCTAGTCCCAGTGGCGTCCCCTGCTCTGCCCCAAGCCCATCTGCGTTCAGGCTCTTTGCTTTGCCAGTCCCCTGCCTCTCTCTTACCTCTGCCTCCTTTGGCTTTCTGCTGTGTGCTTGCAGGTGAACTAGAGGAGCTGGACCCCCCCCATCCATGTGGGGTGCAGGGTTGCCCCCCAGGTTATGAATGCCGGGAGTGGATTGGTCCCAACGATGGGATCACACAGTTCGACAACATCCTCTTTGCTGTGTTGACCGTCTTCCAGTGCATCACCATGGAAGGGTGGACCACAGTCCTGTACAATGTGAGTAGCGCTGCTCTGGGGTCTCTTTGGGCAGCTGGGCATGGGGATGGGGAGCTGGAGACGGTATTTTTATGTGCTGGAAACCAATAAGATCCTGAGTTTCCTTCATGATGGAGATGGGGTTGGTCCTTCCGATTTGGGTTGGAGATGGGGGATAGACAGGAGTGCGTTACGTGTCTCTGGGCAAAGGGAGCTCTAAGGGCTTGGCCTCCATCTCTGGGCTGGCTGTGCAACCCGGTGCAGAGAGCGAAACCTTGTGGGCGCGGGCTGCAGCAAGCCTCCTGTTCAAGGGCTGTCCCTGGGGAGCCATCCTTCCTTCCCTCCTCCTCCTCCTGTGCTCCCCAGGGCAGCTCTGTAAGAGTGGACGTGGTTTCTGGGCACCGTGCATCCACTCTCCCTGCGGACCAGGCGGCGGGTGTGCCTGCATCCCTGCAGTGGCCTTGAGAAGCCCCAGAGCTGGACTCAGACCCTCTCCCTGGGGCAGGGGCAGCATTTCGATGTCTGACAGGGAGCTGAGATCTTTGACATGCTACAAACATCTGTTGGTGCTGATGAAGGAAGGAATGTCTGGACTGGGCTCCTGTGGTTTGCAGCTGCTTGAATTTGCCAATGCCTGAGCCCTTGAGGTGCCCAGGGAGCAACTTGGGGGCAAAGCTGGAAGCAGGAAAAAAGCTACTGGCGATCACAAAGTGCAATATCTCTGTGGGCTATTGGCCATATATGTACGTTTTAGTTTATGGGCTAGAAGCAACCGTGCCAGTTCCGTTCCCAGCCTAATTTCAGCATCAATTTTGGCGTCATTGCACCGGGAATGTTTTTATACCCTGGTTCCCATAATGCCTGGAGATTTGCAGAGGGGCATTGCTCCACGGGAGGCAAATTGGATGGCTTGTGATGGGGAAACATGCTTTGATAGTTACTTTGTTGTGAGCAGAAAGGCTGTTTTTTAACCCCAGGCGAAGGCACTGTGCTGCCAGCGTTGGGGTCCTCCTCGGTCCAACCCAGAATCTTTCTTGGAGTGCTGGTTGGCATGTGCCGGCAGATGGACCATGAAACCCAGACTGGGGTAGAAATGAGAGAGTTCATGGCACAGGCTTGACTGTGCCATGAGGATTTGGTTTTCCTCTTCCTAAAGGAAAAGGCAGTGTCAAGATGTTGCTGCTTCGGTGGGGAAATCAGGCAAGATTGAACCACCTGGGAGTTCAGAAAAAAAAAAAAAAGAACATTTTTTGGCTGCTTCTGGTGTATCAATGGGATTAGAGACTTAAATTACAGCGCTTATTGCCCAGGCATAATTAAGTATAGTGGGAAAGGTGATTTCTCCTGCCTGGTGGTGTGGTTCCCCTGCCTTTAACACGGCTGGGCAGCTCCTGCCTGCTTACACCGCTGTGCCACAGCCCGTGCATGCCCAGCACTGCCCGTGTCCAGCACCAGCGACCTGCCCTGCACCTTCTCTCTTGTATTAATGACCGGCTCTCTGCAAAACCCAGTGGCTGCTTCCATCGGTGCTCCCCATGTCCCCTCCTCTCCATCCTTTGGCATCTGCAGCAATCAACAGCAGCGCTCCCCGTGCTAGAGCTCCGGTTACGGTGTGCGAGGAGCCAGTAAGCTACACGGATGGGCAATTTATGGTCTAACCGACCCTGAGGGTTTCTACCAGCAGTTCATGAGAAAGTCTGGTCCCCTACCATTTAGGGTGTCCTTACTGGGAAGGCTGGAGCTGATCCTTTTGATATCTGGGATCTGCTGATCCACCATCTGGATGTTGCTGGGGGTGAAGGGTGGGAGATGCTGCTGGGAGCACTGATAACCATGGTCTGGAGGATCTACCCTGTGGGATCTCCTGTTTACCACCGTAGCTGCTAAATCAAGGGCTTTCTGGGTCGCTTGGGGAGCCACCGCCCCTGTATCTGAATGCTCTTCCCAGCACCAGTCGCAATGCCGGGCAGATGCCACGGTGTCCCTGATGGCCAGGACCATAAGGTGCCTCCCTTTCCTGCTCCTCTGCAAAGAACCAGTTATTACTTACCTATAATGGAAAGGATTAAGGACCTTCCTTGGCTTTTAATTGAATGAGGATTGAGACCTTGATATAGCAAAATGCTGCTGATTCACTTTGGGAGGCGGCGAGGGACAGAGACTGTCGGGCAGCACCTCCTACCCTCCCCAGGGACATGGGCTGTCTCACAGGGTGCCTCTAGGTTTGAAGTGCTCTAGGTTTGCTGCCTAGAGGCAGCAAAATGGGCTTCTGCCTTATTTTTTTTTTTAATAGAAAAATGAGCCATACATATGGGGCGTGTCCCCAGGGGATGCTGGAGGAGGGCTGGACAGGGGTGGAAAGCCACTGGGATGCTCTGCCATCACCTTCGTCATACGGAGCAGCAAACCAAAGCAGGCTCCCACTGCTAACCAGCATGGACCTTGCCCAGCACATGCCTCAGGTTTGGGTAGACTGGCAGGGGACTGTCTGCTTTCCCACCAGAGTAAAGCGATGGGAGGCTGCGTCCTTGCAGGTTAACGCTGCAGCCTTGCAGAGGAGACAGAAATGGCAAGAAAACTACTTGAGCCATCTCTAAAGAAAATTGCTTACTATAGAATTCCCCTGTGTAACTGTATCGTGATTTTAAGATCCATTTTTCCACAATTTTACCGGGTCTAGAAGCGCGGCTCCTGGAATTTGTAGATAGCTTTACGAAAAGCTAATTGTCCCTGTGGTGCTTTTCACGTGTGTCATTTCATGGATTTGCTTGCCTTTTGCCTTGTTTTTGTAATCCTTGCCTGCGTGTAATGCTGTCTTGCTAGGTAGAAATCACAGTATAGGTTAAAAAAAAAAATAAAAAGCCTTAAACTGTGGGGTGTTACAGGTGTTCCAGCTCCTGTCCCTGGAGGCCTAATTTCTTACAGAGGGGCTAAGGACTATTTTGCTTTTCTTTTTATACTGGAGAAGATGCCCCTTCCCTGGGCTGGCTCGAGACCAAACCTGGTTTCTGTAGGGACCAGAGGGAAAAATAATGCTGGCAAAGAGGCTCACTGTCCTACTTGTCCATCTCTGCTGGTGTGCCGGTGCGGGTCAGGGGCCGGGTTGCGGTTTTGTCATTAAACGGCAGCGCTGGGGTCTGGCTGGGGGGGATGGCAGGGCCATGGCACAGGGTGCTGAGCACCAGGGCTGCCTGGGCACAGCAGGGGTGCCGGGTGGTGCTGGTGGCTTCGGTTAGAATCGTTTAGGTCGGAAAAGACCTTTAAGATCATCAAGTCCAAATGGATGCTGAGCCTGGATCCCCCCCCCCCCCCCGGTCCCAGAGAGCAAACAGGAGAGGAGTTTGAGATTGTGATTTCCTCTGAAATGCCGACTCGAGAGGCGGTATTTATTTACCGAGATTGTTTATTTGCTTTCCTGTTTGGAGGCGTTCAGCTGCTGTGCTTGCAGGTAGCGAGGAGGAGCCTGGCTTGCTGGGACCTGCCACTCTCCTCTTCCCCCCACGCTGCCGGGAGCTGAGATGGGAAGACAAACACCCGTGGCAAGCACGTGCTGGCACCGTGGGCTGGTCTGGTGGGCTCTGCTGGGAGAAAGGGGTCAGCCCTGCCTGTCCCGGCTGCCTCCCTTGCCTGGAGCACTGCTCTGTGCTCTCCGGAGCTGCCGGAACCGGTAACACCGGCCACGCGGCACGGGAACCCCAACACCCAGTCAGGAATTGGTTAGTCCAGGACAAACGAAAGCACAAGTGCGTGGAGAAAGCTGCTGTTTGTAGCTGTGGGAGCGATGTGGACGTGGATGGATGCAGGCGGGGGAGCCAGGGCTGCCTGCACCTCCTGCCGGCGTTGCTCGTGGGGACTGAGGCTGCCACGAGGTGCCGGTGGTTGCAGTTGGAAGCGGTTGCTGAGGTTGCGTGTGGGTTGCAGGAGGGCCACGGGTACAAACATGGGCGTGTGTCCAGCCGTGGCCCTGGGCACCCTCTGCTTCACGCTGGGACCGGCTCCAAGCGCTTCACAAATGCAGCGTGGCTGGTGCCGCGAACCAGCTCCTGTTCCCTGCAGGGATCTGGCCGTCAGGTTGAACTCCTGAGCCTAACGTTGTGGCCTCGCTAAAGCCCCGAGAGTCGGAGCAACCTGCAGACAGGCAGGTATGGGTACCTGCACGGCAGTGATAACCAAGCTGCAGCTGGGTCATGCGAAGAGCCAACTTGACTTCCAGAGGGCCACGGCTATTAGCAACCACAGGTGGAAACATTTGCCTCCTAAGCACATGCGTTAAAGCAGCACTGGAAGAGCATGCATGCTGCCAATTAAAAATGCATGGGAAGGCCTAATGGGAGCTAGCGGGCCACAGTTGCTTGCTATAAACCCAAAAGGCCTCTTGTGGCACAAGGGGTTAGGGCTGTGGGGAAGCAGGAGGACAAAAAGATATGGGGAGCCTTAGGAGATGCCAGGGCTGGCTGCTGGGAGCCTTCTGGGTGCTTTTGCAGCAGGAGGAGAGCATTTGTTTGGGGGAAAGAGGATCAAGTCCCCTGGCAGCTTCCAAAATATCTCGGGAAAGGCAGTGCTTGTGGGCAGATGTGTGTGCCGTAGCCTCGGGCGAGATGGGGTGCGCAGGTCTTGCAGCCCCGTGCAAAGCAGAACAGCCGCCTGCAAACCGCCCGGCGGCTGGGAATGCGCTCGGTTAGGTGCGAAGCGCGAGCTGTGCATGCAGAGACTCCCCAAGAGCGGCTGTGAAACACCGAGCTGTCACAAGGAAAAGGGATTTGCAGCAAGTGTGACTCAACCGCCACGTGCTTCCAGCACGCCCGAGGTGCTGCGGCCAGGAGGCTGCAAGGGGAGGACAACCTGCAGGAGTGCTGGAGCCCGCTGTCACCCCGGTGGTTGGGGTCTCCTCTAAATGTGGGGTGCAAAAGGGCTGAGGTGAACCTCATCATGTGTGAGAGGAATCTCACCACGTGCATGGGTTGGGGTTTCGTGCTGCTGAACGCAGGACTGGGTTTTCAAAAGTTGGCTTGAGCTGGGTTTGACTGTGAAGCATCAAACCTGAGATCTTCTGCTGGAGCCTGGTTTTCAAATGTGGTGGAACATCCATCCTTTTTTTTTTTTAAATGCAGCCCTGATTTGGGGCTCCCTGGGAAAGGGAGGTGTGTTAAATCACTGGCTGTGCTGAAGCACATGGATTGTAGATGGGCGCAAGACTCGGTGGTCCTGCTCCCTGCCAGGTCTCCAGCTGCATTACTTGAGTGGCCTTGGAGGGGCTCAGAGGAGGAATGTGCTGCAAGACAGTTATTTTTCCGTGTGTGTGTACAAAATGGCTCATTGCTTGTTGGCCTAAATTCCCGGGGTGTCACGGTCATCCCGTGGGATGCTCAGCACTTGGCTCCTCTCCCCAAAGCACCCGTGTGTGAACAGTGTGAGTGGGACCTGAGCATCGTGCAGGTCTGGGTGTATTTCTCTTGCCTTTTGGAGAGCGAGGGCAGTGCTTGGCTTTATGTGGGGCAGCCAGAGGCCAGCAAAATTAATGACTTGACCAGAGAGGAGTTGGGGTTTGCTTGGACCTGGAGCCGAGCTGGGAAACCTCCTTGAGCCCTGGTGCTCCCAGAAGCTGCTTCAGCTCCTTTTGGATATCATTACCTGTCCCCTGCAGTCCCTGCTCCCAGGGTGAGAGCTACAGCGGTGTCAGCCACATGCCAAGGCTCGTAAGGACTCTGCAGCGAGGGCCAGTGGTGCAAAGACCCCCCCAAAAATAGCACCTGCCCGGACACCACGGTGATGGGCAGAACACCGGGGGAGCTCAGTACGGGAGTGGTCCCACAACCGGAGGCTGAGCCTGCCCTGCTGCTCCTTCGGGCACTGTGGAGGATGAAGCTGGGAGTGTGATGGGTAACGGTGGTTCCCGGCAAGGAGCGGTGCTGGCTAGAGCTGGTGTCTGGGGAGAGGAGGAGGAGGAAGAGAGGCTGCGGACCAGACAAGATGGGAGTGGTGGTGAAAGGGGGGAACCACTTGGCTTTTTAGCCCTCTGTGCCCTGGGATGATGCCAGGCTCTTGAGCTGGAATGCTTGCAAAGGGAAAAGGAGTCCCTTCTTGTGTGTTTTAAATTAAAATGCAACACAAAAAATATCCTGTCGGGGAGGTATGAAAATTTAATCAACACCCAGTGCTCTTAGCAGCTCGGTAGCAAGCACAGATCTTAATGTCTCTGCAGCTATTCCTGGTGACTCCCAGCCGTGCGGGCGAAGTGAGGTGTGCTGTGGGGGACATGGGGGCTGCCAAAATGTTCCCGGCACTCGTGGCACCGCAGGACATAGCCCCTTCCTGCTTCTTCCTCTGAAACGTTAAATGCTGAGTGTTTTAAGTGTGATTAAGTTAGTGAGGACTTTGGAGAGGAGACTTCAAGTTCCACCCTGAAAGTTTAAAACCTTCCTAACTTTTCATGAAACAAGCTGTTTCCCCAAATGGCTCCTGTTGGTGCCCGAGCCGGCAGCTCA
>VZSZ01002353.1:527433-627951 GCA_013398815.1 Ibidorhyncha struthersii | reverse complement strand
CCCCTTCCCCCCCCCCCTTTTCCCTCTGTGTGTGGGTGTGTGTGTGCGCGCTGAAATGACACAGCAAGAAACAAACTGTGTCTGCTGGATCCCCAGCTTTGCAGGCATGTTCTATCAAAAGCTCCCTGCCCACACCCTCCTCCCTGCCCGCGCGGGAAAGTCTTGTTCCTAGACCGTCTGCCGGCAGGAGTGGAGGAGCTGAGGGGCTGGTGGAGGCACTGATGCTCCAGCACTGATTCTCTGCACTGCTGTACAACTCCAGGCTCAAGGAAGGGAGGTGGCAGGGGGTTCTTGGTGCTGTCTGGTCCCTCGTTGCTCATCTTTGTTAAGACCAGGGCCTCTAATTTCATTACTGAGTTTGGTGCTGGAAATTGTGCCGGCGAGGCTTTGCAAAGCTCTTTCCACACCTCTGTGGTGCAGCACGTGCTGCTGTGCATCAGGGCTGGATTGTGGGAATATTGGGGTGAGTTGGGGTCCTCAAGCGAAGGTGCACATGGGTCTGTCGCCCCAGAGCATCGCAGCCAGAGCTGGGGATGTTCCTGCATCTAGGAAACATATAATGAGGCCCAAGCTGCCTCTCTGGGCTTGCAGTGTGCTCAAAATCAAGCAGGGATCCAGCTTGGCAATCACCAAGCCCCACTGAAAAAACACCCCAAAAGCTGATCCCATGAAAACCATGTCCTGCTGCAGCACTCAGGCTCTGGGTCCAGCCAGAGAGCCAGTGGCGCTGGCACGTGTCCAAGCCCGATGCTGAGGATCTGCACTGGGAACGCTGGCGCTTGACTTAGCCAAGCACTGGGTGTAAGGAAGGCTGTGGAGCTTTGCAAATACTCCACCAGGAAAAGTTCATCCCGCCTGCAGGGCAGCTAGGGAGGTGCCCTCATCTGGGGCTGGAGAAGGCGCAGGAGAAGTCCAGGCAGGGAAGAGGTGGGGATTCAAAAGCAGAGGCAGGGGAAGCCCAGGGGTCACAGCAAAGGATGGCCGAGGGGAGAGGAGGAGGAGGAGGCACGCGTGGGGACAGGGTCTGTGGATTGATGCTGGGGCATCTGGGTGCAATTTCTTGGTGGATCGGAGGAGAACAGAACAAAAACTGGTCTCCACGCCTATTTCAAATGTTTTGAAAACATGTGATTTTCAGCAATGCTTCTAGCAATGCATTCTCTGCATTCCATTTAGAAAACAGAAAAATGAAATACATTGGGTTTTTTCCTGTCTCCCCATTCCTTCCCCTTCCCTGCACGCACGCATGGACACGAGCATGCCCACGCGCTGCTGGGCTTTGCTGAGCTTTGTGCACCCCTCTACAGGGACTCCTGACTGCTGCCTGCCCCCGGCACCCCACAGCACCCTGGGGGCTGCAGGCAGGGCATCGGGCAGGAGGAGGTGCCCACCCTGCCTGGAGACCCCACCAGGCGGCCGTGGCAGGATGCGTCCCGCCGCGGGCCAGCCCCGGCCCTGCAAAGGAAATGTACCAATTTCCTCATTAACCTGATTTGGAAAAGCAAAGCATTTTCATTCAGATCTTGTCCAGCGCCGGAGTCGCTGATGGATACCAGGCAGGGCTGGCAGGGAGTGAAGCATGGGCCTGCATGCAGGAGATCAAATTATCACTATTAAAGGGAAGAAAGAGATCTGTTACTGCGCTGGGGAGAGCGGGTGTCAAGGTCTTGAGGGAACCAGTTAGGGCAGGGAATCTGCTATAAGGCATTTATTTACACACACACACACACTTTTTGCTGGAGTATGGAATTTTTGAGGCCGTTCCTGCTGCTTTGCGTGTGTTTCTCAGCTGGTTGCTGCCGTGGTTTGCAGGGAGGATCGGGTTGGGGGCCACGGAAGTGATGCTGGGGGGATGGCATCACCTGTGGTGGGGGCATGGTGTGTGTCACTACCAGGCAAAGCCCATCAGGAGTTGTCAAGCTGAGGATCTGGCAGACGAATCATGAGAGCTGTGGTGTTTTCACACCTGCTGTCCCAGCGGGTCTGCTCTGCCCCTGCGCTGGGCAGCAAGCCCCTGGGAAGTGCTGGGGGAGGCAGGCACATCGCCCAGGGTAAAGCCTCCTGAAATCCCAGCTTTCTCCATCATCCTCAAACTTCCTTCAGCTGAGATTGCAGCTCTGGGGACAGGCAGACCTCTCCTGCCCAGCTGTGGCAGTTGGGACAGTTTGGTCACCCTGTCCCTGCTCATTAAAACTTGCCTGCAATGCAGGCAAAGCCACAGGTCCCTGTGGGAGCTTTCTATGGGGTGGGACATCCTTGGCAGAGGACCACAATGAAAGCAGGGTGGGGCCACCCGTGCTGCTGGAGGTCCCGTGGATTTTCCTCCCCTCCTTCCTGTAGCACAGCACTGCTGTATTCCCCACACACATCATGGCCAGTTGGTTACGGTAATGAATGTATATTACCCTGATCTAATTATGTGCCATTTTGGTCCAGATTCAAACAGAAACCACAGCAGCTCTCTTCTAATGCAGATGGATTTTGGCAGGGCACTTGACTGCCTGTGGGGCATCAACATGAGCAGTTGATGTTGGCCAAGCTGGTCATGGAGGTCTCCAGGATGGATGTCCTGCTGGGGAAGGGGCAGAAAGGGGCTCCCCTCCTCTCCAGGGCAAGCCTGAAGTGGGAGCCCAGCCCTATTACTAGACACTGGAGAGTCACTGAAGGTAGATTGCTGTGTGAATGAAGTCCAGTGGTTCCCCACATCCTCCTGCTCCCCAAATGAGTTGAGTGCCTAAGGTCTCAGTCCCCAGTCCCCCACCCCAAGCTGGTGGGCAATGAGTGGCCATTAAAGGAGCCCTGCACAGGCAGAACTCGCTTTCTGTTTATTTTTAAGTAGGAGAGACTGAATTTGTGGGGTTTCTTTGTTCCCCCCCTTCCCCTATAGCAAAGAATTCCTAAAGTTTCCCATGTGAGTGGAGCCTGAGGGAGGGTACGTGTGGGCTGCGAGCTTGTGCTTTGCATTCGACTCGGGTATATATTTAGATTTCTTTAGATTTCTGGCCCCCCGAGTGAGACTTGCTTTTGCAGCTCCCTGTGCCTTTTCCCGCCCTTTGGAAAAAAAAAAACCAAACCAAAACCCAAACCCAGTACAAGAGCTGCCGAAAGAATAACCCCATGCTGGGGGTTGAGAAGCAGGAGCCGGTAGGGGCTCCTTCACCGGGTGGGGACCCACCATACCAGCTCTGTTCCCCCATGAGGGTCCTGCTCCCACTCCTTGGTGGTGTCATTTATAGGCTCAGAGGCTTTGCTGGCAGTGGGATGAGTCATGTCCAAGATGTATGGTGGTTCAGCTCCAGATGGGACTCTCCACTGATATGTTGGCATGAGAAACACCTTTGGGTGTGTAGTCCTTGGAGAACCTGTGGCTCCCTAGTCTTTACCGACAAGCTCTCGTTGGTTGTGTTGGGTATGCCTGGAGACAGCCACAGACACATTTCTCAGTCTGGTGGCCGTGGGAGAGCTTGGGTGGTTTAGGTTGGTGGAGTGCATATCGAAAAGGTGGTTGTCTTAAAGGGAAGGGAAGAAGCAGCAAAGATCAGCTGTCAGGCAGCTCCTCCGTTTCCCAGAGGGCTTGGGTGAACAATGGGACCTGGTCTCCAGCACAGGGAGCCAGAGACAGGAGACAAGGAATTTCTTCATTAAAGGAGTTACAGCATTCATGTAATTTGGGGATTGAACTCCCTGTGTCTACCCTGACCTCTGCACGTGAGTTCTGCCACCTGGTACCTTCAGCAAAGGGGAAAAAAAAACGTGGGAAGGTGCAGCAGACCAAGGCAATGAACCACTATCTATGGAGGGATATTAAGAACAAGCGATGCCCCAAGGGGATGGGAAAAGGGGCTGCTCGGTCAAGACAACTACATCTTGGTGCCGAAGAAGTTAGGAAGTGTTATGGGAGCTGCCAAAAGTCACACTAACATGGACCTCGTGAAGGATGCTCAAAGGGGCAGCGAGCGGTTCCCCACCTCTGCAGATGGAAGCAAGGCACGGTGAAGTGATGGCTGGGGAGATTTGTGCATGGATGGATATTCACCCCGGCTTTTGGTCAACACCAAGACAGAGGCAACAAAAAGGGCTGGATAGTGGGAATGAGGACACAGGCATGAGCTCAGCTGATGTGGAAGCCAAGAGCCGAGACCATCACACCCATCAGCCCAGCGCTCAGGATGGCTTCCCCCCCTCCCCGTACTTGGAGGGAGCTGGCACATGAAATGGCAGGTCTGGTAACAAGTATTTTTAACAACTCCATCGAGTTGGGGGAGGCACCATCTGACTGGAGAATAGCGAATGCAATGCCTATATTTAAAAGCGGGGGGAGGAGGGGAAAAAAAAATAAGGCAGGCAGGAATAGGACTGAAAGCCTGACCTCGATCGCATGCCATTTTGGAACAGGTTTGGAAGGCAAAAGAGGAAAATGAATCATGGGTTTGCCAAAGGTAGGTCACTCCAGGCTAACCTGGCATCAGAGACCTGGAAACGCATAGAGCTGCTCTTTGTAGTAAAGCTTTTGCTATGGGAAAGTGTTAATGAAGTGGAAAAGAGGGGAAGGACAAGAGGAGCTCTGCGAGGCTGGCAGGGAAGTGAGCAGCGTTGGGATAGCGCTGGGTGATGTTGAGGGGACGTAGTGGCTGGCGACGACCGGTGGGGCTCCTCGGGAATGAGTCACGGGCTTTCCTGCTTCCAGCTTACGGCATCGGCTGCCTTCCCAGCCAGAGCTGGGGGGACGGAGGCTGCCGCCCCGTACTGGAGGAGTTTGTGGGCTGGAGGAAGAGATGTGGGATGCAGTGAGAAATGGAAAGCTATGTGCTTGTTGAGGAACAGCAAAGATATCTCCTAGGAGCCCAGGTCTTGCTGATTGGGAAGTAGCAGTGTGGAGGAGGAAGGAATGAGTGAGCGAGCACACGGTGACCACAGGCCAGTGGTTTCCTGGAGGAGCAGGGATGTTTGCAGGGAGGATGGCAAAGCCTTGGTAGGATCATGCAGGGATGGAGTGGGACCGATCAGAATTGTACACTCGGGTCTCCCGTGTCGAGGGAAGATGAACTGAGCCTGGACTGGAGCAGGGAAGGTGCTACTAGATAAACAGGGAGGGAGAGCCAGTCATACAAGACAGAACTGGAGGAACCTTGCTTTGGCTAGCAAAGCAGAGGCCTGGGGATGGCTATGATAGCTATCTATCAATACATCAGGATGGGAAACAGTATTTCAGCCAAAGGCCAATTCTGGTAAAAGAACAGAGGGACATATAAAATGACCATAAATAAATTTAGACTGAAAATTAGAGCAGCTATTAGAGAATCTGCTTGAGGAGCCTTCCCGTGGGAATGGTGAGTTTTTAAGGTAGAGTTGACAAAAGTCTGGGAAGATTGCATGACGTGATGGGGTCTGGACTCGGCAACTCTGTGAGACCCTGTCAGTCTGCGTCCTCTCTCAGGTAAACACAGCCAGGTGTGGCGGTTCCTTTGGTTTCCTGGGTAGATGTGCTTCAGCTTTGGGAGTGGAGAGATGGGAATGCATCCACTTGTGTGTACGCACACGCACTGTTCTGCGTGCTGATGCCCTGCTGCACTGGATGCTTTGTGGTCATGCTCATGCTCATGACCATGAGCTAGAGGAGCAGTGGAAGATGCAGAGCGTGTGAGATGCCAAGCCCCTTGTGTTTCTCAAACAAGTCCCCTTGTCCCCCCAGCTGGGCCCTCTGGGTGCTGCAAAGGTTCTGGAGCAACTCTTCTAGCCTCTTGGGGAATCAAAGGACAAATTTTGGCAGTCAAAATGGCCAAACAGGTACCAGATGATGGGCTGGAGCCACCGCAGCTGGCTGGGCATGACCAGCTCCTGCTTTTGTAGGGACAATTGGGATGTGCCCTGGGAAATTTTATCTTGGGGCTGGAGCATCCTGGCACAGCTGGTACCAGCCAGGGAAGACCCATGTGGCTGCTCAGGGTGACACTGTTCCTGGGCCTGCTGGCATCGTCCTGGGTGGCTGGGACCATTCCTGAGCTTGCTGTGGTCAGTAGTGTGTCCTCTGGGATGTGGGGTCCATGGCCACAGCTCCCCATCCCCTTCCCTGTGTAGTAGTGTTCCTCCTGGAGCCACTGACTGCTAGCAGTGCCAGACATGTAACGCCCCAAAACGCCTAAAATCTCTCTAATCCCCTTTACCGCCACCCCTTGGGAGATGGGTACACAAATGCACAGAGAGGTGGAGATCGCAGACAGCCTGTCCTGGCAGGGCCCTGCCGAGCCCCTGCCTCAGCTCTCCCAGCTGTGAGTCCTTGGTGCCACCAGCTTTGGCCATGTCCACAAACTGCGGTGGGAAGAGGTGGTCTGGGTGCTGCTGCTGGTATTGCTGGCTGATAACCCCGGGGAAATAGCCCTCTGCTCCATCATTTCATGCCTGTCTCCCTCTCCATCTCCTGCTGCACATCACTGGAGGGGTGTCCATGGCCCAGCCCTGGGGTAAGGTGTCTCCTTCACCTGCAGGAAAGGAGCTCGTCTGTTTTGCATCCCCTGTGCCAAGGGCCTTGGGGAAAGCCTGTGATTTTTGCGCAGGAGCCAGTTTCAAAGGCGAGTGATCCTGGCACGGGTGTCAGGTACCCAATGGCATCTTGGTGGAGACCTGAAGCCCAGCCAGGCTCAAGCCAAGGAGTTGCACGATGCCTTGTAAACTGATGCCGTGGCAAATGGTGGTGTTAGAGCAGAGCACAGTGGCCTGGGTGTCTCTGCAGGTTGGTGATGAGCGTTGGCTGTATGGTATTCCCATGTATCATTCCCACCTCCCTGCTCTCGCTTCTCCCATGGCCTGGAGGAAGGGGGCTAGGGTGGACTGGGACTCTTGAAAGGTGCAGAACCTTGAGAAGACACGTGTGGTTTCCCTGGTGCTGAAGGACAAGGGTGTTGAGTCTTTCCAAATGCTTTCCCCAGCCTCAAAGTCCTTACTGCTGCTGGGTGCCAGGTGCTCTTTCCACTGGGGTCTCTGCCCACAGCATCCCCCCCCCGGTGCTGTGGTCGATGCCTGCAGCGGGATGTGCTGGCATTTCCCTTCCTGCCTTGGCCTCAGTGTCAGGGTGGTGGGGACACCCAGCTGAGGTTCCTGCTGACACGTCAGTCACCAAAGGAAGACGCCAGCGTGGTGGCTTTCTCTCGCTTGTTGGAGACGTGCTTCTCCCCTTGCAGAGCCTCATCTCGCCTCCTGCACTGGCTGACCGGGAGATGTGGTGCCAATGACTCAGACAAAGATGAGGGCTTAATTAGCACGGGGAGAGGGGGGAAGAGAGAGAAAAGAGAAAGAGCCTTTCATTGCAACAAGATTGATACCACCTCCCCCAGACAGTCACGTTCTGCCGCATCACCCTCCAGCCCGGCATCATGTGCGCCGTGCCTGACACTGGAGGACAAATGGGGCCTGGGAAGCAGCTGCGAGGTACAGAGGGGCACTACTTTATTAAAAGCCTCAGTGAATAAACGTCTGGAGGTACAGAGCAGGGCTCGCCAGCAGACTTTTTAGCTGTTGGGCTTTGCCCTGTCGTTAGAGCTCCCTTCCGCTCTCAGCTCCTTGGGGTTGGGATAACTCACCCAGGACACAAGGGTGCCTGTGATTTATTACCAATTGTGCCATCAACAAAATGCTCCTGTGAAGGTGTGGGGCTTGTCCACACCAGCCCCTTTCCCCCTCTGCATGGAAGGATGAGCAGTGGCTGCCTCTTCTTTAGCCGCCAGCTTCCCTGGCCCTAAGGTACCTCATAAGCCTTGTGCTTGGCCAGCGCTGCTGCTGCGGGGCTGCTTTGCCCTGTCTCCCTGATGTACAGGGGAGCACCGAATCAAAGCTGCCGCACCGAATCAAAGAGGCATGCTCAGGGTGGCCCCCGCACCCTCAGCACCACGATTTTGGCCTGCACGTCCCTGGACCTCTGCCCGCCCACCACTGAGAGATGGTACCACTGTCTTACACCCTCTGTGTCCCTTTAGGAGTGGTAGGAGGAGACAGAGGAGAGTAGCCCTGCCCGATGAGGGCTGGAGGCCATGGAGGAGAGTGTAACTGGGGCAGGACACCAAGGGGCATCAGGACACTGCTGGTCGGGAGCTCCTCTGCAGGCATGCTTGCACAGGCAGCATCTGGTGCCCAACAAGGCTCGGCAGGCATGGCCACCTCACCCTGAAGGAGCCTGGTGCGGCCAGCCTGGAGGGAAAATTGCCACCATACTGAAGCTAACGCACCCTCCCTCTGCCCCAGGTGCTGGTGTTGAAGATAACGTCACACATGTTTTTTCTTTCCCCTCCAGACCAATGATGCCTTAGGAGCCACGTGGAACTGGCTGTACTTCATCCCCCTCATCATCATTGGATCCTTCTTTGTCCTCAACCTTGTCCTGGGAGTGCTGTCAGGGTAAGCGAGATGGCGTCCTTCTCCTCTGGGCCATGCCTGTCGTGTCTGAGCCCTGAGGTTGGCCCCTGGTGCTGCTGTGACCCCCAGGACCCCAGTAGCTGATTCCTCCTGTCCCCTCTATGCTTGCCTGCCCCACAGCAAGGGATTGCTCCCTGGCTCTACTTAGCTCCTTTGCTCCCCTGGGAGCCAGGAAAAGGGCAGCCTTGAAGATGCTTTCTTGTTTCTTCTTGCTGAAGAGCTCGTGGTTTTGATCACCTGTGAGAAATGGTCAGTGTTGATCTTCTGGCTGCTTGGGACCTTCTGGAGGGGAGAGGCATGGTGGGGGCCTTATGGAAATGTGTTCAAATCCGGCATGTGTTTGTAGTGGGGTGTGCATTTGCTGGCTGATGGAGTGTGGTGGACATGGACTGGGATGGGTTTGGGGCACGTATGGGAGCGAGGCAGGGCACCTCCACTCTGTGTGGGCTGTGGCTGCGGGGATGTGCCCGGTGCCAGTGGGGGATACACACTGGTGAGGGTATGGGGGTCTGGGGTGCACATGGACAAGCCAGAGACTTAGGGACAACACAGCTGTCCCTATTGTGCTCTTCCCAGGGGAAAGCAGATTTTAATCCAAGACATTAAGCTGGGTTTAGAGAGAAAAAGGCTTCTTGTCTCCATGACAATGGACTGTGGTTGCATCAGCACATCCTTAACTGCTGGCAGGGGTTGGTGCATGGGGAGAACATGTCCTCTCTGCACTGGGAGGGAGATGTGGGCTCCTCTGCCCTCGCTGCAGGTGGCAGAGGGGACCCTGTGCCCAGCAGCAGGTCATTTTTTTCCTAATTGCCCATCCTGCCAAAAAAAAAAGCACCACTGTAGCACTGGTTTGACTAGCTGGCAAGCCCTTAGATGCAGGGATCAATGTGGAGACAGGCTCTGGTCATATCTGTCACTGTCCTAAGTGTCCCTGAGAGTTCAGGTGTGATGGTGCTGGTTTCAGGAGTGCTTCTGGAGAGGCAGGCTGGGCTTCAGGGTCTGTTGGTGGGTTGAATTTCCCCAGCTCCCAGTTTGGGGTCTGTCTGAGGCCAGGGGCTCTGAGGACAGGCTGCAGGAAGGGCTTCATGCTGTCTTGCAGGGAGGGAGCTCTTACGGAGGATGAAGACATCCAAGCAGTGTTGGGTGGCTTTTGCATTTCTTATGCCACGTCCAGCTTGGGGATTTGAGCAAAGTCCAACTGGGTGTCAGTGTCAAGCAGGAGCTTTCCTACAGAAGCCCAGAGAAGGGAAGTTAGGAAGCTCGGGGCTAGGCAGCTGGGAAAGACCCTTAACGCAGTGTGTAAGTGTGTCAACGTAGCACGTTGTGTGGACACGGATGCTTTTGGTGCTGGTGTGATGCAGAGAGCAGCCTCGGGACACAGCGACGCAGCACTACTGTGGCCTGCAAGCCAGCCACTGGCAGGAGGCCCACAGGGTGGCTGGTGGGATGCCCTGGTCCATGCTCAGTGCTTGCCTGTGCCAGGACTGTGCGAGGCAGCTGTTCCCGTGCCCACTGAATTGCATGCAGTTGTCTAGGGCTCTTCCCAGGCGCCGGCTGGCATTTCGACTGTTTGTTTATTGCTAATAGGGTTTGTATTGGGGAAGGATGCAAGTGGGTGGGTGGCCTAATTGGCAATGGAGATGATCTTGTGGTGTGCCAGATACCTAGGGAAAAGCACGACTGCTCAGCTCCCTCGTGGGCTGAGCGAGGTGAGTGGAGGTGGCGATCTGGGCTTTGCCACCCGTTGGCAAGGCCACCACATGTGCCCTCCTGCCTGGCCATGGCCACAGGCATCCCCTGCGGCTCAGTGGATGCAGTAGCTTGATGGTGGCGAAGCATCCTCTTGCCAAAACTGCTGTCAGAGCCACGGAGGGCTGTGACACGAGGCGGGAGAAGGTACTTCTGCATGCAAACAATGCACATCCTTGAATGCAATAAGAAGGGCTTTGTTCCTTGCTTTGCTCGCTTAGTTTTTATTGTTTTCAACACTTCTCACAATCCCCTTGTGCTGGAAGAGAGCACTTGGCTCTGCTGTGGGAGGGGAGGGGTGACCTTTCCATCCCCCAGCCTCTGAGCTGGATGAGCAGCCAGGGTCTGGCTGGATCCCCCTGCATGCCCTGCGGCTGGGCTGAGCTGGGAGGAGAAGGTCACTTCGGGGATGAGCTCCATGGAAACAACTCCACGCGAAGGAAACCTTTCCCCAGCGTTACGGCACTGATTTGGGGAAGACAGGCAGCCATGCCTGGCTAGCTGAAATCACAGTCACTCTGTTAACTAAGGGCACCGCAGTGAGTTCTGGTAGCCTGCTCACAGAAACCTGGACACACGTTGCTTGCAAACTGCACCATCTGCACTGGCAAATATTGAAGCCCGCTTGGGATTTCCAGCCGCCTTCTCCACGTTCACGCTTGTGGGCTGCCGCAGAGCTGCCTCTCTGCCCTCGCTTTGTCTCAGCAGCGGTTTTCTTTGGGGAAACAATCAAACACCCGAGGCTGGTCCTGAATGTGAAGAGGCTGCAGGAGGACATTTGTATGTTTAACTTGCCACCATCAGAAGTTTGCCAGAGCCCAGATTTAGCAATCTTCTGGTTGCGATGCGCATCTCTCCCAACAGTCAGTTCCCCAACTGTTAAGCTGAGGCATGACCTCCGTGATGTAAACAGCCTGGATCCATCTGCTCCTAAGCACAAAGTATGTGGGAGAGGAAAAGAAATGATTTCCATCACACCAAGGCTCCTCAATTTTTCTCTCTAAATACTAACACGCACACATGCACTGGAATTGCATGCAACACTATTAAGAGGAGATGGAGTCGCTCCAGGCAGGGGCTTGGAGAGCCAGTTCTTCTGGGGCTTTGGCATTTATTACTGTGTCTATTAACTTTCCCCCTCTATGGGTGCAATTACGGATCAATTAATTCTAACTGAAAGCAGGAAGGAAAAAAAAAATTGGCCCTGTTCCTCTTTGAGAGCATTTTGCAGGTATGAAGCCCAAGGAGATGTGACTGCTCAGCTTTTAAAGCTACACAAGCTACCAAAATAATCCTGGCAGAAGAGAGTCAGTGGGAGCGAGCGAGGATGGAGCATCAGCTGAAATGCCGTGTTATCTGCCACGTGGCAGCCGGTGGATTTGGGAGCTCAGGAAGATCCTGAGACTCCTATCAAGTGTTGCCTGCTGCTGCCGTCCTGTGTCCTGAGGTTGGTGTCATCCAGCACCCTGCTGCGGTGGGGCAGGATGCACCTGCAGCTCTGCACCTCTTCCCAGGGAGAACTGCTGTATTGCAGAGAGAAAATCCCATACTGCAGCCATCTCTGCTGTGGGATGGGTAGGACAGGTGGATGGGACCTCCTCCCACCCTGCGGCTGATGGCCTGTTGCATGCAGTGCCCTGTCGTCTGTTGGCTTTGAGTCAGGGAGATGCAAAAGTTGCACGTCCCCCATACCAGAGATTTGCAAAGGTCTGTTCTCCCTTCTTTTTTTTTTCTTCAGTTGTTTCTCACGAAAAACAATTTGGATTTGTGTGTTCATGCTGCATCTCCAGAGCAGCAGAGACTGGGTGAGAGCTGTGCTGGCTGGTCCCCGCTGCCTGTGGCGTGCACGGTGCCGCGGCAGCAGTAATGCCATCCCAGGAACGACCATGGCTCACCTGTCCTAGCCACTGCAGAGGTCCTGCCTGCTTTGCTCCTCCTGGCAAGAAGATGGCTTACATCTAGCTTGTCACTGGGAGCAAGAAGATGAAAGAGTGAAGATAAAAAATAAGCTATGCTTGGAGGTATAACGCTGAGGACTCATGCAGAGTTTCTGATACCAGACAGGCTATGTTTTGGCTCTTTTCTATCTCCTTTTCCTCAGCCTCTGCAGTAAAGCCCTCCTCCATTCATTGCAGCATCTATCCTCCTGTTGAGATAGACCTGTAGCCCTGGTGGACTCATTTCCACTATCCGGTCTTGTACTTCCAGCCCCTTTCCAGGGTGACAAAGCTACTATAATCACTGGAATTTGTGGGCCGCAGCAATAGCTGAGTGGGTGCAGAGTGGAAGGGGCTGCTGGCCAACCAGGGAAGGCTGGGTCCTTGGGTCTGCCGAGGAGAAGACCTCTGGAAGCTGCTGGCAGAGCAAGAGCATGATGGCAAGAAAAATGAAATCCATCTGCCTTGTACCAAACAAGAGAGTAATTTAAATCCTCCTAATTGCTTCCACTCATCCTGGTGATGTTAAGTCTTTTTTCCCTTAAAGTCTTTTCTGCCCCCCACCCCCAGCTCTTGCATTAAGCCTTTGAAAGAAACGACTAATGTTATAATTAAAGGATCAATTTGGCAAGATTTCTTTGTCTTAAGATCTTCTTTCTTTCAGGTTGGGTTAGCGCTGTGTTCCCAGTCTCCGGAGAGTTTTCTTCAGCTCCTTCAGGAGCCTTCTGTACCATCTCTGAAATCTTTTCACTTCACTTAATTTGAATTTTTTTCCCATCCAATTTTGAGGCATAACAAACGATGAATAAAATTAAGTTTTATAGCAATTAATAATAAGGGTGTCGAAGGAACAAGTGTACATTTTCAATGGAGGCAGGCTTTTTTTTTTTGCCGGCTCTACACAAAACCTGGGGCCCGTGCGTTTGAGCTGGATCAGGTGGTTTGAAGCCAAAAGATGCTGGGAAGAGGATTAATGTCTCTGAAGTAGGCGGTAGGTGGAGGGGAAAGCAGGGAGACACGTCGCCACAATGCAGGAAGGCTTGTGGGGAGAGCATGAGGGACAGCAAGATGCCAACAAACATGTCTGAGAAATATTGCACTGGAAGCGTGAAAGCTTGGAAGCATCATTGTTTGTTTGTTTTTTTCTTTAATGGTTGTAGCATCTCAGGGAGTGGCTCGGATGAGGTTTAAAATGGCTGTGCCCATTGTGTGTTTGGGGACTCAGTAGCTGGAACCACTTTTGAATGGAGGTGTGGGTGTACTGGGGAGGGTGGGCTGTGATGCCTCCTGCCAGGTCCCCCAGCACCATCATGGGATGCACATTCTTCGGGCCACACTTGGTGAGAAACAGCCACGCTTGTCACTTTGTTCTAGGGAAGCTCTTGTGTCAACGATGTGGTATTTGAACATGACTGAAGCAAAGGAGCCTTTGAGATCTTCATCTATATTCAGCAGCCAGGTGGGCATCCATATTCAATGAGTGCCTCTCTGCCTTGCTCTGCTGTACCACCTTTCTGCGGAGGGCCTCCAAGCCTTTTGCAAACAAGCTGCCTGACAAGAGACACGCGTGTCTGGTGTGCCGTATCCCCTGGTGTTACAGGGAATAACGACTCTGCTTACAGCCAGCCGGACAGGATTTAAAAAAACAAATCCACAACAAAGCGGCAGCTCGGTGACTTTCCCCTTTGATTTCTCTTTGCAAATTATTTGCCAGCGTGTCTCAACTGTTTCAAATTTGCTCTTATTTGTGCCTTCCTGCAAATATGCTCTGTGGACTGCCCGTTGTCTGCAGACTGTGGGTGAAAAGGCTCTGTTTTGATCCTCTCAACAAAGTACTCAGCAGATAGTTCTTGCTTACAGATTGCTTTTGGAGTTGTTTGTTGCAGATCATCGTAATTTCCGTCATCCTGGTTAATGACAGCAATCGTGTGGCCGTGGCTGCAGCTGTTTGACTTGGCAGATGGCTTTGGAGATGCCCCAGTTCCTCCCTGACCAACTCTATCCTTGCAAGGGGGTGCTGGGCACTCCTGTTGGGTGAAGTAGACAGGACGCCCCGAAAGAATCACAGAGCGTTATCAGTTCTTTGTACCTCGTAGGCGGCTGTTTGTTTGTTTTGCAGTGGCGGAGTGACATATCTAGCAGTTGCATTGTGGGTTTCACACTTGATGGTTGGTTCTGAATTCATTGTATTTTTGTGTTGAAGGCGTCAATTAGAGTGCTTGGAAGTTCCTGGGAAGTTAACGTGATGAAATGTTGAAAATTGGTGAATTTTTTCCGTGCTGTAACTCACCTGCAGTACTGGCCCTGCACCTTTCATCTGCGGATCTCTATCACTTGTGAAGGGGGACTGTAAAACTGTTCTCCGCTTACAGAGGATAAAAACTGGAGCATAGCAGGGAAGGGGAGGAGTGACATTTTTCCAGCGCTGCATGAGCCAGTGGGAGTGATTGCGAACAAAGCCCGGGGCTCTTGAAGCAGTGAAGCTGCGCTGCTCATACCAACCCTGCCTGATAAGAGCGAAATGAAATCCAGAGCTTGTATCTCCGCTTCTTGCTGCTGAGGCTCCCAGACTCTCCACCACCTCTATGTAGCTTTCTTGCGGCATGGGTTGGCCATGCTCTTGCTGCCTTTGGTGCAACATTGTGAACAAGAGGCTTCTCTGGGTATGAGGACAGAGATGCAAAGCCCAGCAAAGCCCTTGGAAAAATGTTCAAATTGAGACTCTACAACCGTCAACGAATCCCTTCTCCCGGTGATATTTGTCCTCTTTGTCATTTATTTTTCTCTCCTTCAAAACAATAAGCTCTCCAAACTATTGGCTGCTCTGAGCTCAAACCAAGTATTGTGGAAAACCTGTCTTTTTTTTTTTTTTTTAAAGGTCACAGCAGGGTTGAGCTGCACACAAAGCAAGTGTCCACGCGTGGTTTTTTCGTTTTGATCATGGACTATTTCTTGTTCTTGGAGAGCATGCATGAAGTGTGTGGAGAGGGGCTGATCCCACCCTGAAATGCAGAGGCTGGACAGGACACTGCATCTCTGCTGGGATCCATTGATGAGGGACAGGCTTTGCCACAAGGTACATCTGATGTCCAACCATGTTCCCAAGTGATGGGTGAACTGGCTCTTGGATGAATGAGGGCCTGTTGACTGAAGCTAACTATAGACAACAAATGGGAATTACTGGAGAGAAGAGGGGAGGTATTTAAAGTCCTTGCTGTTCAGTGGGCTGTGTTCCCCATCAGCAGATGCAAAGTCTGAGTTCTCTTGTGTTCTTCACTGCTTTGAGTCATTTCAGTGTCTCCATTGCTGCTCTCGCTCTCCATCAAATACCAATTATTTGAATTCTTGAACTTCATCTTCAAAGCTGCCCAAAACCTGGAACCGGGAGATCCCGTTACACAGCTGGACAACAGTGACCCTGTCCCTGCTACTTTAGGCCCTGCATGGAGCCACGATGGCCCATATCTCTTTGAGGGACTGGCTTATAAAAGTTGCTCTTTGGTATTGGGAGTCTCGACTTTGCTTGTGGTGGCTCCTCATCTGGAGGCCTTCTGTCTGCTCTCCACTTGTGGAGACAGTTTCCCATTTGGGCTGCCTTCTCCCTGTGTCTTCATGCTGTCATTGCCTTTCCCTCCTTCCTCTATTTTTGTTCACTTCTCTTAGTGTGGGGTGTCAACACAAACTAGCATGACAAGGTCTTTCGGAATTGTTCATGCTGCTTGGTATCAATCCTGTCTAATACAAGCCCCTTTAGGACCTGGTTGGAGTGACAGACATCAGCAAGTACCTATAAGAAAATCTGATTTAAATCACAACATTTCTCCAGATAGAGAAGATAGATAGATAGATATTTCTCAAGATAGAAAGTAACCATCAGCATTTGCCCCTTCTTAAATGGGACAGTGATGTAATGCGTAATCTCAGGGCTGGTATCTCCCAGCTCCTTCCCGTTTTACCATTCGATGTCGCCAACAGCTTGTCAGCTTTTCATTCCCCAACTCGTGTGTCTGCCGGCGCTCTATAAATGTGCTCTCTTTAGCATCGTCAGCTGTACGCTCCGCTTCTTGCTGCAGCTTTGTCACAACGCAGCGAACACGTAACTCTCGCCGAAGTACGAAGGGATGATCGAAAGTTAATGGCCACCAGTAAAGGGAATACAAGAAATAGGATGTTTCTGTTTTCCTTTTTTTTTTTTAATTCTTTTCACCAATTAGTACTTCATGGGAAGACTTTCTGAGACAATCCAGCTTTGTTAAGGAATCATAGAATCATAAAATGGTTCGGATTGGAAGGGACCTTTAAAGGTCGTCTACTCCGAGCCCCCTGCAATAGGCAGGGACATCTTCACCTAGATGGGGTTGCTCAGAGCCCTGTCCAACCTGCCCTTGAATCTTCTCTGACTTCTGGCAATTCAAGTGAACTTAATATAGCAATTACCCTTATCCAGAAAACTTGTTGCCTCCCTCAAAGCAGACCTATCAAGCACATCTTCCCCCTGCAGAGGTTTTTGTACCTTTTGGACTCCCTGTTCTAACCTTTGCTGTCGGTTCAGTGCAATAATCCCGGTCTGCAATGCCAGTTCTGCTGTGCCTGCTTGCCACCGTCTGTTTAAGTTGAAGCACCAGGTTACAGACTGCACAGTTAGTTCAACACTCTCACTTTAGTTCCTTTACACCTCTTGGGTAAATACCATCTGATCCCCCTGGTTTGCAACTGTCTCATCCGTGTTTTCCAAACCGTCTGTTGTCAGTTCTGTCCCATAACCTTCCCTGACACCCTCCTGGAGTCGAAGGCGGTTTTCCCTCAAATTGTGGTGCTCAAAACTGAGTTGGAGCCATGAGCTGAGACCTCATGAGTGCTGAGGAGAGCAGCAGTATTACCTGATGTCTTACAGATGGTGTTCCTTGTTATACATCCCGTTATATGTGTTTTTTTTCACAGCAGCACAGTACTGCTACCTCATCCTCAGCGTGTAATCCAGTATTTCTCCTCTTCCCACCCCTTCCTTTCTGCTGTCTTGTATCATTTTAAGACCTGTTTGGTAACTGGTTTGTTGGAGGCACCTTTAATGGTGGCAAAAGGTGACGAATCAATGGGTTTGAAGATGGTTGGCTTGTAATTTCAAAGCATGGAAGCCACAATATTGATGTGACCAGTGTTATATACTCTCCCTGGACTCAAAGGAGGTCCAGAAAGGATAAAAGTGGGTTGCAGCATCTGTGATATTCTTTTTTTCTTAGATGGTTTTTGGTTGTTGTTTTTTTGTGATTGGGTTTTTTGTTGGCTTTTTTTTTTATTTGCCCCCCCCCTCCTTTTTTTCCACCCCCCAAAAAATGGAGCCCATTTTCAAGCTGGATGCATTCACATGGGTTCTTCTCCCATGAAAACCAGACCTGGGTTCACCGGTCCTTTGAACAGAGCACACTAATGTAGTAAAAGCATCATTGCCCTGGTGTGAGCGAGGGTGCAGGGGACCGGGAAGGAAGGCGATCGAGTGTGGCAGTGACCCCTGAGGTCTCCTGCTGGGAGCAGAAATGCTCTCCCACCATGTGAGGGGAATGCCGAGGCTGTAGAGGAGAATTTGCAGGCAGAGGAGGAGCAAGCCATCTGTGCTTCAATCGCCCCGGCAGGCTGGGCATGGCGTGTGGATGGATGGTGCCCTCGCGTGCAGGATGACAGATGGCATACTGCTCCCCAGCTCCCACCATGACCTTCAGCGCTCATCTCTATCGCTCTCTGAGTGCCTTCAGCTTTACAAGGCCGGATGGAGAAGGGCTGCAATGACACAGGGTCAGCATGACTGGAGCTCAGCTGTCATGGGTGGACTTTTTTATCCTGGAGGCATCAAGATTTGGGGCCAGGAGACCCAGGTGGGCAGCAGAGCTGTTGCCAGTGGGAACTGTGCCCTCTGCTTGGGGGTCTTTTGTGCCCCATTCCAGGGACCTCATCAAGCAGCACAGCCCTGGGCTCTTTGCAAGGCAAAACTGGGCCATCCATGGCGATGTAACCCAAACACGCTGGGGAGCAGAGCCCTTCAATGGGAGGCAGGCCCCCGGCCCTCTTGGCGATGCAATGCTGCCCTGCCTGCGACTTGGAGCCTTCCCAAGCGGTTGTCAGTCACCATCGCTGGCCCTGTTCTCACTCACATACAGTATTATCTCTACCCGCTGCTGCAAATTGGCTCTGAGCAATCCTTGATCTGTCAGCATCGCCTACCCACTCTCAGATGTCACCAGCCCCCGCTGCTGCCCTGCTCAGTAACATGTCTCTCTGAAATGTAATAATTCATTAAGTTGAGCTTAACTTTTTTTTTTTCCCCCCTCCCCTCTCTGCCACCCCTTCCTCCTTCTAATGGACAAAAGCAATTAAGCTCCATTAAGGATCAAGCATGTGGGAAGTGTCTCCCTCGGAGACGCTGCCGCAGCTGCACAGACCTTGTCCCTGGATGCGTGTGGCACCAGCTTCTTGCAAACTGGGGCTTCGGGAGCAAACGGTTGGTTGGGGGAAATGTTGCTTGATGAGGGGGGTGCTGGAAAAGATGCTTCTATTCCCTTCTCTGGGAAAAGGTGATTTGAGGCTCAGCTGGTCCTTTTGGCTGGGTTTCATTGTGGACACATGGTGATGGCTTCTCTTGCCATGCAGCAAAAGGAGGCACCAGCTTCAGCAGAGGAGCAGCTGGAAGACAGAGGGATGGGCAAGCAGGAGGTGGCAGAGAGGGGCCAGATTCCCAGCTGGTGTAAATCAGGGGAAGCTTTCCAGGTGCTCCAGCTCATAGACTATTTCTGCAGGGTCTGGCTGGCAAAAGTTCTGCCAAGGTGCTGGCTGGCATGGGGTTATGGTTTGTGGGGCAGAGGTTCAGCACATAGGAGGACCAGTGGACCAAACCAGAGGGAGAGAGGCAACTTCCCCTCTAACTCTGGCTGTAAACAACATCTTTTCATCTCGACATTCCAAATTTGCTAACAAAGGCTGGTAAGGGATGATGGCACAGTCAAAATGGTCCTGCCTTTCCTCCAGCGAGGGCGAGGAGGGATTTTGGCATGGCATGCCCAAAACTGAGAGTGCATTTAGCTGTTGGCTGTGGGAGGTCCTTCCTTCTCCCCCATCTCCTCCCGCCCTCCTTCCCTCCACTTAGGCTGCATTTCTCTTCCTTGCCTTTTGTTCTCTCCCCCTTCCCTGCCCTAGGAAGAAAGTCTCATTTCGGTCTGAAAGCCAGTGATGGAGGGGGAGAGTCATTTGATGCTTAATGCCAGAGCGGCAGGAAACTTCACCTTCCTGGGGTGGAATTAAAAACGCTTGAATTGTCTGGGGATCTTAAACAAGAGATGCAGGGAACATTCAGGGCTTTTCACGCAAACACGCGCGCGCACACACACACACATGCAAAAGCCCACACAGCATTAAGGGTGTAATAGCTCAGCTGGGGTAATGCACTTGAACTCTCTCTGCAGCAGACAGACCAATTCTTTCGGTTCTTTTGAATTTTTTTTTTTTTTTTGAGGCTGGAGATTGCTGTTAGTCTCTGGGGAGAGAGATGTTCGTCTTGCAGAGAGAACGGTGCCATTTGTTCTTCGCAATGATGCTTCCCTCAGAGGCAGCCTGGGACTGGGAGGGGGCTGAGGGCCCGGGCTAGGTTGCTCTGTGCAGGTGGGGCTCTGCAGCCACCAGGGCTCGGGGTCAGGACAGGGAGCTGCGGCCAGCGGATTGCGTCCCTGTGATGCTGTTGCAAGGAAGGAAGGGTATGCTAGGGGGATGCCTGGTGTGAGGGATGCTCCTCCTGTGCAAATGTGGTTGTTAATAGAGGTATAACACACAGCTTGAGATGCCCCAGGTATGTGGTGTGGGAACTCCGAGAAATAGGTCTGTCCATGTCATCTAATGTATAAGCCACGGCACGGGTGGGAGGTTACCTACACATACCCTGTGCTTCCTACCAAATATTTTCATTTCTCTGTGTGTGGTGGCCTTTGCATACGTGCTTAGGGCTTCAGGTGCTGCTTCATACAGGCTGGGTGAAAACCTCAGCAGGGCAGTCGGCATGGGCCTTCTGGGTATGGACACAAGTGTGTGTATACCAGAAAGCAGACCGTGCTTACCGGTGTAGTCCTGTGTTTCAGCTGCATGTGAGAAGGTGTATATAGCCCTAGCTGCCTATGGGTATCTTTGCACAGCTCTGGGCTGTGCATAGGTGAAATCATATATCTTATTTACTGAGGAGTGTGTTTATGATTGTGCCTAGGAGTGCACGTGAGTGTGTGGGTGCTAGTACATCCATGCACCGGGTGTGTTAAAGGCTGCATGAGCAGTGGGCACGGCGTTAGCTCTGGCCAGCGCTGCTCAGTGTTTGACATGCTCTTGCAGGCGCAGAGCCTGTGTGGAACTGCCTGCCCTCCTGCCTGATGTGGTACCAAGCTGTTGTCCTTCTCTGGACTGGTCGTAGTGCCTGGACAGTTCTCATGAGACACTGAAGTCCAGAGAAGGGCAACAGGGATGTCTCAAGTCCTGGGAAAACCCTCCAAGGAGAGGCTGGAAAGAGAAAGCATTCAGAGGAAGAGGTGGCGAAGGCAGGGGACAGGACCTGGCCTTCTCCATCCCCTTGCTGCCTCCTCACAGTGTCTGGTTTTTATTCCCTGAAGCAACACAGAAGCTGAGCTGGTTCTGGATGCAGGTGGTGCTGGGAACATCCTCCCCAAACAGCAGCAGCTTTCAGCTGGGACATGCGAGGCTGAGTGACCGAGCAGGGTTTTTGCTTATGTGCATCTGTGCCTTTCCTCCTGCAAAGAAGCTTCTCCTCCTCTCAGATCATTCACCCATCCCTTGGCCATGCTTTGGCTGGGGATGGCGGTGCATTGCCCCAACGTGCTCCAGCAGCCCTTGGCCTGTGCTCACCCTTGGTCCCTGCCTCCCCTCCTGGCCCTGTGGTGACCCCAGCCCCCCGTGCATACCACTGCCCCCCCAGGCGTGCTCTCACCACCCCCTTCTGCCCTTCCCCAGGGAGTTTGCCAAAGAGCGTGAGCGAGTGGAGAACCGCCGAGCCTTCATGAAGCTGCGGCGCCAGCAGCAGATTGAGCGGGAACTCAATGGCTACCGGGCCTGGATAGACAAAGCAGGTAAAGGCTGGTGGGGTGGGGGGGTGCTCCCAGAGGGGTGACAGGCACTGAAGGGTGCTGGTCACGCAGAGTGGTGGGGATGGGAAGGGATCCCTGAGCATCATCCAGTGCAATCCCAAAGTTGCACAGGTGCTCACACGGTGGCATTGGGTGCATGAGTGAGCTTGGCCCCAGGTGGTGTGATGGTCCGGCCAGGGAGGTGTCCCTGCCCATGGCAGGGGGGTTGGAACTAGATCATCTTTAAGCCTTCCACACTAAACCATTCTATGATTCTGTGGCATGAAACTCGTATTTTGAACATGAGGCATATCAAATTTCCAGGGAAGGCTGTGAGCATCACTGCTCACAGTGGAGGCTTCCGGGCTTCCTGCTGACACCCAGCCACGCACAATAGCCCACGAGTCCTGGCCCCCAAACTGCCATAGCTCCTGCCCTTGCTTGTACCTCGTGGGGCTCGGTTCAGTGCGCTCACCTCTGGAAAGGGAAGATTTACACTTTCATCTAGAATTCAGACTTGAAAAATGATGTTAACTTGAATCGTGGCCTGAGCCCCAGACGTCAGCTTTGGTCCTGGGTTGGGATGTTGAGCCCCAGACCTGTCTACAATGTTCAACTTTAGTGGGGTCAATTACAGTGGAGGAAGAAGGGTTGATTACAAGTAGTTTTTCTTTCTGATGCAACATGTGGTAGCTGTCGCTTGCCACCCTCTTTGGACACTTAACCAATACTTGACATGAGTTTGCAAGATGGAGCAACCACCTCCAGGCTGGGCAAAGTGCTTAGGTACAAGGCAGTGAGGTCTGATGTGCTCAGCCAACTGTGTCTTTTCTCCTGATGCTAAACTCTGTGTTTTGCGTAGAGGAAGTCATGCTGGCTGAAGAGAACAAAAATGCTGGGACCTCAGCCCTAGAAGGTAAGACAAGCAATGACCTGCCTAAGCACCTGTCTGCCCTTCCTTCTACCTGCCCACAGCTGGAGGCTGAAACCCTCTATCTGTAATGAGAGGAGAGAGGTTTGGGGATGCCCCAGTGGGGTCTGTGGCCTGAGAGAGGGGTGTGGGGAAATGGATTTACAGTTTAACTCTAAGAGAGCATGGAGGCCAGGAGATGTCTGGTCCCACACAGGTATAGCTCTGGACTTAGGGTCACCTGGGTACCTCCATCCTGTTACCAGACCTGAGTTAGCCAAGTACTGGTCACCGGGTCCTGGTCCAATGAGCTGGCTCCTGGTGGAACTGGGCCACCAACAACCCTTCCTCGTCCCTTCCCAGTGCTCAGGCGAGCCACCATCAAGAGGAACCGGACGGACGCCATGAACCGCGACTCGAGCGACGAGCACTGCGTCGATATCTCCTCTGTGGGCGAGCGGAGGTTGGCGCAGAGAAGACCTCTTCATCCAACCTTGGGTTAGTGCAGTTTGGAACTTTCCTCCTCAAAACCTCTGCCAGTTTATTGAGTTGCGAGGGTCACACCTATCATGTGGAGATTCTCACGGATCAGCCATCTCTGCTAGTTTGACAGCAAAGGGGACAAACCATCCGCTGCCCCCTGTACCACTTAAAAACTGTGTAGTTAAGTCATGTCCCATAAGAGCAATGTCTGTGAGCCACCTGTCCTATCTTATGTTGCGGGTAAGGCTGGAGCACCCAGCTCCTTCTCTCACCTTGACTGGAGCACCCAACTCCCTCTCCCCCCTCTTTTCCCGTAGGTAACCCCTTGAGTCACTCTGGCCTCAAAGGCGCCAGAGTGGATGGTGCCTCATACTTACGGCACAAGGAGCGACTGCTGCGCATCTCCGTTCGCCACATGGTGAAATCCCAGGTCTTCTACTGGATCGTCTTGAGCCTGGTGGCTCTCAATACTGCCTGCGTGGCCATCGTCCATCACAACCAGCCAGCCTGGCTCACCCACTTCCTCTGTGAGTCCATGGGCTTTGTGCAGATGTGAGAGCACTGTACGGGCAGACAAAAACCCCTGCAGCCTTTTTACCTCCAGTGGCTGGAGGTTGCAGCACGCCTTCGCTCCTTGCCCCAGGGCATGTGGGGATGAATCCCATCAGAGTCACGCTGGTATGGAGCTGGATGAGGAATAACCCAAACTGTGTTCACTGTTGATAACAAAAGATCATGTACATGCTTTTAATTCAGCTTTGCTCTCGGCCCCATGGCCTCTGATGGGTGTCTCAGCCCTGTGAGCAAACGTGGAGGAGTTTTACTGGCCTCACGCCCTTGAGGTCCAATGTATTAGTCAAGAGAGAGAAACAGACTGCAGGTCTCAGTTGGGTTTATCCTAAAATTGTGAACAGTGGTGACAGAAAGCTTGCTAGAGATCCATCTTCGAATGCCCACAAGCAATTGCTGGAAAGACATGAGTTTGCGGGGGTGGGGCCGGTCATGAAGGCTAAAGTTTTGGTGCTAAGCATGGGGATCCCAAGCTTGAAACCAGTTACTGGAACATCCCCAGCCCACTGTGGGCCATGGTACAAGGTCAGGTCTCAGAGGCAGCACACCCGTCTCCATTCTAGTATGGTGCTAACTGCAAAGCAGCATGGTCAACCCCACAGCAGCCATGTGTTACTCCTGAGCTGCTGCAGTAGACAGTGTTGCTTTCTCAGCCATGTTATTCTTACTCACCTTCAAAATGTCCCTGTCAAGCACTGGGCCTGCCCAAATATGCATTAGCATGCTCAGGCCTGCCGGGATCCCAGCACGCCATGGTGTGGTACGGCAGCTGGTCATGGTGAGAAGCATCTTTTGGACAAGGTGAAGAGCCAGACTGGTGCCTGCTAATGTTCATGAAATAGCTGGAGAAGCTTTTCACTGGCTCTTGGCTCTTCGGCTCGATTACCCTGGCCAAGTTCCAGCCGTGCAATGATTTAAATCCAGGTTGGTAATATTCCTCTACACTGTCATGTGGTTAATGGCTTTGCAGACACCTCAGCCACTGTTGTATAATGCTAAAGAGCTGCTCTACTCCATGCCAGCCATCTCTGGTCTTCTCAAACCCCTGAGACACTGGTGCACCTACCCTGAAAGATGAGCTAGTGGGGTTGGTGCTCTGTTATACACAGTTTAGCTCCTCACAGACAAGCTTCCCTCATCCCAAACCCTGAGAGCTTGGGGAAACAGGGTGGTCCTTAACTTGTCCCATCTCTGTGGTGTGCTATATGGGCTATGGGCGGATGCATGCAGAGTGCTCCATGCAGCTCGGTGCCCCAAGAGTAGCACATCTGGGTTTTCTCTTTCAGACTATGCAGAATTCCTGTTTCTTGGACTCTTCCTCCTGGAGATGTCCTTAAAGATGTATGGGATGGGGCCGCGCCTTTATTTCCATTCTTCCTTCAACTGCTTCGACTGTGGGGTAAGGGGCCCCAGAGATGCTGTGGGTGTGGGGGGAGATGTTTGGCAGGTGTCTGCAGTGCAAGGCACCAAGGGGGAGAAGAATGGGATGGCCCTCGCAGTTGGGCAGGGTGACTTTTTCTGGTGGGACAGCCTGCTTGTGCCAGACCAAGACACCAGGTCTTGGGCAGGGTGGTGGGTGCCTCATCTTCAGTACTCAATACAAGGCACGTAAAGATTTCCTGCAACAGCCCGTCCTGAGCCTGTATTTGACTCATGGCTATGTCTGCTTCTCAGGTCACGGTGGGAAGCATCTTTGAAGTGGTTTGGGCTATCTTCAGACCAGGAACTTCTTTTGGAATCAGTGTCCTACGAGCCCTTCGTCTCTTGCGAATATTTAAAATAACCAAGTATGTGCCAACTGTCTGTGCCCTTCACCCTCTGTCTCAGACTTTGGCTGCAGCCCAGATCCAGTCGCTCCTGCTTTCCTGTCAGCATCACTGCGAGTGCTCCAGCATTGTCTGTTTTCTAGGTATTGGGCATCCCTGAGGAATTTGGTGGTCTCACTGATGAGCTCCATGAAGTCTATTATCAGCCTGCTCTTCCTCCTCTTCCTCTTCATTGTAGTCTTTGCCCTGCTGGGAATGCAGCTGTTTGGAGGCAGGTAGGTCGTTTCCAGTCTGGGGGAAAGGAATTTCTTGGTGTCCAAGACAAGAGATGACACTATCTTAGGTGCCTAGGAAGACTGTAGCCTTGCCCTTCAGCCTGCTGCTAACAGTGGTACATCTCCCATGCAAAAGTCCCTGCTCGGGCAAGTGCCTTTGGGCTGTGTGGTCCTTCTGGCCAGGACACCGTTTGGGTTCTGGCACCAAATGCTCAGGAGACTCTCCTTAGAGTGGGGAAAGGTCCTCCTAAGCACAAGACAGCTGGTAGCACAGCAGTCAGGGGTCTGATGGCCTTGGTACTGCAACCTGTTAACGTCCTCCCGGTTCCACTTCCAGGTTTAACTTCATCGATGGGACGCCATCAGCCAACTTCGACACTTTCCCCGCAGCCATCATGACAGTTTTCCAGGTAGGAGCTGGGCTGCAAGGGAACACAACCAAAGGGACTTGGGACCACTGGCTGGAAGGGTCTTCTTAAACCAAGCAAGTTCCCCTCCATCAGCTGTTAGGATGTAGCTTGCTTCCTCCCTCTCCTTCTGTATAACAAAGTGGATGGCAAGAGATGGAAACACTTCCACCTCCGTTATGCAAGGTGGAAGAGTTTCAAAACTCTTCTGAGGAGATCTAAATCCTCAGCAGTGTCCGACATCTTTTCCCTCAAATGCTGCAGCAGGAGAGCTGGCTTATTTACTGCACAGGCTTGTACTTGGCTCCTGTGTCTTGGTGGGATAGATAGAGGGGGCCATGCAGGTGACAGAGATGCTGGCTTGCTTTCCTGCAGATCCTGACGGGTGAGGACTGGAACGAGGTGATGTACAACGGCATCCGCTCCCAGGGAGGCGTTCGCTCAGGCATGTGGTCCTCCATCTATTTCATCGTCCTCACCTTGTTTGGAAACTGTATCCACCTGGCTGCTGTGCTTTTAGTGGCGAGAACCCCATCTCATCTCCCTCTCTGGGGGCACCCCCTCCCCACTTACTGCTCCTTCCCTCCCCCAATCGAGGGAGTCCTATCGCACGTGTGGCAGCTCTGGATATCCCAAACACAGAGGAGCTGTCTGGAGGTGCACTGAAGGCTGTGTGTGTGGGACGGGTGAGGAGTTTGTCCCTTTGACTGCTCCTCACTGAGCTGGTGAGGAGCCATGAGGGCCACCCTCCCTTGGTGGCTGCAGACACCCATGTCCTTAACATGTACCTTGTGCATCCTTAGCTGCTCACAGATACTCTGCTGAATGTGTTCTTGGCCATTGCGGTGGACAACCTGGCCAATGCTCAGGAGCTCACCAAGGTACGTTTCAGTTCCTCCTTTTTCTTCTCTTGCTGGTGTGAAGAGAGTGAAGGAGGGGGGCAGCAGGAAAGGCCCTGGGAGCAGCGCCTGTGACTGTCCTCACTCCAGAGCCTGGGGTCACCTTGTCCCTTAGGTCAGCCTGCCTTGAAAAGAGGTTGGGTCAAATTGGAAGTGGAGGTTCTTCCTCCAGGAAGGTACGCAGGGTGCTCCCCTGAAACACAAACCCGTATCGCTGGGCAAAGCCATTTAGACTTTGATTTAGGAAAGTGCTTAACCGTGCTGGTCTCTCCGGGAACGTCCACACTTCCCATCAAGCGTGGCTTAACTATTTCTCCGTTTAAGCTCCCCAGTTTCATTTGCCTCCAGTAAGGTCGAGATAACCCTCAACTGTCTGATGGGGTCTGATGCAGGGACCGTTATTTGCCAGAGCACTCTGGAGATGTGGATTGGGAAGCGCTTTCCAGTGGCGTCAGTGTTTATTCCCCATCTGCCCACAGGGCAGTGGACGTGATTTAGGATGCAATTTAGCATGGTGCTTGAGGAGATTATTGGGCTTAGCTGTTTTTAAGACCATGCTGGGAAATATTTGGGGAATGATAAAATCTTGGGGCACCATCTGGATAACGGTGAGTAGGCAAGAGCTGCAAGGGTTGTTGCTGCTCTTCAGAGGGGACCAGTGATCTTGTGGTGCCCATTTTTTTTCAGAGCCCATGCCTATTACTCAGGTCCTTGGGGTTTACTGAGAGGCTTCCATGCTGGTGTAAATCTGACCCCTTAGCGGCAAACGAAACGGGGCATGGCGCTCGTTTGCCTGAGGGGTGTGTGCCGGGGTCCCTGTCCTCCCGCGGCGGGTGGAGGTGGCACTTCCAGGGGCTGCTGGCTGCTGCTGGGGTGAGATGGGTGGAGAGCCCCATGGTGTACCAGCAGCATCAATTAAGGGAACACTGAGTTTTTGAAAAGGCTGAATGCGCGCTAATGACTCCTAATGACATTTTTTGCTCCGGAGACACAACCATACTCATTAAAGCAACACGGTCTCTGCCGGGGTCATTTATGGATGCCTTGCCTCCCACTCCATTGGGGAGGATGCCTGTCTCGCCCCTGTGGTTGTGAAGAAGGGAGGGCTGAGCTGGTCTACGCCGTCTGGGGCTGTTCTAGCATGCACAGCCCGGCTCTTGCCTGGAGTGGGCCGGGTTCACTTATTTAAGTAGCGCTGACGCCTTCAGTAAGATCTGGCGTAGCAGGGAAGTTGCATCGCCATAATAAAATAAAGGCTGTCTCTGGAAATACGGATGCCAGCTCCCCTTTTCTCCCATACGCCTTGGCATCTAAGGTAGCCCTGTGCATCCCTCGCTGCCTCCGATGGCTGCACCTTCCCTTGAAACCCCAGCGTCCCACTAAGCAACTCCCCTCTTTCCTCCGCAGGATGAGCAGGAGGAAGAGGAGGCCTTTAACCAGAAGCACGCCCTTCAGAAAGCCAAGGAAGTCAGCCCCATGTCTGCCCCAAACATGCCTGCTATCGAGTGAGTGACACCCCCCTCACCGCCACCCCGGTGCCCCCGAGCCCAGCGGGGCTTCTCAGCAGGGTGGAGAGCTGAAGCGGAGCCTGGCACAGCTGTTTGCAGGTCTGCCGCAGTAAAAAGGGGTCCCCGCACGGGGTGACTCCCTCTCTGGGTGTCTTGCTGAGGATGGATGGATGGATGGAGATCTAGGAGTGTGCTCCCCGTGAGCAGCAGTGCCTCCAGAGAGGTGTCAGAGCAGGGACCAGCTCACCCTGCCAGGACCTGGAGTTGACCACCCGGCCCCAAGCAGCACCTTCAGAGCTTGGGCAAAGCAGAAATCCGCTAAAAGAGGCTTTCTGCCCCAAATGTACAGCTCAAACACTCAGGGCTGCAGCTAGGGCTGGGGAAGGAGGCTGGGGAGGGAGAAGGTGTCTCAGGTTTTTTTTGAGGAGGGTGATATTTATTCCCAGGGAGCGTTTCTTTGTGGTGGAGCTGTGGGATTGCAGCCAGGGCTGGAGGAGAAGGGAGCAGTGGTGTCACAAATCTCCCCCGGGCTCCCTCCCTGGTAGTGAATGCAGTTATAAGAGTTGGAGCAGGTTTGTGAAACCATGTTTGATTGTGCAGAAATTTGATTTGGGCAAGAAAAAAAAGCCCCAAACCACGTAAACCCCTGGCATGGTGTTAAGGAGCATTGCCTCTGTGTTTCAGCAGAAGAAAATTCTGTTTTTTCCTTTCTAGATGCCTTTATTTTGCAGTGTCATATGGTCTAAATCACATAAAACTTTCAAAGTCAACATTGGAACGAGGCGTTTTGATTTGTTTCCCAAAACAGTACATTTCAGTACGGCTGAAAGGATTTTTTTTTTTAATTTTTTTTTTTTTTTATATAGAATCCCTTCCCAGGGAATTTTAGGTTTCGTTATGCTTTGAAACCCAGCCAAGCTCATACATGGCAGAATCTCTTGCAGATTTGCCGAGAGAAACCGCTGTCTTCAGGCAAGCGCTGATCGGGGGTGGGGGTCGGAGGCAGCATTGAGAACGGCCCCTTCCCTGACTTTGCAGTGGTGGGATGTGATGGTACCCCATCCTGCAAGCATCACCCATGGTTTTAGGGGCAGCAGGAGCTGGGGGTACTTGTAAGCCCTGCCTGGTCTCCCAGCAGCTGCAGATATTGCCCTGTTTTGGGGGTGATGGGATGTTCATAATAAATCTGTGCCTGGCCAAGTGCTGGAGGGGGTTTATGGGAAATATGGCAGAGTCTGTGTGTCGTGACCGTCTCTGGCTACCGGTGGGAACATGTCAGATAAATCGAGGGAACAGAGGGATTTAAGCTGCAGAAGAAATTGGAGAATGGATAGATAGGAGAGAGGAAAAGGGGGAGATGAACTATAGCACAGCACTAAATGATTTGCCCATGCTGCACATCACTGCTAGAGTTTTCTAACCATTGTCAGATATAGCTGGTTAGGAAAACAAATCTCATTAACCTCTTGTTGTTCAAGTGTAATTGAAATGGGAGGCATTGATATTCACAGATCTTTTTTCCAGTTCCTTCCCCCCATCAGGATGGATAGTGTCGGGGGCAGGAAGGGGGTGTGATGCTACGTGGGCAACTGTCACCAGCGTCAGATCTGATGTGCCTTCAGTGGTGCTAAGCTGATGCCAGCAGTCAGGGAGGGACAGCGGGGACATCACAGCAAGGGACAAGCCAGAGCAGAGCCGGTACCAAAGGGCTGTTGGAAACTCGGGACCATGAAGCCGAGCCAGTGTCTGCGTTTGGGTGTGCAGAGGCACAGATGGCTTCATTTCTATGTGGGTACCCAGCGCAGGCAGGTTTGGTACATGTGTTCCTGCCTGCGGAGAGGTCCGGTGGTGCTCGGGGAAGAGTGCTCCCACGTGGCCAGGTTGGTGTGGGCGGCTGCGGTGCCGATTGGAGTATTGTATTTGTACATGGGCGCCGTTGGTGCAGATGGCTCGGGGCTGTTTGATGAGTGGGTGGCCAGATGGACGCATGCGGATGCTGTCATGTGTTGGTGCCTAACGTGGTGCGTGGATGCGTTTGAAGGCTCGGCCACTTGCTGCGGGGACGGTGGTGGATCCCTGCCTGCAGGTCCTGCCTGCGCGGCTCAGCTGGGCAGTTCACCCCCTGCCTTGAGCGTGGCACCGGGCCGTTCCTATGCACATGGCCGTAAGGAGGCAGTTGCCAGCGTGACTCACTCAGGGGCTGAGGGTATCGTTGCACTCGCAGGGTGGCAGCGAGACATGTCCCGTCTCACCTGTGTGAGCTCTGCGTGCAGGCAGGTGCTTGGTCGCGTGTGGTTGGAGTATATTTGCCTGCATGTCCTGCACACGCGTACACGGGACTTGCAAAAGCAAAAACTGTAAATCACTGCATGCACATTCGCGTATGCTCGTGGCTGTTTGCTTGGAGCTGTGCATAGCGAAATCTTTTCCGTGCCAACACAAAGGAGAAAGCCCTGAATCTCCTCGGCTGCCTGAAGTTGGCAGGGATGAAGGGCACTGACAGCCCTGTTAGGCTTCCCTGTGTCGGGGCTACTGAGGTGAAAGGGGCTCTGCAGCGTCTCAGCCCTGGGCTTGTGCCTTGGTTTTGCCGGTGAGCTTCGTGTTCCCTTTTGCGGTCTCAGAGCAGCATTAACCCATGGTGACGGCTCTGAGCAGCTCGGGGCTGGCCTGACACACCACTTCCTCGGCAAAATTGCCATGTGTTGGCTCAGCAGAAGTGAATTTGGAGCAGTTTGAGAGAGCTGTTAAATATCCAAGGGTGTACTAGGACTTCTGAGGGGCTGCGGCCTTCACCGCTCACCCCACCTCACCTCACCGCTGCACGGCTGGCCGGCGTGGGGGAGGCTCCATGGCCCCCACCAAATGGATCAGCATCCCTAGCGTGAGCATTACTGCATGCATCTCCCTGGAGGGCAGCAAGGTGTGCCACGGTGGGATGTGGGAAACTGAGTGCAGCGTGTGAGTGAGGGCAGCCCCACGGGCAGCTCGTTGCCGGTGCACAATCAGGTACGTGCAGGGACTTCGCTGCTGGCTGCTGTGCTCCGTCATCCCAGCAGCCGAAGAGATGCTGGCTGGCCAGAGTCGAGGGCGGGGGGACACCTCTCTGCATTGCCCACAGTCGAAGGAGGGGTGAAGGGGGTGATTGAACCCGTTTGTTTTTCCTCCCCAGAAGAGACAGGCGAAGGAGACACCACATGTCGATGTGGGAGCCGCGCAGCAGCCACCTGTATGTGGGCCGCGGGGGCGCGTGTCGTCTGTGGCTCCTGTGTTTTCTGTGCATCCGTGGGGCTGGGGCACACACTGCTGCCCTCCGACCACCTCGGTGGGGGGGTTGTGTGTGTGTGCCTCTATTCAGTGTGCTCCTTTGCACTCCTGTTTGTGTGCGTGTGTGTGTGCCTTCGTGGTTTTGTGCGTGCACTCGTGGTTTCGTGTGTGTGTGCCGTGCAGTACGTGTGTGTCGGTGTGTGCTGCTACCCGTGGATATGCAGTCGTGTGTGCTCCGTGGGTGAGCAGTGTATGTACACGTGTGTGCTCATGGGTGTTTCCGTGTGCCTCAGTGTGTTGGGAAGGGCACGTCTGTCTTCTGCAGGGTGTTTGTGTGTGCATTTACGTCACTGCAAAGGTTTCATGGCGTAGCACAGCCCTCCCTAGAGCACACCCACAGGAACACAGAGAAGCCCAGTACAGCTCCTTCCCCCACCAGCAGCCAAAAATGCTACTCCCCAGGACTCAGGGCAGGCTTCCTACCTGGGATATGCCGGGTGAGGGGCTGTCCTGGCCGAGCATAGCTGAGCACAGGGAGGGTGGGGGCCTCCTGTGCCCGGTGGCTTTCTCCATTGCAAATAGCTCAGAGGGCCATCTCTCATTGAGAAAGGCAGGTCTTGGACCTGTCATCTTTTTCCCTTTTGCTTACTGTCCCCACCCCATCAGCACTGCCACCCTTGCCAGCAAGCTGGCTCTTGCGCCAGCATCCCCTGCACCATCATTTGTACAGTTCAGGCAGCACGGCTCTGAAAAGCAGCCTGGCTCCGAGGAGCTGGCAATGCAAAGACATCCCCAGTGCAAGGAGTGATCTCCAGCTGCAGTGAGAGGGCGTTGCCTATATTTAAGAAAGTGTCCCCAGGCAGTCACGCAAGAAGAAGGTGGTCACTGCCTGGCTGGGATAGGGTAAGCCGGGGTGCTGGCTGCCCCCAGCAAGCTGGGAATGCTGCCTGAAAGCTTCAGGGCAGCTGTGGGGCTGCTGGGGCTGGTCTTCCATCAGCCTGACGTGTCTGAAGGGGCAGAAGTACAGTTTGAGCCCTATTTTCAGCCCCAGCCAGCACCAGAGGGATGCTGGAAAGCTGGGGACAAAACCGGAGCCCAGCCCATAGCCCTAGGGATGGCATTTCTTTCTCCCTGGGATTCCCAAATTAAATCCAGGGTGGGTGCTTCACCAGGGTGGGGGGTGAAGCACCAGCAGTGGGGTGGCCGTCCAGGATGCTGACAGCTTGCTGTCCCCCATTGCAGGCGGGAGCGTCGCCGGCGGCACCACATGTCGGTGTGGGAGCAGCGCACCAGCCAGCTGCGCCGGCACATGCAGATGTCCAGCCAGGAGGGCATCAACAAGGATGAGCCACACCTCATCAACCCCCACGCCAGCATCTTCCGCAGGAAGAAACCAGGGGATGGTGTCGCCCTGGAGAAATGTGCCGAGGAGCAAGGCGGCAAGGGTGAGCGACCGCCAGCTGAGGGACCCGAGCAGCCAGCCCCGGGGGCCAACCCCGGCAGTGGTGAGGACAGGAGGAGCCCATCGCCCCGAGCCAAGCGAGACAAGGAACCATGGCACCAGAAGTCATGCCACGGGAACTGTGAGCTGGGTGAGCAGGAAGGCGCAGGAGGCGGCATCGAGGATAGGGCCAGGATGAGGCAGAGCCAGCGGCGCAGCCGGCACCGCAGAGCCCGGATGGAGGGGAAGGAGCCAGCCAGCGCCCTGGGGAGCCGCTCAGCCAGCCAAGAGATGGGTCTTGAAGAGGCCAGCCCCACGGAGGGGGCGCAGGATGGGGACCGGCTCGGGGATGTGGCCGCAGCAGCGGCATTGATTCGGGGCGAGCCAGAGGCGAGCGAGGAGCCCATCAGGTTGGTACCCAGGGAGGGCATCTTGCAGTTCCCACACCTCCTTGTCCTCTCCCCTTAGCTTCTCGCACCTCTTTTTCTCCCACATCCCTCCTGAAGGACAAATGGGGTCCCTGCTGGTGATGCTGAGCTGGTTGGGACCGCTGAGGAGGGGGGTGCCCCGCAAGCAGCACCTGAGCCCCCCCGGGGGAAGACGGGCAGCCTGACAGAGCAGGACTGCAGCAGCCCAGACACCAGCGAGCAAGCACTGCTGGANNGGCGGGAGGCCAGCCGCACTGTCCGCCGGAGGCAGCCTGACCTCTCCTCCATTACCCCCAACACTGAGAAGGCCACAGAGAGCACCACCATCATGATCGATGTCCACGACTCCGCTGTGGTACAGAGTGAGGACCTGTCTCTCTTTCCTGAGCCCCTCTCCCAGCCCTCAGGGGCCCCGCGGGGACGGAAAGCCACTTGCATGGCTTTTNTTGCAGTACCTCCCTCCAGCACCCCAGTTTTGCAGGGGAGCCCGAACGCAATGCTGATGTGCCACCGTCCCCTGGGGAGCTTCTCCCTTTCTCACCTCCTTCCCACCCACTCCTCCGCCTGATCCCTCCTTCCCCCTTCCTCTCCGCCCGGGCGAAACACTCGCATCCCCTGTTTTTCCTAACACATCCACAGCCTCCGCCCAACTCGCTGCCTCTCAAACCCCCTTAACAACATCCTCGCTGTCAAGGTGAGCTGCTTTAAACGGTGTTATTAATTAAACAGCACTGTGAAAGCTGGCCTTGTTAAAACCCCTTCCGTCTGCTTCATCCCAGCAGCTCGTGTCTTTTCTTCCCTTCTGGTCCCTCTCCCCAAACGGCACAGGGATGCAAAGCAGAACCCCGAGGGGAGGTTGCACATGCCCGGGTGGCAGGGACACCCCAGGGTGCTGTCTGGGGGCAAGGCCAGGCAAAGGCTCTCGCTTTCCTGCAGTTAGCAACAAGACAGACGGTGAAGCCAGCCCCTTAAAGGAGGCTGAGAGCAAAGAGGATGAGGAGGAGATGGAGAAGAAGAAGCGGAAGAAGGAGAAAAGCGAGACGGGCAAAGCGATGGTGCCGCACAGCTCCATGTTCATCTTCAGCACCACCAATCCGTGAGACATTTTTTTAGACTGTAGGAGCTCGGGGCTGTGGAGGGCTGCAAGGGGAAGGACCCCTAGAAATCACTGAAAACAGGGGATCCCCGTGAGAAGGGGGCTGAATATCTCCCAAACAACAAGGATAACCAGCCACGGTATTCCCCAAGTCCCGGCAGCGCTTTCCCTCTGTGCCAGCCATGCTCGTGGCTTTCTTTTCCAGCTGCTGATTGCTAGCTGTGATTTTTATTCAATGTTTGTTGCATTATTGTGATTTTTATTCAATGTTTATTGCATTACTCTGCAGTTGTCTGCTCCCCCGTAGCTCTTGCCCAGCTCCAGTAGCCTGGAAGAATAAACCCCCCAGTTTCTCAGGGACTCTTCCTGGCCAGCCGTAGGGTGTCTGGGACAGCTGAGCAAAGGGAGTCAGCAAGCCCAAACCACCCTTGGGCTCCCTTGTTTTCCTCCTCAGACTTTGCTGCCCATTTTTCTGCTCTGGAAGCCAGTGATGCGGGGTGGGTTTTGTATGTGGACCATGCCTGGGGCACGCCAGGAGCTCACAGGTCGGGGTGCGGACTCTCTCCTCGCAGGGTGCGGAGGGCTTGCCACTACATCGTGAACCTGCGCTACTTTGAGATGTGCATCCTCCTGGTGATCGCCGCCAGCAGCATCGCCCTTGCGGCGGAGGATCCTGTCCTCACCAACTCCGACCGCAACAAAGTGATTGCAAACCTCCCTCACTCCCCCGATCCCGCAGGCAGTGCAGGCAGAGGTCCTGTAGGATTTTAGCTTCCATGGCGGGGGGGACCCGTGTGGGACACGGATCGAGGCAGCTGGTGGCAGTACCTGCACCGCGCCATGGGGTCTGACTCCTTCCCCATCACCTTCCTTTATAAACCCTGGCAATCACTCTCAGCCTTCCACATGTGGGGTTTAGAGCCTGGGAAGCAGACCAGGATGCCTTGTTGACAGTGAAGTAGCTTAAACTGGGGAGATGCTAATGTGCACAGGGACTGGTATGGGGGACCGTGATTCCATCTCACAGCATGATTTCAGAGCCGCTTGCACCACGCATGGGGAATGTTTCTCTCCTGCCTACGCATGCTGGGTTTATGGCTGTCCTGAACTCTTAGGGAGCAGGCTGGGTTTGGGGCAAGCAAACCAGCCCTCTGCCTGCACCTGAGCCAGGTGAGCCCCGGTGCGGGATGATAATGGGGTCTGGGTGGGCACCAGTGAGCCCCTTTGCTTGGCAGCAGCTGCAGAGCGCCCCGTGCCCTCTCTTTGCAGGTCCTGAGGTATTTCGACTATGTCTTCACCGGCGTCTTCACCTTCGAGATGGTTATCAAGGTAAAAGGCCTTGCGGGCTGGCTGCGCTGGGGATGCTGTGTCCTGCAGCGTCCTTGCAGTGGATGGGAAATAGCTCAGTTTTTCAGTTCTGGTCCTAAATTTGGGTGACGGAGACTTTAAAGCCTGGTTCTTAGGAGTGGGAGTTGAGAATGCTCAGGACCGCTTTTATCAGTTTTCAGGCTCCCAAAATATGGTGCTCCTTGATATATACCTGGGATGCAGGGACAGGTCCACTGCTCTCCTCCACAGTGACGTCCTTGTCTCCAGCACATCCTGCCTGCAGATGCTTCCACTTGATGGCTGAGCTGCTCGTTCCCTGCCTCTTTTTCTCACCGTTTCTCCCCTTGCAGATGATAGATCAGGGCTTGATCCTGCAGGACGGCTCCTACTTCCGAGACCTCTGGAACATCCTGGATTTCATCGTGGTGGTGGGAGCGCTGGTGGCTTTCGCCTTGGCGTAAGTGGCTGTCGTCCTTGTCAGCTCTTTGCCTTCCCTTGGTTGGGGTGGGAGGAAGGTGCAACTGTGTGTTACGGTTACTAAACCCTTATTATTTGGGGGATTTCTCTGCACCCTTCTGCTCTGCGTCTGGGACGGCTCCTGGCAGCCGTGCGTGGCTGACTGCAAAGCCCAGCTGTGCTGCTGGCACCTGAAACCAGTATAGCTCCAGAGATGGGTTTCTCCCTATTTGTCAACTGCTGGTGAGCAAGTAGGCAGGAAGCAAGGCAAGAAAAGCTGGAGATGCTAGGAAGAGTTTGGTGGTGAAAGTGGACTTGAAAGAGGTCAGAAGGGGCTGTTAGAGAGGGAAAAACACCTAAGGGTGGCAGAGCTGGAGTTATACACCTGCTACGCATCGCGGGGCTCACAGAGACAGCAAAAGCAGCAGCCTGCCAGGTAGAGCTGCCCTCTGAACATGTTTGTGCTGGCACCCCCGGCTGGTGGCTTTTCCTCTGCTCCAAGGGGGAGCATTGCCCTGGAGCCCTACAAGGATGGGAATGCAGCCGGTGGGGTTTGTGCCTGCATCCGCTGCAGCATCATGCCGAGGACAGGGTGCTGCATGCTTGCTCTGTAGTGCATCCCTGCTGAGCATCACGGGGGACTCTGGTACTGAGCTTGTGGCACCTGCGTGTCCTCCTCCGCAGGTGGGTGCAGGGTAGCTTGATGTCTGCAGTGCCCGTGCCATGGAGGGGAGAAGTGTCCAGGGATGATTTTCATGCTGCTCTGCCCTCCTCCGTGCTGCCGACAGGGGCAGGCAGTTCAGTGTAAGCTTGAGGAAGGATGAGTGGGTGCCAACGTGATGCCTGCAGGCAAGGGGCACCCCTGGTCCCTGGCGACCATGGCATCCCGTTGGTGACCGAGGAGGGAGAGGAGAAGAGAGGAGAGGCTCGTGCTTCTTTGTCATGCTGTTGTTCTTTCTTTGTGCCTTTGACACTGGCGGCAGTGGCGTTAGAGCTGGTGAGAGGGGAGGGCCTGGCAGCAGCGCAGACTGGAGCCCTGTCCTTGTCCACAGCTCAGGTACCGTGTGAGGCTCTTGGGGTGGCTGGGTCCGAGCCCTGAGGTCACTCGATGGATTACAGCCTGTAATCCATCCCTCCCATCTCACCCCTGGCCGGGCAGCAGCTCCTTCCCCTCAGTCTTGTTCACTTGCACCTTCCCTGGCTTTTTGCTTTTGCCTTCCTCACCCTCCTCACCCCCTTCCTCGCCCAGTGCTTTCATCGGCTCCTCTCTCCTTGGGAAGAGCACAGGAGAATTCAGGGGATGAACTGACCCTTGGGTAGGGCTGAGGACTGACTGCAGACCCTGGCATGGGGAAGGAACATGGGGCAAGTCTGCTGGCTGGGGACATTGCTCTGAGCCCCCAGGAGGCCACCTAGGCCACCATGGGGATAGATCAAGCATCTCCAGGGTCTGGGCTGATATGTCCTCTGCCAGGGCAGCCCCTCAGAGCATGTCTGGAGGTGGGGCTTGAGAGCATCAGCAGCCTGAAGGTGCACACTGGGTGGTTTGTGGGGATTTAAGAGGACAAGAGAGCCTTTTCATTCCAAGGCATCTTTCATCAAGACTTGTTGATGGCTGAAGGAGGGTAGGTTGATGGCTCAGCCTGCTCCTCAGTGGACAGGTGTCCTCACTGCAGCTAACAGTACAGTAATTGGTGCTTACTGTGCTTACCGTCCCTTTGTCCCCACCCCACAAAGGTGGCACGGTTCCTGGGGTGGCCCCTGGAGCTGGCGGGGTCCCCATGTGCCAGTGTCAAGCATGTGGGAAAGCTGCTGTGCCCCTTCCAACCCTGCTTGCCACCTGCCTGCCTCCACGCAGCCTCCCGAAGGAAGGGCAGGTGCCTTTGGGCACGGGACAGCTGAATTCTGGCAGGCGAGCTCCTCCATCAACTGCAGCACTGAACCCCCTCCCACTGAGAAGGTCTTTGCACCTCCACGTGCTTTTGCAGCAAGCATCTATGTCACCTGCCCACTCTTGTAGCTGTAGCTGGGTAGATACTGAGTCGCTTGTGTCATGGATGAGGGCTCTTTATAATGTAAACCTGCAGGATTGTCCCTCTCCCCCACTTCTGAGGGTGACTCCTGCTGGAGGAGATGATCTCATGGCTTCGGGGGTGAAGGGAACAAAGGAACTGCAGCGATTTCCGATGGGTTTATACATTATAGAGCATTTATAAGGACACCTGCTTCTCCTGTTGGCAGCCTGTCACTGCTGTGGCCCCAGGAGCTGCAGGATGTTTGCCAAATATACATGTCCCAACCCACTGCCCGCCCTCCCTTCCTCCATCCCTCCATCCCAGTCTTAAGAGTAAAACTCTGGCTGTGATGTTTAAATCCCCCTCCTTTTCTTCTCCCTCCATAATCTCTTTGATGTGGGGTGGAGGGAGGGAGGGGAATGTGTCCTCCCTCTCCCCTTCCTCGCCTCCATGGCACTGAGTGGGCAGAGTGATGCCCATGGAGCAGCTGTAGCAATTATGTGGCTGAGAGAGGCTGGTGACCAGGTCCAGCACCTCCTAGTTGAAGAAGTGCTGGAACATGCTGTTCCATTTGGGTTTTCCGCCCTTTTTGCCTCCCCTCTGCATTTTGGTTTTCTCATGGCTGTCCTGGGTAGCTGTGGGGGCAGCAGGAGGTCTCTGAACTGGTCCAGTGGTGCTGTCATCATCTGCCGGCTGTCAGTGCTGCATCGAAATCACCAATAAGCAAGTGTCCACCCATAAAGCCATCTCCCTGTGTGCTGTGGTGGCTTGTCCACTGCCCCCTCGGATCCTGTACATCCCGAGCAAGAGCTCATCTTGGCTCGTTTGTAGCTCTCCGCATGGAAAGTTAATATGTCAATCCCAACGCAGCCTAAATAAAAGGCCCGATATAAAACCATAAATCTCCAAAGAGTTCAAATTAAATTAGCTGAAATAACCAGAACCATAACTAAAGACGCTGCTCACTTTTGCCTCCCGTGGCCCCCTCCGAGGAGGCATTGTGCAGAGGAGCAGCGCTCGCTTGTGGCTTTACAGAGCTGCTGAGAAGTGGTGATGCCTATGCCTGTGGGCTTGCAGCAGCAGGAAGGGTTGAGTGATGGGAAGGTTGGTGGAAAGCTTGAGTGGTGGTCAGTGCATAGTTCTCATTGTCTTGCCTGGTGAGCAAGGGCAGGAGTTTCTCCACCCAGAGGTACCCAGCAGAAGTGGCACTTTCTTTGCTGAGCAGCATCTCTTTGTGCTCGTTGGCACTGGTGTCTGGAAGCAAGAGGGACTGCTACATACTGCAAAATAACTTGATGTGAGGCATGTCAGGACAGAGGTCTGACATCCTGTCACAGAAGTGCTGCAGAGTTGAACTATCACCTTTTCCACACACCTTCCACTTGCTTCACTTATGGGCTGCCAGGGCCTGGGGTTATTTTTACGTTTTTTAAGAAATGTTTTACTTCGTAGGCTTTGCCCCCAGTACTAAGCCCTCTGTGTGCACATGGCAGTGCAATGATGGAGGTTTGGTTACAACTAGGGACCTTGTAGACCACCTTGGCTTGTCTGAACGGATGTCCTGTTGGGTTGCAGAAGATCCCATGCTGCAGCTCAGGCTCTTAATCAGTGGATTTCTTAATGGAAGTGATTTAGTGGAGTTAGCCTATTTGGATGGGAATTATTGTGGCCTTGCAGGTAGGTTCCCTCGGAGGCACCTGCCTTTGGCTGGTTGAGGCGAAGCCTTGAGGTCTCCCCCAACTCCTGGCCAAGGACTACCACACACCCACCCACTGTCCTGCTCTCCACGGGTTCCTCTTGTAGCAGAGGCTTCACGACATGTTCCCTTCCAAAACCTGCAGCAGGCAGTCTCTCCCTGGAGATAAGCCCCATCCTGGAGGACACAATGTGGTCTACTCATCGTGCCTTTCAACCCAGGCGTGGGGTGGTGGAGGGCTCCCACAGAGTCCCTGCACCCGAGAGGCTGCACTCATCCCTGTGCAGCTTCCCTGGTGCATTTCTTACCTTCTTCCTCTCTTCTCTCTTTTTCTCTTGGTGCTGTTTGCTGGCTGCCGGGCTGGATCACCGATAGGAACGCTTTGGGGTAACTATGCCATTTGGGTCACTGTGGGGTGCTGCCCTGGGGAGTGCGGCGGGACAGGCGCAGGCGGGTGTCTGTCTGTCCAACACCCGTGCTGACCCTTAGCTGTGTTTGCAGAGACTGGAGGATGCTGCTCTGCACACACCCCTGTATTGCCCTGGGATGTGTTAAAGGTGGTGTGCTCCGGAAAAGTGCAGGAGGGATTTTTTTTTTTTGCAAGCAATGCAATCCCTCGCCTTTGGAGGAGGGTGCTTTCAGCATGGACGTCCTCCGAGGGCATGGGATGTGGTTCATGCCAAGTGCAGGGGGCTGGGGAGAGATCAGCCTTGGCCAGGCTTTCCTCCAAGCGCTATCCAGCCCTATATCCCATATCCATATTGGATCCCAAGCAAATCCACAGTAGGTTTCCTGAGGTCTGAAGGTGTTTGTACAGTTGCTTCCCGTGCATTTGTGGGGCTGTGCTCCTAGGGAGGACTATTAATTAGTGGTTTTGTTTACATCTCTTAATGATTATGCCCATTATTGTGCTCCTTGTTGCATTAACCCTCACAAAGGAGCTGTGTAATTTGGAACGTCTGTTGTTGTAATTTCCTTGATGTTTTTTGCGGGTGCCCGGTGGATACAAACTGTGCCACCTTCACCAGCACCTCTCTGCTCCATCTAGCTCATGGGCTTTAGTTAAAAGAGGAGAAAAAAACCCTTGTATTGTGGTTGGGATTAAGCACCATCTTCAAGAAATGAGGGTCATGAGGGGTCTTAGTGCTGCTTGTCTAAATAATCCTAATAGTAAGCTCTGCCTCCCTCAGCTGACTTGGGGTGGAGGCAAGTGCAGCCCTGATCTGGAGAGGGAAGAGAGGGCTGAGAAGTTGTGAGATGGACGACCAGGCTGACCAGGTTGGGTAGCACTGATGGAATAAGGCAGAAAGCCGTAAGACAGCGTTTGTGCAAAGAAACCAAGCACAGAGCAAGTGCTTCCCTAGGTGAATGTAAGGACCATGAACGTTGAGTTTAAACAAGGATGGAAAATCCTTGGTGAGACACCTGCATGTATACCCCATTGAGTGCATCTCCCTCATTTTATTATTAATTTCTTGCAACCAGTAGTAACGGTAGAAAACAATTTGCCATGGTGGGGGCCTTTTGCAAGCCCTGTCTACAAATGGCACGTGCCTGCAGTAGGGAAGCAAACCTCCTGGCCCTGTTGAGCGGCATGGCTTGGGGACACGGGGGAGGGTAGTGTGCCACAGCGCCCTTCGGGCAGCTGCCCTCGCTCGGGGAGAGCATTGCATCCCCAGCCCTGGCATCTCGCTGCTTCCCACGAGGGGATTTGTTAAGGTCACTGCTCCCCGACGAAGGGGAAAGGGGCTAATCCCGAGGAGGACAAGATCGCTTTATTTTTCAGCTCTGCCAGCTGTCAGCGCGTGTGTTGGAGGAGACTGGTTTAGGCGGGCTGAGCACTCAGCAGTCACACGTTTGTGAGTGCGGGCCCTCACGTCGGCACGTGGCCCTCCCATTCCTGTCCTCACGCATGCTAGGGGGCTTGTCAGCTGTTGAAAGGCCGGGGTCTGCAAGGTTATTGTCTCTCCATTTCATTTTTGGGTGCATGTGCCTCCCTCCAACACGGCAGGACCAATAAGGGCCGGGATATCAAGACCATCAAGTCTCTCCGTGTGCTACGGGTCTTGAGGCCCCTGAAAACCATCAAGCGACTGCCCAAGCTGAAGGTAATAATTCCCATCTCCTGCCTTACCTCTGTCTTCTCCAGCATGGACAGGTGGGGCCAAGGACCACGTGTTTCAGTTCACTTGTGAGCGATGAACAAGCAGTTTCCAAAGCATTTGCTGTGTTTTAGGAGCCCCGTTTTCAAACACAATGTCCTTCAGGCTGCTTCATGTCTGGAGGTGCAATGAGTTATTAAGAGCAAGCCTGGATCTCGGCAAGGCATCAGAGACAAGGTTCCTCTGCCAGGGAAAGTGGGGCTGGAATGGACATAAGGCAGCAAAGCCCAGATGCTCTCCTGCCCTGTCCCTTTCCAAAGTTCATTGTCTTTCCCACCAGAGCAGCTTGCAAACAATTTGGGATTTTGTGCACTGTGCTCTCATGGTGTTCCACCGGAGGGGGATTTCCCGTCTGAATAGAGGGATTATTTACACAGTGCGGGTAGGATTATGGACTTCCCTACCTTATTTGATGAAGTATAGAGCCAGAAAGAAGTAAGAGACTGAGAAAGCCCTGAGTTTTTTTCACAAAGGTTTATTTGGCTGATGGATGGGGCCCAGGGTGGCACCCCAGAAACATGGGTTTTGACCTCAGCTTTTCTTCCTGATCGGTGGGTGGATTCAGCCCATATCAGTTCATTTCTTGACACGTCTGTCTTCACCGTGAAGCAGGGCTAAGGACATTCCTCTCTCTTTTAAAGTGCTTTGAGAACTAGAGCTGAGAGCACAGCCTCCGCAGCCTGGAGGGGTGCTGCTTTTGCAGGCAGAGGTATTCACTCTGCCTTGTTATTCACAGTGATTCGAAACAAAGGAGTGTTTACTAATTGGTCTTGAGTGCTGCTAATTGCATCATCAGGGCTGTCGCCTGTCTGCTGCCCTGGTTGCAGAGAAAGTTGGAGGATATAAATATGCAACCCTGCAGCTGTCTCAGGGGCTGCTTGGTGTCCATGTATGGACTGAGGAATATTCCAGGTGTTAAACTTGCTCATAAAATAGCCCTTTGCCTGGGAGAAGGCCCAGCTCTTTCCTCCTTTCCATCCCAGGAGAGGGAAATGTCTTTCCCCATGGCAGTCTTGAGGAAAGTTTTGGTCCTGCCCTTCTCCAAGGCTGTTGGTTCTCCAAGGTGAGCTATGCCCTCTCCTGCAGGCTGTCTTCGACTGTGTTGTGACTTCCCTCAAGAACGTCTTCAACATCCTCATTGTCTACAAGCTCTTCATGTTCATCTTTGCTGTCATTGCTGTCCAGCTCTTCAAGGGGAAGTTTTTCTACTGCACTGACAGCTCTAAGGACACGGAGAAGGACTGCATGTAGGTGCCCTGTTCAGTAGGTCCGATGCTGCTGACACCTCTTGCAAAGGCAGGGTGCTGGGTAATGTCTTCTGTGGTTCCCAGTTAAATCGTTGGTCTTGGCCGTAGTCTCTTGGGGCGGACGGCACGGGCTGAGCCCTGTCCCTATTGCTGTGTCAGCTCTCTGCATCCTTGCATGGGATGTGTGATGCAGAGCCCTGTATTTTTGCTTCTGTTCTCTTTCCTCCTTCTCTCTTCCCTTTTGCTTTCCCCTTCTCTCCTTCTCCCTAGTTGTTATCCAGCCTCTCTCCATTTCTCCCTCCAGCCATGCAGGAGGAGAGGTACTCCCTCCCACCGCCCACACATGCTTCCCCCAGGGTTTAAAACCACTGTCTCATAGTCTGGCAGTGTAAAATGCAAGGTCACTGCTCTCTCCCAACCTTGCAGAGGGAACTACGTGGACCACGAGAAGAACAAGATGGAAGTGAAGTGCCGGGAATGGAAACGCCATGAGTTTCACTATGACAATATCATCTGGGCTTTGCTCACCCTATTCACAGTCTCTACCGGCGAGGGTTGGCCCCAGTGAGTGTTCTGCTCCATTCACCCCCTCTTGAATTAGGGTGGTCATATCCCCATTGGGCTGGTTGGGTTAATAACTGGCTACAGCCAGGTGGGACTGAGAGATGAACTGCTGGGCAGGGAGGAGAAGAGGAAGGACAAGAAATCATGTCAGGACAAAAGAGCTGGGACCATGGCTGGGGTTAGTTTCTTCCTTAGGGAGTGAATTATGGATAATCCCTTCTCCTCTGTGGCCCTGAGGTATACCTTAGCTCAAGTTTAGAGATGTCCGTAGGACTAGCCCTTTCTTCATGCTGATGTGAGCTTGGGCAATTTTTTTCTCTGTATGTGGGGCACTGGAAAATCCATTTTCCTTCAGGGGTGCAAGCAAAGCACTGTAAAACAAGCTGTAGCTACTTAGAAGCATTGTCCTTGTAAAGCAGATTAAGACAGAGATTTATGTTACCATTGTTACAACTGTGCACAGACAGAGCTGGCTGTACAAAGTGGGTCCCATGAGAAGTGCCACATGGTGGCATTCCTGATGGGCATATCTCTGGTTGCTTTTCTTCACCTGTCTGCCCACAGGGTGCTGCAGCATTCGGTGGACGTGACGGAGGAGGACCGCGGACCCAGCCGCAGCAACCGCATGGAGATGTCCATTTTTTATGTTGTCTATTTTGTGGTCTTCCCTTTCTTCTTTGTCAACATTTTTGTGGCTCTCATCATCATTACATTCCAAGAGCAAGGAGACAAAATGATGGAGGAGTGCAGTCTGGAGAAGAATGAGGTATAGTCTGGGGAGAGGGAAAGGGGATGATTCAGTGGGTTTTCTGCAGTTTGTGAGCTTGGAGCTCCCTAGATGTTGAAAAGGTATAAGAAACATGTGAGCCACCTGCCTGCTCAGCCCATGAAGGAAGGAAGTGTGGCAGCCACCACCCCCTGTGTTACCATCAGCCAGGTTCTGATGCACATTGTTTTATTCCAGAGGGCCTGTATTGACTTTGCCATCAGCGCCAAGCCCCTCACACGGTACATGCCCCAGAACCGGCACACCTTCCAGTACCGGGTCTGGCACTTTGTGGTCTCCCCATCCTTCGAGTACACCATCATGGCCATGATAGCATTGAACACCGTGGTACTGATGATGAAGGTGAGCTGGTCAGAGTGAGCCTGTCCTGTTTGGGGCAGTGAGGAGAAGGAGGATTGTTCAGGACGGGACCAGAGGGAATTTTGGTTGTTTCTAGAAGACGCTTTGAGATGGGGTCTGAACATGTATTCCCTTGGCATAGTCACTTGAAACACCACGTGCCCCAAACAGGAGACGAGATCTTCCCTAAATGAGATGACCTTTTAACTACTTCAGAAAGATCTGGATTTTACTGTGCTTCCTTCTTAGAAGGAGTGGCAGCTGTCCTGGGAGAGGGGTGGAGAGGGGAAGGAGGAGATAGTCTTGAGGCACCCAGGGCAAGGAACCCAAACCACCACAGGCCTTCCCTGGGACAGTCATCAGCCAAGAGACTGGCAGGCCCTCTCCTGGCTAGCAACGTCTCTCTCTTTCCATCAGTACTACTCTGCTCCATACACCTATGAGCTGGCCCTGAAGTACTTGAACATTGCATTTACCATGGTGTTCTCCTTGGAGTGCGTCCTCAAGATCATCGCTTTCGGCTTCCTGGTGAGTGGCTGCTCCTGTTCTTGACAAGGGTGTTAATTTGGACTTTGGCAGCACACAGATCGCAGAGGGGAGGTGTTAATAATGTGAGGTTGTTGCTATTTATTTTAGGTCCCAGCCTGAAAGCTTCTTTTAGGTTGGAATCACTCCTTTTGTTCTCATTTAACTTCCCACTGCTGGATGCTGGTGGGGGAAGCCACACCATTGCTTTACTTTTTGCCTTGTTTCTGTGCTACTCTGGTGCTTGGACCATGTATGTGCTGTGCAGCTGCTCTGCTAAAGTCAGCTGCTGCTGCAGTCATGCTGGTGGCTGCTGTCCCTTGTCCCCGGCAGCTGCGAGGTGCTGGTGCATTGCTGTCCTTGGGCTGTATCAGTTGGACCAGACCTGACCAGCAGTGAGACCTCCCTGCCTAATTCAGTCCTCAAATCCCCAGCTGCTCATTTAAGATTTGAAGCCACAGACTGCCTTTTCTTCAGCTACTCTTTGCTGCTTATGAGCAACTGTCAGATTTGCTCTTTTATAGTTTCTTTCCTGTTTCTAACCCATACTGGGAGATGAGATCCGCTAGCAGGAGGGTTTCTAGCGACCCTCCCTGCTCCCAGTGGTGACAGCCATGGTCAAGTCTGGTCTTGTACCAGCTGCTGCACAAAGAACAGGGGCTGAGGTGGGTCTGGGTGCCCAGAAAGAGGAGAGCAAAGCAGCCTCATGGCTGTGAGGGTCAGCGTGATGAACTGTTGCAGCCTGACCAGGGCTGGCTGTGGCTGCTTTTCCCGCTCCCATTCACTGGGGTGATGTGTTGGCTGCATGAGTCATCTCCCAGGAGAAGCTGCTCACTGCAGACACGCTCAGGTCTGCCACCATCTCAGATGCAGGACAGTGCTTCAGACCGTGGCTACATACAAATGCGCAGCAAGGTCTCTGCCACTGCCACCGTTGCCCATGAGCAGCCTTGGCCTGTGGCCCAGTGCCCTTCAGACCTGCGATCCCCGAGCTCAAATCCATGTTCCCTCTCTCCTTCCTTTTGCAGAATTATTTCCGGGACACCTGGAACATCTTTGACTTCATCACTGTCATCGGCAGCATTACGGAGATCATCCTGACAGACACCAAGGTGAAGCGGGGGCTGGGAGCAGCAGGGTGTACGGCTGCGGGGTGGGGGGCTCCCGCCTCCCTCTGACCCTCTCATCTTCTCCCAGCTGGTGAACACCAGCAGTTTCAACATGAGCTTCCTGAAGCTCTTCCGGGCTGCTCGGCTCATCAAGCTGCTGCGCCAGGGTTATACCATCCGCATCCTGCTCTGGACGTTTGTGCAGTCCTTCAAGGTAAGTCACATGTGCCCTTGTCTCCTCCCAGGCCATGGAGCTGGGGAGCTGCTCCCAAATGCAGGCTGTTCCCAAGGTCTTGCTGACTTGTTGGCTTGTAGGAGAGACAGATTGGCACAGCTTACCTGTTCGCTGTGCTTTTTGTACTCCTCTGGAGCTGGACCTGTGCTAAACGAGATGACTCATCTGCTTATCTTGCAGGCCCTCCCCTACGTCTGCCTCTTGATCGCCATGCTTTTCTTCATCTACGCGATCATTGGGATGCAGGTGAGCACAGACATCTCAGTGTGCATCCCTCTGGCACGGACAGGCTGGGCAAGCACGTCCTCAGCATTATGCACAGCAGCCAGCCTTGTGCCTGCCTGTCATTGCTTCACTCACTCACGGTGTCCAGCGAGGTCCCGAGGGTGGAACAGCTTATTTGGGAGCTGCAGAGCCACACTCCCTGGGGGAGCTGCTGTGGGCTTGTTCAGTCAAGCTCCACAGCTACCTTCCCAACTTGTACCCTTGGAGATGTGGCCTTGGGGACTCAGCTGGGCATCCTGTGTGACGGCTGCTTTCAAACTGCCACCCCTTCGTTTAGAAATTACACCCTATCTCTGACTCCCTAGTAGCCCCTGGAGGTTGATTTCATGCCTGAGGGACCTGGTGAGCAGCCTTCTGCCTTTCCCTTCTGAACAGCTGGATCGTGGTGATGATCCCTGCAGCCCACCGTCCACCTTGTCTCTCTGCAGAGGGATTATGTTGTAGCCGTGCTGTTGGTGGTCTGCTTGGGCTCTTGTGCTTAGGGACCTGCGATGACCTACCAGATGGTGGGAGGTCTGCAGAGCATGGGAAGATGTTAGCTTCTCAGGCTCCAGCTGGTAAATAAGAAGCACATGAGCTAAAACCCTCAGCTCCACACATGCCATGGGGCTGGCTCAGTTCTGTGGTGACTAAATCCCACGCTGAGGATCTGACAAAGCATCTTTGATGATGAACGCCCGGGATCTGGAGCCACCTGATGAGTGAGCTGCTGCAGTACCCAACACCGTTGCCTGGACAGGCAGATTTTGGGGAGGCAGCAGGCAGTGCAGTGGCCCCCTGCTCGGGCTGCTTGGCAGCGCTGGTGTTTAGTCTCTTCCACCCCCTCTCTCCCGCCCCAAGAGAGGCGCATGGCTGGTTTTGGCCGCACCGGCTCCAGGTGTTCTCTGCGCTAAACAACCGCCATCTGACTCAGCCCCCCTCCCTGCCGTGTGGTAGTATTTGATTTATTTTATTTTTTTTTTAACACCATTGTGAACAAATCCCCAAGCAGTAAAGTCTGTGGGCGTTATTTGAGCAAAATAGCTGGAGGCAGAAAATATTCTACAATTACACATTCCAAAAAACCTGTACAGGGAAAAAAATACTCTGCAGTTAGTATATTTTTAGGTTCACGGAAAGTGGAATAAATATTTAACAGTAATAACAGCACATTTTTCCTATTTGAGGCACTTTACGAACATTCGTTATGTCCTACCATGGCCTTGGCTGTGGGTCGTTATTAGGCTATTGTCCATGTCTGAGGCTTCGTTGCCTCTTTTGGCCCTGGGGACGGTAGTCCCAGGTGTCTGGCTGTCCATGATGGGTCAGCAGTTGGTCTGTCCCTCGCTCACTGAGCTGTTCCCCTCCCTGTTTGCACTGCTGTGAGCAGCCTAAGCATCATGGATCGTTTCCCCACCAAGGGAAAAGCTCCCAGGAGTTTCCAGGACCAGGACCCAGCACCCACCCAGGGTGGTGTGGCTCATCCCTGTGCCTCCAGCGTGCTCGAGACCACCAGCTGCCACGTGGTGCTTGGATGCCGCCCATAGCGCAGCAGAGGGATGGACGTGGAGTGGTTGGACTCAGTTGATCCCAGGTCCTCCATGCTTCTGTTTCCATGGCAGCTCGGCCTCTGGCAGCCTTTGCCGCCCACCACAAATCCCTGCCGAGGAGAGGAGAGTCTCCTTCCCTGATGGCTGCTCGGCGCCAGCTCCTCAGCGTGCTGGCTGTGCACCAGCATGCGTTTGCTGGGATGCTTTTCCATGGGGGATTGCACAGAGACGGTGGATGTCACCTGCTTTGGGGGCTGGCTGTGCCAAGGGTGATAGACCTGGGGCAGGACTGGTCCCTGCAGCGAAGGTGCACGTGCAGACTCTTCCCTGGCTGCTGAGCTCTTGCCTGAATAACTGAGCCCTTTTGCTCCCTCCTGTAGGTTTTTGGCAATATCAAACTAGATGAGGAAAGCCACATTAACCGGCACAACAACTTCCGCAGCTTCCTGGGCTCCCTCATGCTCCTCTTCAGGTAACTGTAGTAAACTCCTTTGGCAGCATTTTTGGGTACAGGCAAGCCAGGAGCTGGGCTGGGCAGGTTCTTGCCACAGGATGTTAAATGGACATCAGCTTTTGGTGCTAGAGACCAGCTGGGCAAACATATGGCCACAGGAGCTCATGAACCCCTTTTTTTCCCCCCACCCTGCCCCAAAAAGGATCAGTTTCCCAGCTTTTTGGACCAGCTGGCTATGGGGAGCTGCGCTTGTGTGGGTCCAGCTCGGTTGCTGCTGATCCAGTACCTTGCTCCTCTGCACGCTGGAGACGTATTTAATTTGAGCAGGAGGCTGCACAGCTTCTTGTGAGGTTTATTCTGGGGCCCTCTTGCCCTGGGTCTATCCTGTGCCACCACGAGCTGCTGAGCGCAGCTGTGTTGGGTGCAGGAGTGCCACGGGGGAGGCATGGCAGGAGATCATGCTGTCCTGCCTGGAGGGCAAAGGCTGTGAGCCGGACACGACGGCGACATCCGGGCAGAACGAGAATGAGCGCTGTGGAACTGACCTGGCCTACGTTTACTTTGTCTCCTTCATCTTCTTCTGCTCTTTCCTGGTGAGTTCCTCCTCCTTGAGAGCCCTGGGGGCCCCTCTCATCAGCCTCCCAACCTGCACCCCCACCATAAGGTCATCTCCGTTCCTTCTAGCTCTACTGTCCTTTCTTTCTGCCTTTTTTCCTTTCACTTAGATGCTCAACCTGTTTGTGGCGGTCATCATGGACAATTTTGAATACCTGACTCGGGATTCCTCCATCCTGGGACCTCACCATCTAGATGAGTTTGTCCGGATCTGGGCAGAGTATGACAGAGCAGCGTGGTATGTAGCCAGCTCCTTCTCTCCTGAGCAACCTCTCAGAGACGGTTTTAAACAGGCATCTCTGTGTTCTGCTATCGGAAACTGGCTGCAATACCTGGGATGGTCAGGGAAGGGCTGCTCTCGCTTGCAGTCGTTACAAGGGCAGCAGCTGGTTCCTACAACACCTGCTGGCACAAGTGTCTTGGGTGAAGTTCACAGTTTGCCATGGTGTTTAACCTGAGTGCTGGAGGCTCTTTCTCTCCTCCCTGGCCAGCGGGCAGGTCCCTCTCAGCCTCCCTCCCCATCCCCATCCACCAGCTGGGTGCCTCTGCCCTGAGACTGGCTCCATTGCCTGGTCCCCAGCACCTACAGCTCCCCATCAGAGCAGGGCTGAGCATGGCTTGTTCCCAGCAATGGGGAGATGCTGGGGGTCTACTGGACTCTTTCCAAGTCACCTATGGAGGTCCTCGGTGGGAGTGTGTTTAATGGGTTTGGGGAATTGTATTCTTACGCTGGCCAGCCCACTCACCCCTCTTGAGATGGGAGGATTTTGTTTCCTGCACTCACACCTTTGCTGATGAGGACCCCAGTAGGCAGCAGCATGTTCCCGCCAATGGGACAGGTTCACAGCAGCCATTCATACTCCTGGTCGCTGGGCTTTGGCTCTGCTCCCACTGCTGCTGCATCCTCTTAGGATGGTCTGGAGCATCCCTAGTTTAGTAGTGTGGAGCACTCAGCACCTCTGGGAGCATGTTTGCCCTCCACTCAGCCCCAGCACTATGAGGGCATCTTGTGTGGCCCCTTCCTCTCTCCCCCACCCCAGTGACAGCCTCTTTGGAGCCATGACCCACCACTGCTGTGCCGGGGAATGTGGGCAATCTTAGTTTGAGAGCTCTTGACAGCAACACATGCTCCCTTTGGAGACTCTTCACCTCCACTCCTAATGTCCTGCCCCTCGAGAGACCAGCTCCAGCCAAGATATTTTTTTATGCCTAATATACTCAGCTCCTGGCATAGTTTCCTCCACCATTTCTGTCCAAACCCATGCTGCTCGGTGCTGGCCAGGTTCCTCCCCATGTGGCCTCCTCCAGCACTCTTGCTGCTATGCAAGGTCCCCATGGGCAGGGGGGTTTACTTGTTAGTGGGAGACACTGCCTTGTGCAAGGGGTAGAGGTCAGTACAGGTGAGTAGATGTCCTGATGGACAACTAGAGAAGGGAGAGGAGGTGAGAGCAGTGAAACATGCAGCTGCTTGGTGTGGGGCTTCTCACCCATGTTTTTTTGGAAAGGATTTCTTCACACCAGGCATTTCATTGACTCTCAGCCCCCATGTTGGTGGCCTGGGTCTCCAGGACAGTCACTGAAAAAGTATGCCTGAACTGTCCTATCGATGCTATGTACCCCTCTGATTCTGAGCAAGCCATGCTCTTTCATCATGATACACAGACAATGGTTAGGGGACATGCACAGGAGCTGGTGGTGCTGGGCCTGTAGGGGCAGCCCTGGCTGGGGTTGCTCACCCATTGCTGGGTGAGGAACGGGTGAGTATCTGAATGGGTCCCACCACCTGAGTGGGGCAGCAGTTCTGTATCCTGACACCAGGACCATCACATGAAGGTCTCACAGGGAGATCACCCAGCACCAGGGGGGCTCAGGGATGGGTTTTGCCCAGATGGTTGGGTTAGCTCTGGCCAGTGATGGAGAGGGGATGGGAGAAGAGCAAGGAGAAACCAGAGGCAAAGGTGCCGGGTAGGATGGTAATGCTGTTCTTTGCCTCCTCGCGTGGTTTCCCTTCAAGCTTGTCTAAGGATGCCCAGGAGGCTGCAGAATGCTGCACCTCAGCACTTCCACCCCACATGGTCCCACTTCCCAAAGGGCTCTGGTCTGGAGTGGAGCTGGGAGCTCAACATCCGACGGCCCCTGCACCCTGTCCTACCAGCTCTCCACTTTGACTGCTTCGTTATTTCAGCTGGTGCAGGAGGGATACGGGCCGTTTCCTGTGATGGCTGCACCGGGTCTGGGGAGATGTGCTACTGTGGGCAAGAAGGGTTGTGTGTATGGGAGAGGTTGCTTCTAATAATGTGTACCCTTGGCAGAGCGTGGTCTGGTGGTCAGAGCACAGGACAGGATCGCGGGAGACCTAGGTGCTAGTGCCTCAGCCACCGGTCACCAGCTGGTCACATTATATATCCCCATCTCAGGTTCCCCAGATATTGGAGATGCAAGTGACTCAGCTGCCAAGCTCCCTGGGACCTTGTGAGGACCAGAGAGTTGACCGTGTGAGGGCAGGCTCTCTGGTGGTGTGTTGGGACACAACTCCATCAAAAGGGCTCGTGGTGGCTAGAACCCAACCAAGCTGCAGGCTCACCCCGTCTAAAATTCCAGCCTTCTCCCAACAGGCATAGGTGGCCAGGAGCACAATGAGGAAGGGGGATGGGGTGGTGTTCACCACCAAAACTCTCCTTCTCCAGGGTCAAGATGGGTCAGTGTGAGGAGGTATGAGCTGACTCATGGTGGAGAAGGCAGTAGCTGGTGCTTACAGCTTTCCCCTCTCTGGGTCTGACAGAGCCAGAAGGAGAAGAGCCATGCACCCTTGGGGGGTCTTGCCCCACAGATGGCCCCAGCATCCCCTGGTTAAGCTGTCCATCCTCCCCTCCACTCTCTCAGTGTCCTATTAACCCACCTGTGCTTCCTTTGCAGCGGCAGGATCTCGTATAAGGATATGTACAAATTAGTACGGGTGATCTCGCCTCCTCTGGGCCTAGGAGAGAACTGCCCCTACAGGGTGGCGTGCAAGGTTTGCCTCCCAGTCCTCCGCCACAACCTGGCCACGGGACGCACCATCCACCCCTCCTTCCCCCCTGCTCCACCGCCACCGCGCCTCCCGAGGGAACCCTGACGTTGCTTTCCTTCGAGTTTAAAGAGGTCCGCGGCCTCCCAGAGCCAGCAGCTGTCCCCCTCGAGGGGAGGCATGAGTGGGGCCAGGGGGGGCTCAGAGCCTCCCGGGGTGGGTTTCGACAAATTGCGTCCCCCAGCTAGCCCCCTGCCCCAGCACCATTGGCGCAGAGGGCCCCCCAAGGGTGCCAGGCCAAATGCCACTCTCCCTGCTTGGCTTCTCAAAGTGCCCTCACATGGAAGCAGGAGTTTTTTGGGGGACTTAGCTGCGGTTTGTTCCTGGGGAGGAAAGGGGGGAAGAAAAGGTAAGAGAACGTTGGTGACTTTGCTGTTGTTTTGGAGAGTGAGGACTGGGGGTAGGATGGGGAGGCCAGGGTGACCCCTCTCCCTGGGGGACACCATGCTGTGCCTAACAGACTCTTCCTCAAGTGTGGCACTTGGAGGACACACGATCATGTCTCTGGGGAGCAGGACCCTTGCTAGTCTCGCCCTTAGCTTGCTGGACCTGCTTGGGAGGTGGTGGCACCTGGACACATCTCTGAAGCTCAACAGCTCCTCTCCTGCTTGAGCCAACCTCTTGGCTTCTGGCTGTGAGTTCACGGCAGTGATTTGGCCTCCTTGTGCTTGTCTGACTTGCACATTTTTTAGTATTTATTTTATTTTGGGGTGACAGTTGAGCAAAATCCTGTGCCTGCCACCGCCTCCAAAGTGCCACAACACCTATGTCTGTATCTGTGGCATGAAAGGATGAACCACAGAGCTTGTTCTTCCCTCTGCATCCCTCACAGCATCTGAGGAGATGTACGAGGGGAGCTCAGACACCCCCGGCCCTTGATCTTAGCTCTGCAGATGAAGAGTGTTCCCTGGTGCAGCATGGTGTAGCCACAACATCCTTCTTACCACATCAGAAATGCTTCTTCCAGCCAGCATCCATGGAATAGGTCTGTCACCCTCCATGGCTGGTCGTGGGGATGATACACATATTTGAAATCTTGAAGCAGGCCACAAGAAGTAAAGCAGAGCCTGGATGCTGGGTCATCTCATTTATGACAAGGCATTTAGGGATAAGAGATTTCTTGCAAGAATCTCAGATGGCTCATTTGTTCAAGGAGGGGCTTCTTGCAGTCTTTCCACTCTTCTCTGTTGCATCCCTAGCGAAGGATGGCAGCTTTACTGAGCACACTTGCTCAGGTCCCTGCAGATTGAAGACACATTCAGGAGGAATTTCTAGGCTTTCTTGATTGACACGAGGGCTTCATTGGGAAATGTTGCTATCCTAAGCTGGATCACCCGGTGCTCAGAAGGGTTCTTGTAATGCTTCCTGGGAAGAGGGAGCTCTACAGCAGTCTGGGCTTTCTGCTGACTCTGTGGGATGGACAGAGCAGTGAAGGTGGATAAACTCAGGGGGAGGCAGAGAGAGTGAGACCAACTTCTGCTGTCGTGTGAAGACGACCATCCACATCTCTTCCTTGTCTTACTTTGGTCTGCTCCTCCCTGTGCATGGGATATTTCAAGGACGTGAGAGATTTCCAGATTCCCAAAAGGCAACTGATGAAGAAAGAAAACCCACATGGTTGTTGCATCTTCCCACCATGGTCCAGATTCCAAAATGCCAACCCAACTTGCTCACCTTTCAGTTTGGTGAGCCTGCCCTGCACATCACAGTGCACAAGTTCACCTTCCTGGAGCCCACACCCCTATCCTGTCAGGCAATGTGACAACGACGACTTGCAGAAACAAACGCCAATGCGTTTATGGAGTGATGGACAGCTGCTTTAGAAGAGATGGTGCTTGGGCAAGTTCAGAATGCTGCATAGGGGTGAACATAGTATGGAAACATACCTGCCAGGCCATCCACAGGTGGGATAACAAAGGGACATTGGTGCAGGAAGGCTTCTCGTGGAAGTCCAGTAAGCTGTCCTGGGGAGAGCAGGTCTTGTAATCACATCTTGCTGGGACTGCATCCCGGCAGCCAGATCTACTCCTTGGGGCTATCTCTGCCTTTCTTCAACCCATCTGCTTCGAGCAGTCATGCAAAAGTGAGCCAAGGAGGTGGGCATCACCTTTGCCCCCTAAAAGTAGCCCCTGAGATAGTCATGGGTCAGGCAAATGCTCCACAGACATTCATGTCCCTGTGGACATCTCTTATTCCTGAACCTACTCTCACATCACTTGCCATTCTGGTGCTCTGTTCCTAACAGCCTGGTACAGCACAGTTATTTCCTAACCACATGAGGACAGATGTCCCCCAGATTTCCTCCTCTGTCACTCACAGGGTTCTCTCAGAGCATCAGGACCGAGCCGTTAGTGCCTGGTGGTTTTACAGGCCCTGTAAATAGCCTGCCATAGCCACAGGGCACATCTCCATCCAGACACAGGAAAGATGGCCAGCTCTCGCATCAAGGATGTGCCCGTGCTGGGACCAGCTCTTGGGAGGCATCCTGTTCAGATGGATGGTATTGCACATGCCTTCCTGTGCTTCAGTCCATGGGGGTATGGTTTCTGGCCACTGCTGTGCTGCTCAAAACCCTTTAAGATCTCTGCTCTGAGAAGCAGCAAAGTGTGCAGCCTGTCTGTGAGAAGAGCACAGTTCTCATGCAGTCCTTCTTGGTTACTGATGCAAACTCTTCCTTTCACAGGAATCCATCCCTCCTTCATTGTGTGGAGAATCTCAATATGAAAGACAGTGTCTGATGTGTGCTGGGTACACTAAAATCCCCCCTGCCGGAAGGGTGGGTGGAAGATCACTGTCTTGCTTCCTTTTTGCAGAAAGTTCTTGAGCATGAAAATTTTGAAGTCATCTTCTTCTCTTCAAACACATCGAGTCAGTGCATATCCAGCTCTGCCAAGATGCTGCTTACGGACTCCTGGACCTGGATATTTCCTCTTGATCATCCCACTTAATAGTCTCCAGTGTTGTTATCAATACTCTTTCCTATCCATTTAAGTGCGCCAGGTCTCAAAGGGGATTGCTTTCCTGGCCTGTCCTGTGCCTGCACCCCAAACAGCTCCTATTGTGGGTCATCGCCATCTCTAGTTCACGTCCAAAATGTCAGGACTTATCTTGGTGGGGGCCTCTTTGGCCAGGGGTCTGCTTCCAAACCAGTGGTCTCCTCTTCTCCTCCTGAGGAGAGGAGACATCTTCTTCTCCCCTTTCCACGCTGCTCTGAGCACATGGGTAGGGAAGAGGCCAGGATGCCATGGGAGGTGCTTAATTTTTAGGCAGTGCCCTCTCTCCCAGGCCACCCCAGCTGAGACAGGTTCCTCTCCAGTAGCATCCTCCCAGCCCAGCTGTAAGGGTCGATGCTTTTGCCGTTGTGAGGTTGTCCTTGCCAATTAACCATCCTGAACGTTGCAGTGCAGGACAGAAGCCTGGCATGAGGGGAAGAAGTGATGGCCAAGCCCAGGATCCTTGAGAGATGTACCTGAGTGGCTTCCTGGATGCACAGAGATAGGGAGACACAGCCCAAATATCTCAGCCTGGCAGAGGGCTCAAGGCGTCATCGGGTGGCCCATTTTTGGTAGCATTCCCCACTTCAGCAATCCTAGGCAGGTCCTGACGGAGCAGAGGAGCGCGAGGTGGGGGTCTGTCCTAGCTGCCTCCCTTGGGAAACCCAAATGAACCCCAATGTTGGAAGGCCCAAACAGCTGCCTCTGCTGAGACTCTTTAAACTCCAACCTGGTGGAACTTGCAGCCGCATGTGGGAGAGAGCCAGGGCGGGAGCATGGCATGTACAACTTTTCCTTCCGGTTTTGTTTTTTCAGCCAATTCAGCATGCCTTTTGCACTGGTGCATGGTGGGAAAGTGGTCCATCCGCAGAGCCAGACGGAAGCAACTGGGCATCTTCCTTTGACAAGTGACCCTGGCCCACTGCCTTCTATGCAAGATGCTGCCTCCCAATTGCATAGACCTTATGAGCTGGGGATACACAGCCTTCCAGCTATGGGTTAGGTGGCGATGCAAAGCAACACCCAGGCCCCCCCCACCCTCGGGAGGGAAGACGCTACGGAGGCCACAGACCACTGTGGTGCAAACCGCCGTTATCTCAAATAACCCATGGCTTGAGTGCCGTGTATCTGATTTATACCACTCGCACACAGCCCTGGAACCTGTGGGACAAGTTGGGGGCTGCTGGAGGGCTTTAGGAAAAGGGTTGAGGCCAGAGAAGGACTCCCAGACTGCTAGCGAGACAGGTGCTTGAGGCCAGCAGCAGAGAGGAGAGGGGTGAGTTGCTTTCTGCCAGCATTCCTGGGTCTGTGTGAGCAGTGCTATAAATCCACATCAGGACAGTCTCTCATGTATGATTTGCCTTGATTAACGGGTTTCCTGTTCTTTTCCTGTTTGTCCGTTTGTTTTTTCTCTCCTGTTTTCCTGTACTATTTTCGTTTGTACGTTTTTCTGCTCTCTGGGAATGCCTCCTCTCTCTCTGCATCTCCCTCCCTCCCCTTCCCCCTTCATGAGCAGTGGCCGAATCCATTACACTGAGATGTATGAAATGCTGACTCTTATGTCACCACCGCTAGGCCTCGGCAAGAGATGTCCTTCCAAAGTGGCCTATAAGGTAGATCAACCCTTCCTTCTACGGGGGCTAGAGCTGAGCAGGAGCCGGGGCTTGAGGGAGCTGTGGGAGGTGGTGCTGGGGAAGCTGGGGAGGTGTTGGGGGCATCCAACATGTGTTTAGCTTGCTCCTGGGGAGCCTGGTGTGCTCAGAAGAGTCCTGGCCATGCCGGCTGGTCTCCACCGCCCACACATGTGATGCTGCCATGGTCACTCACAAGCCCAGGGAGCTCTGGGGTGGAGGACCCCAGTGAAAGAAGAGGGAACAGGATCAGCAATAGTATGGAAGTGGGAGAAGATGAGGTGAGGAGCAACCCCGTAGCACAGTTGGGAGAGTGAGATGTCCTTAGGAGCTCACTGACCCAAGCTCGTCCCCTGGGCTTGGAACAATCCTTGTCCCAGCCAGCACAAAAACAGGGCTAAAGCCCATGGAGATGGGAGGCAGGTGGGCAGCAAGGACGTATCCTGTAGGAGCAGCTTTGCAGTGCATGAGGAGCCAGGCGCATCAGCACGAACTATCCCAAGGATGGCTTGTGCAAGGCAAAGCCAGGAGCCTTCAAAAGGTGTCTCTGAGTTTTACCCTCTTGTTCCTCCTGAGGTGGTGGCCGGCAGATGGCTCATGGCACAGGCACAGCATGCTCCTGGCTGCATGGGCATGGAGCAGGAGCACAGGAAGCCCTGAAGGACACGGGGTGTCAGCTGCGTGGCTTTGCTGAGGGCAGCAGCTGTTAGGACAAGACCTGGAGCTACAGAGCAATGAGTTGCTCAGGTCTGGAGCAAACTGAAGCTCTTCTTGGCCACGGGCTGCCACCTGCAGCCCTTTCAGCAGCATTCAGGGCTAGCGAAGGGGGGATTTCTGCACACTTGCAATCACACTGTCACCCTCTGCAGCTCTCACATGTTTGTTCACGCATGTGTACATCCACCGTCACACTTTTCAAGGAGAAAATAGGAGGCTTGAAGGCAGGGAAAGGACACAAGAAGCCGGGTGAAAAGGAATGGGCAGGAAAGGGATGACCCAAGGTATTGTCCTGGTGGTCCTAAACCACGACAGGTATTCACAAAGCAAAATATACTCTCTGGAAAGTGGATCTGGTCACTTCAGTTTGCACCCCGCCTGCCCAGGGTGGGGAAGGAGCATGGCGTGTCTAACCTGCCTTGGTTGCCCTTCTCTCTTTCCTTCTGCACTTTTTCTCCCTCTCCTTCCCTTCCCCACCCTTGGATAATTTGGACCCTGTGCATGTGCTGGCAAACTTCATCTCTGAAAGACGCAAAAAGGGAGCGCCAGGATGTAGCATGCTAGAGGAATCCAGCTGATCTGAAGTCCCTGAAGGTTAGGGACCCTCCTCTCCCCTGCCCCAGGTGGGAAGGGTTGAGAGCTGGAAAGCCAAACCACCCGGGAACGGAAACCTGAGCCCCCTCTCCCCTTCCCGAGCATTCCCCACGCCTGCATCCCTGACGGATCAGGTGTGTCTGCCCAGAAGTGCGGGGAGGTGCCATGGCAGCCCTGGTGCTGTGGGGAGGGGGGCTCAGGGGCCGTTCCTGGGGTGCAGGAGGAGCCCTGGAAGGCAGTGAGCCGGTGTCCTGGGGTGGAAGGAGCCGGGGGGGTGGTGGGGTGATCCTTGCCCTTCTTTTTTGGCTGTGCTGTTTTGACACTCTTTGTTGCTTTTTATTTTTTAATTTTTAATTTTTTTCCCCTTTTGTTTAATGTTTAATTTCTTTTCCTCCAGCCTGGTCGATGTGTTTTTCGATATTGTTTTCCGTCCGCTGTTTTCTTCTCTCTCTTGCGCAGAGACTGGTGCTGATGAACATGCCTGTGGCTGAGGACATGACGGTCCATTTTACCTCTACTTTGATGGCACTGATACGCACGGCCTTGGACATCAAAATTGCCAAAGGTAAGGTCAGTGGGGTAGAGAGGGGACAGAACCAGGAGGGTTTCAGAGTGACCAGCACTCATCCTTTGGGCAAGCCAACAACATCACAGCCAAATTGGGGTTAGCCACCCAGTGCCTGGCATGTGGATGGATGTGATTACCTTGAACAGGCAAATTTCTGCCGCTCTCTATAAAAAAATCTATTTCTTTAGGGAAGAGATGGCCAGTTTTCCACTAGAAGCTGCTTCTAGAGAGCAGAAACAGCTTGATGTCCACTGTGTAAAGGGGGAGAGAATTCCTGTTCCTCCCCATGTACAAAACCAAAGCAAGGAGGGAAAAGATCACATGTGCTTGGTTTCCTAAGGCTGGGGAACAGAAATCTCTCTCTCAGGGAAGATAAAATGTTCAGAGCAGGAAAACATGCTTTGTTGTTGTTGCTGGAAACACTCTGATTCATCAGATCAAAAGCTTTCTACAGAAACATGCCATTTTCAATACAGTGTCCCCTGGGAACAGCTCAGCTATTGGAAGAAAACCCAACCCAGGGCAAGATAGCAGCAAAATCCAGTGATGAGACAGCTCCTTGGGTTCAAGTCGCTCTAGGTAAAGCAGAGATTTGAACCTGGGTCTCCAACAGCTCAGCAGAGTTGCCCTAGGCTCAGGTGTTTCCAGTTGGCACGTGTTGACAGCTCCCTTTGAGCCTTGGTCTTCCTAAGCTCAGCAAATCCTTTCACCACTGTCCAGAGAGCTCTGCCGTCCTTGCACAGCACTGCCGAGTATTTAAGGATTTCAACCAAGTGGAGCTGCTCTTTCACCAGCACATGATCCGCTCACCAGCAAAGAGAAAGTGGGGCAGCAGCAGGTGTGTGTGGGCTGGAGTAGGATTGGAGCTGCAGAGACGGACCCAAGGCGAGCTTGAAGATGGCAGCTTTGAGTGGGAGGGCAGGGGATGGGGAGACGGAGGCACATATGGAAGGGATGGTAGGAAAGTTTCCCTGCAAGAGCAGGAGACCAGGCTTGCTGATGCAAGATGGCCCTCCTAGCCCAGAGAGAGCTGGTTGCTACTCGTGAACCTCACTTCAGGATGGGAAAGGGGTGTTTTCAGTTGGATCCTGGTGCCAGGTCTTGGTGTACATGGGCCACTTTTTTTCCCCACTGTTTAAGGTGGTGCAGATTGGCAGCAGTTGGACTCCGAGCTTCAAAAGGAGATCCTGACCATTTGGCCTCACCTGTCCCAGAAGATGCTTGACCTGTTGGTACCCATGCCAAAAAGTGAGTCTCTGGAGGCTGTCATCGCTGCCAAGTTTCCATCATACCTGCAGCAGCTTCTTCCCAAAGTGAGGTGGGGACTGATCAGACCTGTCCCCAGCTGCAGGAGAAGTGGGGAAAGGGCTTGTGTTGCTACAGGCTGACTTCTGCCTTGCTCTGCCTGGCTGCTTGGGAACCCTCTTGAAAATGCCAAGTTTGCAGTGGTATACTCCTGCCAAACCCAGAGTCTCCTGTAAATCATCTCTGAAGCATAGAAGGGCAGGAGGCTGAGCATACTTGCTCCGTTACGTATGATGATGTGATGAAGATGTGTGCCTTGGTGGTTTCTTGATGATGCCTTCAAGCCATCTCCATCCATTTTATCTCCACGTGGAGTGTCTGGCTGTTCATCTCTGTCTCTCCTTTGGAGCGGTGAGCAGAGTTTGAAGGTCATCAGGGTATCCCACAGCAGGGCTCGTCCTGAGATCCATGCTGGTGCCTTCAGACCTGCTGTTTCTGTTAACACATAAGTGTCCCCACTTTCTTCCCTCTTATGCTCTCAGCCTCTGACCTGACTGTTGGCAAAATATATGCAGCCATGATGATCATGGATTACTACAAGCAGAGCAAAGCGAAGAAGCAGCGGCAGCAGCTGGAGGAGCAGGTGAGGCTCAGTGAGGGCACACGGTGGGCAGGACGGGGATGTTCAGAACACCCTCGCTGCTTCCTACCATGTCCCAACCAAACGTGCAGCCAGCTGTATGAGATGCAGCTGAGGGATTACAGATGGTGGTACAGGTTGGGGTTTGTTGACTGCAAGGCATGCGTACCTGCATCCTTGGTCCCCGACAGCAAAGATGAGCACGCCATCACCTTCCCAAGTGGTGGGGCTTCATTGGTGAAGCACTGAGTGGTCATCTGCATTTCCTACAGACTCAGCTTCTTCTTTTCTTCAATACAGAAAAATGCCCCCATGTTCCAGCGCATGGAGCCGTCCTCCTTGCCGCAGGAAATCATCTCGAACGCGAAGGCTCTGCCTTACCTCCAGCAGGATACCCTCTCGGGCCTGTGAGTATTACCCTGAGAAGAAGGGAGATATTCCTGTCATTTTTCTGTTCCTGCAGCCCTCCTTTTGTTCTCTGAAGCTGGCACTTGGATGCACAGAGGGTTAAAGAGCTGCCAAGAGCAGCAGAAACCCAGTCGGGGACAAAAAGCTCCCAGCACAAAGCTTTTGCAGAATTCCAGGTAGCTGGTGTGCATCAGCATCACCAACAGTAGCAGAGGTGGCCAAGGGGGATGGCCAGGTGTCTGCAGGAATGCTCTTCTTGCAGGACCATCCTGGCACTGAGTGCAGATTCTCTTACCTAAGAGGGTCTGGGATGTACCTGAACCTCAAGAGCAGTTGAACAGCAGGTCCCTGGTGGTGCAGGATAGGTGGGGGATCCCAGCACCCTGGCTGGTGGGAATGAAATGGTGGGAGTTGCTGACACTGCACTCAGGATGTCCCACTGCTGCCACAGGACATAGGGCACTGGTGTCCTCTCCTGCCCGGGCACCACTTCCGATGTCCAAGGAACATGATGTTTGGCATGGAGGTCTCAGCCTTGACAGCCTGGGGGGCAAGCATGGGGGCTCCCCAGTTCTGAGACACTGGAGAGGCGATATGCAGCGACGGCAGCACCTGGCTTGTGGCCTCCCTGAAGCTGGACCATCTTTGCAGGAGCAGCCGGAGTGGGTTCCCCTCGCTGAGCCCACTCTCGCCGCAGGAGATCTTCCAGCTGGCGTGCATGGATCCAGCCCATGGGCAGTTCCAGGAGCACCAGTCTCTGGTAAAGTCACGCACTGCCTGATGGGCGCTCACCTGCTGTCCCAGCAAGGATGCTGGTGGACATGGGGAGGTGTGGGGCTGCTGGTATGGTGGTGAAATGCTGTTCTCTACCCCTGTGGCAGCGAGCACAGAGGGGAGATGGCAGCCACTGGGTCATGCATGGATCCGAGCAGGGGACAAACATCCCCAAGTGTCCCCCAGCTGGGGCTCTGGCCCCTCACCTCTGTCTGGGCACTGGGGACACAGCCATCCCTGGACCAGCCCTGGCCAGTGGGGCCAGGCAGTGGCAAGTGCTTTTGGGGTGAGAGCTGTGACTGGGTCCAATGTCCTGCAGTAAAATATCCTTCTTTTCACAGGCGGTTCTTTTTTCCACTGAGCGCTCATTTCAGTGGGTTACCCCGTGCTGAGTGATGGTATCTGATGTTTTCGGATTCATGTTCATTTTGTTGTCAGTGCTGATGTCCCCAGTCCCAAACCGATCTGTCAAACTGTCTCCAACGGGAGCACACCCCTCCGGCCTCACACACATGCCGGCCGGTGGCAGCAGTGTCTGTCTGTGTGTGTATATATATATATATACATATCTATATATATCTCTCCATGTCTGTGTGTGTGCATTCGCGCACCACCCCGACGCTTGTCGGATGCAGTGTTGTACCACTGTGTATCTCCAGCCCGGTCCGTGTCCCCAGGGTCTGTATTACTCTGTGTGAGCTGTGTACCGCGCAGCTGGGCGTCCCCTGCCCCGGCCACCCTGACCACGCCACTGTCCTGCTAGCAGAGAGGTGGCAGATGGCACTCCCCCCTCCCCATAAAGTCACCTTCTAGCAGATCTTCAGGGTCACTCCCTGCCCATCTCCTTCACACCACATCCTGTACAAGAGAGTCCCCTAAATTGGGAATTAACCAAAGCGCAAAGGTGCCACAGGTGGTGTGCTTTCTTTTAATGGGGATGTGGCCAGAAAGCCTTTCAAGCAGCATCAGGGAGAAAATCCCATATGTTTGTCCCCTTCTGGCAAAAGGAGGAGTTAAAGCCCAGGCAGTCAGGGCGTCACCATGTCCAGGCAGGGTTTCCACTGCCACTGAAGAGGTGCAAGATGAATTGGCCGTCAGGCAAACCTGAAGCACCACACCAGCAATGGATTGTGAATCGGAGATTGTTTTTCAGTGGCAACGCGATTAATGATATGTTTTAGACTCTCGTTTTGGCCCACTTAAATTCTGTCCCCGGTTGAGCGAGCAGGGCTGTCCCCTGCAAATAGGGCAGAAGCAGCGCGCTGCCCTGCTCCAACCCCATCCCAAGAACTTGGCTGTGTGTTTATTTCCAGGAGCCAGAGGTTAGGGAGTTTCAAAGAGTGCAGCCCTCTAACCGTGGCAACTACCTTCCCGTGGACACTCAGGACCACGCTGTCTCTGGGAGGGCCTCCTCCATGCCTCGTCTCACTGTGGATCCCCAGGTAAAACCAAGCAAAGCCCCCACGGGTGCCGAGTCCAAGCAAAGCCTACCAGGTAACGCTGGGGCTTCTCTCCACACTGAGCAAGTCCCGTGAGCCCCACAGCTTCCCCAGCACCCTGATATTGGAGCATCTCTTCATCTTTGGGGTGCTGCACAAGTAGGAGAGCTGCTGTTCCCCTGCAGGGGGGACACCGGCAGCAGAGAGCAGCCAGAGGTATCAGCCTCCTGGCTGATGTGGAAGGCCCACGGTGAAGCAGGGCCATGCTGGGAGGTTGCAGGGTCCCCCCCCACAGTGGGACACCCCTGCTTTCCTCCAGCCCTGGGCACTGGCTGAGGTTCAAGGAGTCCCAGCCTGGCTGTCAGATGATCTCCCCCAGGTGATGAAATGCCTTTTCCTTCCTTTCCCGTTGTCCCAATGCACCTGCTTCTCTGTCTGTCCAGGGGAATCCAGGCCATATCTCACCTCCTTGTTTGTCTGCCCGATTTCTCTGTTGTTCTGTCTTGTACTCAGCCTCCACCGAGATACAGATGCTCTTACAGGGTTTGGTTTTGCTGAGAAGTCCCTGGGTCTGCTTTCTCACAGAGGTCCTGGTGTCAGTGCTGGTGTGAAATGTCGTGGTGCTTTGGTGGGGCGTGAAGAGGAAGGGAGGAAGCCTTGTGGGCTTTATTGACCATTTGGCCATGGGGAGGATGAACAGAAGGAGGGGATGGGAGCAGAAAAGGTACAGTGCATGGAGAGGTGACAGGGAGAATGGCTCGAGAAAGGCAAAATCAAGCAAAGGAAAATATAGAAGGAGGTGAAGTTTTCTACAAAACATGTGAGAACAGAAGACAGAATGAGAGAAGGTAGAAAGGAGAAGCATGAAAGGGACAAAGGAAAGGAGAGGGATGATAAAACAACAGCATGAGTGGAGGGAGGGAATGAGTGCAGGGGAAGGGGACACGGGAATAAAGGAGGACCAAGGAGGACCAGTGCTGGCACTGGAAAAGTGGCAGCAGCCAGGAAAATAAACACCAAGTGAGGGGCACTGGAGGATCCCCCCTCTCTCAAAGATTTCTTCTTCGATGTCTCTGTTTCTTCCACTTGGTCCTGTTTTCAAGGCAGGGAGGGACGCTGAGACAGCTGGGGGGAGCAATGTGTCCCCACACCCGGGGTGGGGTGCTGCTGCTCTTCCCCTGACACACGGCGCCTTGGCTTGAACGACAGTCGCTGGCTTTCCTTGTGGAGCACAGTTCTCAGCTGGCTGGGGCAGGGGCACTCACAAGCACAAAAGCTAAACCCCACTTTCCTCCCGCCCCTGATCTGTGCAGAGATTATTTGGTGGGGCTGTGCTCAGGATGGCCATCCCCAACCCCTGACACTCGCCATCCTGGGGGCTGGTGTGCCAGTGATGGCGGGTGAACCAGTAATTGCTCGACTGCTGTACCCCCCCAGCCCTGCCTGGTGCTAACCCCCTCCCCGGCTGGCCGGGGTTGCTTGCAGGTGGTGACAGACACCAGCTCGATGCGGCGATCGTTTTCCACCATCCGAGACAAGCGCACCAACAGCTCCTGGCTAGATGAATTCTCCATGGAGCGCAGCAGCGACAACACCTACAAGTCCCGCCGGCGCAGCTACCACTCCTCGCTCCAGCTCTCTGCCCGGCGCCTCAATGCCGACTCGGGTGAGCAAGGGCGGGTGGCTCCATCCCACACCAATGCCAAAAAAACCCTCAGCCCAGCATCCCCTGCTCCTGGGGAGGGGACGGTGAGGACTGATGGGGATGTCCTGCAGGCCACCGGTCCGACGGGCATCGCTCGGGCGGCAGGGAGCGGGGTCGATCCAAAGAGCGCAAGCACTTGCTGTCCCCCGATATCTCTCGCTGCAATTCTGAGGAGAGGAGTCCCCAGGCACACGACGAGTCACCGGAGCGGCGGCGTGAGTCCCGGTCACCCAGCGAGGGCAGGTCACAGACACCCAACAGGCAGGTGGGTGACAGAAACCCCTTTCTAAGCACAAAGGGAGGTGTAGAAAAAGCTCCTTGCCAAAACCGGGAAGATAAGCCCCAACTCTGGGAGCTCTGCGCCATCTCTCCTCCCTACAGTGGCATCTCTGCACTCCCTGTGAGCTGAGCAGGTTGGGGCTGCTCGGGCACCCTGCAGAGCGTTTGGGGAGAGGGGTGGATCTCCACACCGATCCTCTCATGGCTGTGGCATCCACTCCCTGCCAAGGTGGAGGTGTCCCAGCTACAAAAGCCTGGAGATGCCAGTGGCTGAGTGTGCTTGAAGCCCACAGAGATGCTGCCAGTAGAGACCAGCAGCTGGGCGAGCTGTTAGCTCTTCCCGCAGCGGTTTTGCAGATGCTTTTTACTTTTGCCCACCAAGAGCAGACACCATTTTCATGCCTGCAGCAGACCCCAAGGCAGGGATGGGGCAGGTGTGGGCATAGCAGGGCCTCATCCAAGCAGGAAGATGCTCCAGGGACCCCAGGCTCAGGTTGTGGGGGAGTGGGTGCATGACGCTGCCTATCACCCCTGTATTCTCCAGCGTGTCTTCATGCGTTGCAGGGAACGGGCTCCCTGAGTGAAAGCTCCATCCCATCCATCTCGGACACCAGCACCCCCCGGCGAGGTCGCCGCCAGCTCCCGCCGGTGCCCCCCAAGCCACGTCCCCTCCTCTCCTACGCCTCCATGCTGCGGCACGCCGGAGACGCCTCGCCGCCCGCTGAGGAGAGCGAGGGGGGATCCCCGCTCCTCTCCTCCACCCTGGAGCCCAACACCGCCGGCCTGACCGAGTCTTCCAGCTCCCCAGCGGGGAAGCAGAGCCGACAGTCCACCCCGCAACGCTACATCTCGGAGCCCTACCTGGCCCTGCACGACGACTCGCACGCCTCAGACTGCGGTGAGGAGGAGACGCTCACCTTCGAGGCGGCCGTTGCCACCAGCCTCGGCCGCTCCAACACCATCGGCTCAGCCCCACCACTGCGGCACAGCTGGCAGATGCCCAACGGGCACTACCGGCGGCGGAGGCGAGGGGCAGGGCAGGGCGTGATGTGTGGGGCCAGCATCGACGTGCTCAGCGACACCGAGGAAGACGACAAGTGCTAGAAGCCTGCCCTCCGCCCCGGCTCAGCTCCCCAACCGCCCCGCCGCCACCCTGCCCCTCGTCCAATGCATGCTCTTCGCCACGCCTGGGAATGAAACAAAATCAAAACCAAATGCAGGGGAAAAGGAGAAAACCAAACCGACCGGAATGGAGGGGGGGGAAAAAAAAAAGAAAAAAATCAGAAAAAAAAAAGTCTTTGTGCAAAAAAAAAATTAAAATCTGTCGACTTTCACTTATTACTATCACTTTTTTTTTCTGCACAGAGAAGCATTTGATGGGTGGCGGAGTGGCCCAGCTGGGTGTGCGTGCTGGGGGGCGAGTGAGAGCCCCGCTGGCCGCAGCCCTCCTCCCTGCCCCGAGCGGGACCCCCGGGAAGGCTCATCCCGATGGTTTTCCGCTCCCCGAGGCCGGAGAGTTCCAGCAAGGGGGTACCAGGGGCCCCCTTTGCTCTGTCGCTTGGGCTCGTGCTGCTGTGGCTTTGAAATTCCCTCCCCGAGGGTCTCATCCAGCCCGGAAAATGGGGAAAGTGTGATGGCAGGGTGCGGGGGACTGAGGGGTCGGGGTGCGCCAGGCAGACCAGAGTAGCTCTGCCTTCCAGGGGGTGCAAAATCGAAGCCAGCTGGTTTGTACTGGGGCAGGCGGGAGCAGGGGCAGGGGGGCTCAGTGCTGCCAAATGTATCCTGTCTCCCACCAACATATATTTATTTATATACAGAGAACTCTAGGTGTGCCTGTGTGTGTATATACGGTATGTGTGTGTATATATATTTATATGCTGTATATATAAAGATATACACATACATGGATTTGTTTTAGTCATCTGACAATGCTGGGGAGCCCCTTGGGGGTTTTACTGCCCGCAACCCGTTTGGCGGGGGCAGGACTAAGCCTCCTTGAGGGGCTGCTGTGCACCTGTCGCTGTAGCAGAGCATTGGGAACGTCACCCTGCTCCCCTCATCCCATCCCAGATGTTTCCAGCAGTGGGAATTGCATTTTCTCCATTAGAGGTGGTTGTGGCGAAGGGCCTTCGGGTCCAACACCAAGGACCATGCAGTCCCTGCGGGAGTGGGATGCCCAAGGGACGAGGACGGGGCTGTCCTTGGTATGTCTTGCATGGCGCCAGCAGTGCTGAAGAGGTGATGGCAAACCTCTTGGAGGCTTCTTTGCTGTGTTTTCCCAGGAAAAGAAGATTCCCGTGTCTACAGGGGAGAAAAGATGTCGTGCGTGTGTCACAGTACCCTAAGAGCTGTCTTCCCGGCAGAGGAGCCTGGCTTCGGCACCTCCCCTGCCTCGGTTTCCCCTGCCCGCTCCCGGGGCCTGGCAGCCCCTTTGGAGGGGGGTTGCCATGGGGGCAGCTGGGTTTGCAAACCCCATGGCCCCAGCATGGGGGCAGGGGGGTGTCTGAGAGCCAGTGCGGCTTTGGGGAGGACTGTGGTCCAGAGAGCGGGCAGGGTGGCTCACACCTCCTGCAAGTATTGAAAATGCAGTACAGAGCCACCTTCCAGTGCCGGTCGTTAATTAACCTGGTAACTATGTGCTGTCAGCTCTAACAATCCACGCACACCCTTGGCTGTGGGTGCAATGCTTTGCCCCCCAGCTCGGGGTGATGATGGTGGCCTTGTGGTGATGGGCAGCTCACCTTGGCGATCACTGGCATGTTTCTGTTGTGAGTTGTGTCCATCGTCAGCCCGAGTGTGGTCCTGGGGAGCCGGAGAGTGCTGTGCCTTTGGAGCCTCAGGGAAGGGCTTGCTCCGTGGGTTGGGGGTCCGGTTGCTGTGGTTGGACCAGGTATGGCCATGTGTGTGGAGATAGGTTGTGGCCTTCAGCCCGCTGGGCTGGGCAGGGGGAGGTGGCACAGCCCTCGTCCTGCCCTTCCTCTTGCCCATGGCTTCACTCTGCTGTGGCTTATTACTGTGGTCCAGGTTCTTGGGGATGTTCTCCAGCCTTTCTGGCTGGCCGAGCAGCAGCTCTGGCCAGGCTTTGTTTTGGCCCTAAATAATCCATGTCTTCTCCTGACTGAAAGATGGCTTTGGCCCTAGATAACCCATGTCTTCTCCTGACTGCAAGATGCTATGGGCGCAAGCTGCCCTGCTCCTGCATGTGTAGATCAGCCCCTGCCCCAATCGCTTTGTAAGCTCCTCCAGAGGAGCTCTGCTTTGCAAGAAGCAAATCCAACCAGCTCCAAAGGCTGCCCGCTCCTGGGCTCGGTCATGGACCAAACCCCCTCTTTCTAATGGTCAAACTGCTCTCTGCGCACCTAAGGAGCAGGTTTTGCTTATGGGGCCAAAAACCTTCTACTGCCTTGATTGGTCCCTACTGGTGGGTGGCACTTCTGCTGTTCCTGCTCACCCTGCACTTCCTCAGCAGATACTTCCAGCTGCCAAAGGATCTCCAAATTCTCCAGGAAGCCCTCTCCATCACTCTGGCTCAGCTCCTGCACCCCCTGTCTTGGTGCTTGGGGGCAAGCTGTGCCCCATGCAGCTGTAGGGAAGGTCCCTGGTGCTGGCTGGTGGCATGGGCATCTCCTGTCCCCTTCTGGCCATTGCCTGTCACCTTCCAGCCATCCATGAGCAGTTCATGGCTTCAACCTGAAGCTGCCGGAGCATTGCTCCATGTGCTGGAGTTTGGGGGAGGCAAGGCCTGACACGGGCAGCATGGGACCGCGTAGGAGCTGGGGCCAGGGATGCGGTGGTGCTGGGGGCCGGGGGAGGCGATGCCATGTGTGCTCTAAATATAGGTGCTGGCATCGTCTACTTCTAAATGCAGAAAGGTGTCNTGGGGGGCACGTTTCATGCAGATTTCAAGCTTTGGGTGTTTTTCTTTCCTCGGCCCCAAAATGGGGCTGGCGAGTGGTGTGCGGCAATGCTCTGCAGCGGTGGTACGGGCTGGGGCAGAACCCCTCGGGGTGCACCCGCACGTGGCAATGGGCTGTGGCATCCGAACCAGAGCTTTTTGGCATGTAAGACCCGTGTTTTACTAATGTACAGAAACTGTATGAAGCAAACCAGAGCCTCTTTTATCTCGGGGCAGGGACAAAAAATGGCCTGCTCCTATCTCTCCTGCAATAGCCGCAGTGCTGCTCCCGCAGTGGGAGGGCAGGCAGGGACCTGTGGGGACAAGGTGGCACCTCCAAAGCACGTCTCTGAAACCAAAAACAACCCCCGGGAGAACCACGGAAAAGACTGTGCCAAAGGCAAAGGAAAAGCAGCCCCGAGGCGCCATTGCAGCCTGTGTCTCACTTTTCAAGGCGCTGGACTCACTTTGCTGCTATACGATCTCTTGTCTGTGGCTTTTTGGACATCTCCTTCACCTCCTGGACAGCGGGGATCTGCCACTGCGCTCACCGTCAGTGGCTGCTGGCCGTGCTTGACCATGGGAGGGAGGATGAGAAAGCGGGGGATGTGTTTCAACCTCTGCCTGCGTGGGACAAGCCCCTGCCCAGGCAGGAATTCGCCAGTAGCAGGCAGCTGGTTCCCAGCTTGGTGCTGGGACAGGGCTCGAAGCCCTGCAAAGCTCCTGGGGGGACCGCAGAGGGTGTGTGGGGAGATGAGGCAGCCCCAGAGCACAGACCCTTGCTGTCCCCTCCAGGCTGGCCGTCACAACCCCATTCTCCTGTCCCCCTGTGAGGCCTCAGGCAGAGCCCCCCAAATTTGGGGCTGGTGGCTCCTGGGGCCGAGAGAGGGTGGGTGGGAGATGCTCTGCCTTTATCCCCCAGGCACTGGGGTGGGATGTTGTAATATAACATGCTCGTTTGGACCCAAACAGGGAACCGAACTGACTGACGGCGATGTACAACTTCAATGTTTTTTGTCAAAAGGAAAGAAAAATAAAACCTTGTTGTAAAGAACCACCATGGACCCTGTCTTGTTGGCATTCCCCCAATGCTGGTGGGACTGTGGGGACCCCAGGTGAAATGCTGGAACCCCACAAAAGCCTGTGCTGGGCAGCCGCATCACACGGGATGGGGTGTTCCCCAGTGTGGGCACAGGGGACATCCCCTGCCAGTGCTGCCCTGGCATCTCTATGGTCCCCAGGCAGAGTTGGGGGGCTGCAGAGGAGAGAGGCAGGGAGTACATTTGGAGAGGGTTGGAGCTGTGGCTCATCCCTGGCTGCTTCAAGACACCGGCTGGGGGACACTGCGGGGGGCTGGGGACAGGAGCCTGAGGAGCTGTTAAGAGCGGCACCACGGCAAACTAGCTGGAGGAAGCTGAGAGCATCGTGGTGACCATCATATCACTGGAGAAATGCAAGGGAGTACCAGCCTGTAAACCGAGGGCTTGGAAAACCTGCTGGGATCTGGGGCTTTGGGGGATCCGAACAGTTTGGCCATCCCTCCACGCCTGCGCCCAGGAGATGTCAAGTGGATTCAAATGCTGCTGCCTGGTCCAAAGCTCACGGGTGAGTTGTCAAGCAAAGATGCTGAAGTCAGGCCTTATATTTTTCTTTTGCAGAGCTGTTTAAAGTACAAAAAGTTCTCCGGCAGTCAGAGACGAGTCAGCAGCCTGCGGCAGTCTGCGGGCTGAGCACGGGTGACAGGGATATTTTATGGCTTTTCAACAGGACTCTTCTTTTTTTTCCCAGCAGTGGGAAGGTGCTGTGCCAAGAAGAGCCCAAAGAAGGATGAAGGCAGCTGCTCTGCTCATCTGGACCACTTTGAGCTGAGCTTACCTTGTGTGTATCCCATGCCCCTCTCTGTGTGTGCCACCGGGGATGAAGCCCAAATGTTACGACCTATGGGAACTGGCTTTATGTTGCCCTTCACTTTCAGAATTTTTCCCTTTATTTTTCAAACGCTGCCAGGTTTGGTTTTCAATTCTTGTGGTCCTGAAGGGCTAAAAAGCATGTTTTCAGCAGAAGGTGTACAGGCTAGGTAAGAATATCACCCAGGAGATGGCCCAGCTTTGAGGACACTTGCCCAGGCAATGGATGCAGTGACAGCCAGGGGTTGGAGGCAAAGCCCAGCATTTTTCAGGCTGGGAAGAACATTCCCGTTTTATAGCTCAAAAAGTGATCTGCACCCCTGACTGTGGGGAATGCTTTGCAGGGCGGTGATGCCTTCTTCATCATGGAGGGCTTTGCACCAGCGCTGGAAGCAGTTTAAGGACAGGACCTCCTCCTGTGTGGGCCAGAACTCCTGCATTGACATTTTTGGAAGTAAGTGTCTTGTGAGCTGCCTCAAAGGCTTTGAAAGCGGGACTGAGCATGCAGGTCTCTGATGGACATCCCGTGGAGCCCTGCCTGGCAGGCTGGTGCCAGGATGAGTGATGGATGTAGCTAGCTGAGTGCTTAACCTCCTTTGCTGCCTTTCCCCAAATCTCCTAGCATATCTGGGGCCATGAAAACGACACCCAGAGAATGTAGGGAAGGCAGAGCTTCACCCTAGCAAGGGAAACTGGTGCTGCAAAACGGGGAGCCTTTGCTGTTGGAGAGCCAGCGCTCTGCCTGGCAGGCGCAGAGGCTAAAAAAAGCCCCTTGACAAATGGAACAGAAAGGTTAAAATTATCTGTACATCATCTGAATAACAATGGCAATGCAGATTGTACCTGCTTATAATAGCTCCAGGAGACAGGGGATAAATCGGGAACAAAAGTACCCCAGAAACAGATGCTGCGGGCGTGTGGCTGGCAGAAGTGCTGGGGCTGGTCCTCCTCACCAGGTCTTGGGGAGCGGCAGGGGACAGGGCCACCAGAAGCACCAAAACCTGGCCTGTGTGTGCTCCCCTCGCCTCACCCATGGGTGCTCCAGAGCCCTTCCAGCCCTGGATCCCAGCAGAGCACATCTCACCTTGCATCCAGGTACCTGAGGGAAATAAATAGTCCTTTTTCTGGCACTGCTGCCAATCATCACCCCATAACCTGGCTCTTCTTCCAGGGAAAAGATCCTTCCTGGGAAGAGACATCATTTTGTTAGATTTTTTTCTCTCTGTATCTGCCCTGCTTTCCTCCTGCTGCCCCCTACAAAGCCAAACGAAGGCACAGGGCACTGAGTGCATCTGTAACTCCACAGGGCTCTGGCTCTTCCTTAGAGGCTCCCCACGTTATTTTTAAGGCAGGATGCCAGTGATTGTGCAATGCTGGGGGGATGTGAGGGAAGGCTGGCTCCAGTCCTCGAGCACTCAAACACCCCCTCGGTGTGGCGATGACCACGTTCTTTCACGAAGCTGTGGTGTTGCCCTCTGAAACCTCCAAAACCAAGGGAAACTCGGATGTGAGGCTGCTGGAGTCAAACCCAAGCCTCTGGGGTGAGGAAGGGACAAGAAGGAGAGACTGAGAAACTTGAAAGAATGAAACTTTTGTCTTCCTTTTTCCAGTCCCAGCGAGATGTTTAAAATCCATACATACAAGGCTGAGCAGGCAGGGGTTTGCTCCCTCTGGGGACACAGCTGATGGCCCAGAGGGTAGATGGTGGGGGCAGCTCTCATCCCCCCCTTCCCTTTCATTCCTCCGGTGGTACTTCCAAGCGTGCTCTCCTGGTGCCAAGGATGTGTGTGGGCTCTGAAGTGGGGCTGGTGCTTACTCATGCAGGGAGCCACGTGGTGTTGCTGGCTCACGGGCTGGCAGCGCCAATGGTTCCACGGGTGAGCATCCTTCCCCCGTGGGCAAGCACATGCGATCACTGCTCCTTTCTGGCTCCATCGTGGCTCCCCAGGGAAATGAGATGCTCTCACAAGATTTGTCCTCCTCGAAGGGCTTGAACAACCTGGCCTGGTTCAGCATCTCTATTTTTAATTCTTCTCATTAATTTATGTCTCTTGGCAATGATCTTTCTTGCTTGGTGATATAGTGCTGCACATCCACACTGGCTGTGTTTGCCAGACCCCCCTAAGAGCACGTGAAATACTGTGGACTGTCCTGGAAGTTGGCCCTAGCAGTGCATGGAAGAGCAAGCTGGCAAATGCTGTCTTTCAGGAGCTTTTTGGGAGCTGTTTTGTGTCACCTTTGGCTCTACAGGTGACAAGGATTGAGGGTGTGGCCTCTGCTGTGGGCTTGTCTTGTCTCCATACCTGCTGGCCCACCTCCTCGTTAAATGCCACAGAGCAGGAAAGAACCCACTGTGCATTTGCCTTTGCTATTTCTGCATAGACAGTAAAAAAACCCAAACCATCACAATTCTGCCTTCCAAATGAATGCAAAAAGCATTAATTGCTCTCTTTCTGCAGCTGGTATCTTCCTCTCACCAAAGCGGGGCTCTCCGGGTGCCAGGCACCCCCGGCCAGGAGCAGTTGGGTGGTGGGAGGGCAGCAGCGGCAATCTGCAGCCAAAATCACCTGAAGTCCTCAGCTCAAAGCCATTGCAGGGCTGAGAGCTGGATGTCTCCACAGCGGTCCAGCACAGAAGTGAGCTGCCATAAGGACCAGGGCGTGGAGGCGATGCACCTGATAGGCTGCTCCACCATCCCAGTAGACTTCAGCAGAGGTACTGGTGCCACTTGGGGTGCAAGGGGGAGGGAATAGGGATGAGGGTAAAAGATGTGAGGTTGTTTACTAAAGCCAGGCCTAAGCTAGACTCTCTCCCCCTCCCACACACCCTCCCCTGGGACTCAGTCAGTCAATTTATGGAGTAATCTGCCATAGATGATGTGATTTTCAGATTGATTTTCACAGATCTGCATCATGGCCATCTCACAAATGATGTGGGGTTTTTTTTCCTTTCCAAAAGGGGAGGAGCAGAGGAAGGAAATAAATCTGAGAGTTATATCTCCCAGTGGAGTTTAATCCTATGCTAAATTCAGCAAATGGTGCCTGGGCAAACACGAGGGCTTTGGGCCATGGCATTGCACCTCTGGGTCCTCTGGGCGAAGCACGGAGCATGCAGGACCGTCAGCCAGAGCCACAGCTCCCAGCTGCCCCCTTCCCTTGGCTTCTGAAGTGTTGACAGGGGCTTGCAGATGGCTTTATCATTTCCTTGCTAATTTACTTGGGGGGGGGGAAGTGCAATCAAGCTTTTTTTAGTTTTTTCTCACCAATCAAAGGGTGGGCTTCATTTACACAGGCATAATTTTTTAAGGACCTGTCCCAGCTTGAGCCCCTGTTCCTCCAGCATGTGATATTGCGCTGTATCAGCAAGTCTCACCTCCTTTAGCAGCTAGGAGTGCATTAGGAAACCAGCGTGAGCTGCGCGAAGGAGCTGTGAATTAGCAAAGCCTCCCCTGCCCCTTGGCAAAGCCTTGTCTTACACCTCCTGGCAGGAATAGCTACAGCTGCTTTCTGCAGCAGAAGTGAGAGCAGAGGGGTTGCAATGAGGGGGGCAATGGGACAGGCCATGAATCCTTGCATCTTCTCAAGGACACAGCCTCGGGTCACATCCAGTCTGCCACCCACAGCCCAGGCTATCCACACCGGTCTCGGGAACAAGGGCTTTGCTGTTATCTCTATGTCCCCAAGTGCCCAGTGTTTCCAGTCGCGCATGTCCCACGGTGGGTGGACCACCACACTGCAAGGACAAACATCCTTGCCCCCAGGTCTTAGGGATTGCTTAGGGGTGGAAGATGCCCCAGCAGGTCAGGTAGCAGGGAAGGGGAGGAATTGAGAGCGCAAGACGGGCAGAGAGAGCCAACCATGCCTACGCGCTCCTCTTTGCTGCGTGGGGACATTTCTGTGATGAGTGTCAGCAAATCCCTGCTTCACCTGGTGCTGGTTTGGGAGAAGGGACATCTTCCCACCCTGCGCTGAGTGGACCAGTGCTGTGGAGAACCAGTTTGCTCTTCTATGCTTGCAACATCTCAGCAGCGCTGGCAGGGATTAAGACCTACAGCTGACAGAGAAACAAGCAGATGGGATTATCAGTCACATGTGCCACGGCTCTCTTCTTGTCTTAGCCTCTTTTTTCCCTGTATTAAGTCCTCGAGTGGGTTTTCAGCCTGTGCTAGCGACAGCGATTTGACGCTTGACACAATCAGCTTCTTCCTGCTGTCTGTGAGAGGCTGGTGGGTGTTTAGACATACCCGACGGGACGTTTCTGAGCAAGGCTGGCCTTCCTCCGCATCGCACCACAGGAGCATCCTGGCAGGAAAGCCTCCCTGGGCGCTGGAGAGCCCAGCAGCTCACAGGAGAAAGGCCTTTGCAGCTTGTTTGCCTGCTCCCACTGGGGTTTATGCTGTCCCAGATGCAGCCCACCACCATCTGCGTGACAAAAAGAGGCTGACCTGCCTAATCGCTTTTGCTAATTTTCCCCTGTCCTGCATCGCTCTCCTTGCTCCAGTATTTAGTGATCCTTGCCCAAGGAAGAGCTTTAGAGATACACTCCGGTGACAGCAGCTAATGGCTGGGAAGCCATCTCAGGCACAGCAGGCAGCTTTTGCTCAACCTCCTTCTCCTTTTTGTGCGCTTCCTGAGCACACCTGCCCAAGGCAAAGGGGTAATAGAGATGGCTGGCTGAAAGCTGGCGTTAGCCACCAACTCTGGGTGCTGCACATCAATTAATATCGGCACAGGCTTCTTCTATGACTATTTATCAGCTCTGGCTGTAAAGCTGTTGCTGCCCTCTGAATCTCTGCCTCCACCACATCCCCATGCTAGAGGGACCCCTTTGAAATATTCAGCCAAAGCAAGCGGGCTGTAGCAGACTGTAGCAGAAGGAGATTTTGGAAATAAAATCTGCAGCCCCTTCTGAGATTAGCTGTTCCCAGATCCTGTTGTTTGCACTTGCCACATGCACACACCTTCCTGTCAACACACACATGCCACCGCACGGCTCATCCGGTTTGGAGACAGAGCTGCCAGCACCGAGTGCAGCCCCAGGTTTCCCGCTGCAGGGGGCTTAGAGCCAGCTCCAAATTCAGAAGGCCATTCCCAGCTGTGCAGATGCCTGTTCCCAGATGCCACGTTCCCCAGGTGTGGCCTATGAGCCACCTCTTAAATAGCAGTGATGAGGCTGAGGGGCTCTCCCTGCTCTTCTCCTGGGGGAGCTGCAGCCAGTCACTGCAGAGATGTGTCTGTCCTTGGGCCAGGACAGGCTTTCACTGTCCCCGAGTCCAGTCCTGCTCACAGGTGGGGAAACTGAGGCAGAAGATCATAGGGCTGAGAACAGCAGTTCCTAGTGGGTGAGGCATTGCTCCTCTGGTCTTGGTAGGAGCTAGTCTGCGCTGCCTGAATGCTTTAATCATGTTTCTTAAAGTTTCCCCCCATAGAAACCTCTTTCTGCTCTGCTCGCAAGGGTTACCTGGTGGGGGATGAGGAGGCTTTCAGCTGGGGCTGTGCTGACCCGATGTCCCCCATTGCCATCAGGGCTCTAACCTACCCTTTGGACCAGCCTCTGCATCCAGGGAAAAGGGTTAAGCCATATTTTTGGACACACATGACTACAGCTCCAGTGAATTAACTCAGAGATGTTATTACAGGCCATGAAACCAGGTCAGGTTTCAGTCTGGGAAGGAAGCGGATAAGTGATGGTCTGCAATCATCTGCTGGTGGAAATCAGGCCAGAAAAAAAAAAAATCCGTACTCTGACCCTTCCCTTGGCTCATGGTGCAGGGGGACAGCTCTGCAACCCCTGTGTGGTGGTGTGGGCAATGGGGAGCTGGGAGGATGCTGTCCCACAAACAAGCTGGGGCAGGGGAGAAGCTCCAGCAGTACTGGGAGGGAGTCTGGGTCTTCTCCCAGCAACAAAAACTTATTTTAGCTGGTAAATTGGAGGTCAGGAGGGCTAGACAGACCTCCCAGGCTGAATTTCACAGCCCTGAGTAGAACAAGTTGTTGATTTTGCCAACGCTGCCATAAGGAGACATGTTGCAGACGGAGAACGCTGTATGCTCCGTTCCTGACAAATGCCTGTCATGATAGCTTGAATATAAAACAGGGGCTTAGGCAGGGGGAGCTTATTTAGTGTTCGTATTTTTCCATAAATTCATGTTTCTCTGTAGGTCGTAAGAACTTCCAGAAGCCTAAAGGAAAGCCAGGACTCCCGTGTGCACAACAGAAATGCAGGAGCGAGCTCCAATGCCCGCAGGCTGGGTGCTGCAGAAGAGGAAGGCAAGCCAAGGCGTGTTGGCATCCTCATCATGCAGATGCAGGCAGGCACAGAGGATGGCAGTGATATTCCCATGAGGCACCTGGACTGGATGGGCCTGGTGTTGCCTGGTCCTACAGCACGAAGCCTTGTCTTGATGCCATAAAACTGGGAGGCCATGTAGTAATGCTGGTAGCCAAGCCACCAACCTCCCCACCCCGGTGTGGATGCCATAGGCTCCTGCCAGGATGTGTTGCAGGGAGGAGGGAGGGCTGCTTTTTGCCAGGGTCACTGAGGGGGACCCTCATTGGCATCCTCCTCCCGCTCAGCTCAGCCCCCAGAGCCACTTTTCCTCAAGCAGCCTCTTTCCCCTTGTTTCTCACCATTTGCTCCAGCAGCAACCCCCAAGAAAGGATTTACTCTGAACAGGGTGATTCCCTGGCAGCATCCACCACTGCACCTCGGTCCTGGCACTCAGAGAAGTGAGACAGACAACGGCAGGACCAAGGGGTCAGCTGAAAGGTGCGCGGTGAAACTGCAGATAGATTTATTTCAAGAGGCAGCTGGAATTTTGGCTCATGCCTGTCCCTGTGCTTTGCGCCTGATGCTGCGACATGCATGGACAGATGTGAAATGAGGCTCTGTGTAGAGCCTGGGAACAGCAAAATCTCCCTTGAACAGCCATCTTTTAATTTGCATTTCCAGGGCTCTGGCAGAAACCTGGGTCCTGTGGTGTACTCAGCAGTGGATGCACTAAATGGCCACGACTTTTTATATCGCTGACCTGCTGGGGCAATCTGGGCAGCCGGCAGACCCAATAGCTCTCCCGGTGTTAACACAGCAGTGCTGGTTGCAAGCAGTGGCTTGAGAACTGGGAGGTGGACCAGCTAGTGGGATTTTTTTAGTAGGTTTTGCTCTATTAATCCAAACCCCCGCTTGGCTTGACTTCTTTGGTGCCGCTGGTTGAATAGACTGCAACGCAGGATTGAATGTCACTGCGCAATCAAATGGGTGACGGGTATAGAAAGGAAGGGAAGGCAAAAGCAAAATGGAGGGGAGAAAGCAGCAGGGCTGGAGGTGACCCATGCAGACCCTGGCCTAAGAAACACGGTCCCCGGGAGCGTGAGGATGAACGGCTCCTAGAGGAAATAAGAGGAGGGAGCTGCCGCCTAACAGCTGCTCTTTCACACTCTTTCACGGAGTTGTGATGCTCGTGCATAGAGCTCACATGGTCAGAGTGGCAGATGTCTGCAAGGTGCTGCCACTTTTGCACCAAAAGCTCTCTCAGTGCTCCTCCAATGTTGTCAAGAAGCCCGGGCTTGCTGCTGCCGTGTGCTGCGGTAACAGCCTGCCTCTCAGCGGAGATGGGGCTCCTGAGGGTGGTGCCATCTGGACGCACAGGAGGAGGCAGCCTTTGCTCCCTGAAACATGTCAGCTCAGGGTGGGAGAAGCAAATCCTATTTTATGGAGGCACAGATAGCTTCTTCGATGGAAGAAGGAGACTTTACTAGAGGTGGTTATCGAGTCCTGAGCACCCCGGCTCTGGCTCCAAGCATGAGTTACCTGATGACGTGAGGTCTCAGCAGCGGGGAGATCGCAGTGTGCCTTTGGTGAAAGCAGATGCTTGCGGGCAGCTTGCTCGCTCGCTGTACAGGCAGCAGTTGCCTGCCTTGCCTGCCCGTTGCAGGTTGAGCTCTCCTGGCACGAGGCTGGCTCCCTGCAGACTGGTTGTTTGCATGCCTGGTTGGCTGCCTGTGCCTCACGTTGGCTGGTATGATGCTCCCCGGGGCGAGGATGGCTGCACATATTTTGATGAAATCTAAAACCAACCTTTCCACCAATAATCAAAGTGCCCCCAGCAATCGGCCCATACTCTGTGACTTGGTCAAATCTGGGATGTCAGAAGGCTCTGCATCCCAGGAGATGCATGCAGCATGTTCCAGTCAGAAAAGCAGTGTGCCTTTTCTGTCACATGGAAGTTTGTGTGGCTTCCCCAGTCAACGAAAGAGGCTGCATGGCAATGGCTTTGCAGCTGCAGCTGAAAAAGATGACTCCAGGCGCTCCACGAGGCTCCAGCAGCTGTGTGAGCTCACCCAGCGGGAGCTTCATGGAGCAGCAGGGTAAAGATCCCCTGTAAAAGGGGATTCTGTCATTTTCTAAGCTCTCCAGCAGCCACAGCCATGAGTGTCTCATAATAACCTCTCCTGCAGGGACCCGGATGGCTCTTTGGCATTGATCTTTCAGCGCTGAGTCAGGAAGAGGAGCTCTCCGGGCTGAATCACACACCAGCAATCACAGCACATGCCTGACAACCTGCTCATCCAGGTGTGGGTCCTCCCGGGCTTTGGTCACTTCAACTGAACCATTCAAGTGAACACAACGTCCGTGTTTTTTAAATGAAACCTGCTCCTTCTTCGCTTCGGTCTGCTGCACTTCCAGCTGTCCCCATGTGTCTGCTAAGTGCTGCGACTATCACGGATAGATGACCCAGACTCATGGCACTCATCCCCTGGGAGTGCCAGCTGCCGTCTGGAGGACCAAGTGGCCTGAGTTTCTGGTCAGCTCCCTGTGATGCCACTGCTGTTTTGTGTGGGCATCATAAGTCTGCGGGGATGTGTAGAGCGGCTTGTCCTCACCCTTTCTGCAGCGATGCTCTATGACTCTGCAGGTATCCGTTGCTGTGTGGGTACTCAGCAATCTTGCAGACGGAGCCAAGGGTGGATGAATTTCTTTCCTTTTAAGCAGAGACTATGCAGAGGCAGCTGTGAGGCCCTGCCAGTGGAGACCATCTCTTGTTTTGCACAGAATGCAAAAGCCAGACGATTTCTCAATGTGCCCAGCTAAGATAATACCAGATAATCTTGTTTGCATTTTAATTTCCCAGCCCTGTTGGGAAAAACTGATACACCACTGTTCTCCCCCTCCGTGGGTGGTGTGTGCCTGCGAACACGCTTGTTGGAGGGTAGCACTAGTAGCAGTTGGGCTTACCCTGGCTGCCGCTCTGTCTGCCAGGAGCAGCACGATCAAAGTGCCATCAAGGGCTCCAGGGTGGCCAGGAGAGTGTTGATGCTGTGACGGTGAAGGCTGACCCACCGGCTGGAAGGTTCAGCAGGACACTTGGCTTCTCTTCTTCGTGTGCTTCATGGAGGCTGGATACGAGCGGCGCCTGCCTCCTGTCCCCTCTCCAGTGAGCCTTTCCTGTGCTGCGAAAGTGCCCAGCTCCGTCTGGTTGTTTTTCCCGGCTGGTGGAGCTGAGTCATTGCTGTTCTTCAAGGAGAAGGTTCGTTTGCCCCCAAACGGTCTGTCTCCCTTTGCGGCAAAGCCTGTGTCCCTCTTGAGATTGCTGTAATTTTCTTCTTGTGAATCCGTGGGTTTCTTTAGCTGAGGAATTTGTTTGCCATTCATATATCCCTGTTCCATAAAAACAGCCATTTCTCTCCGGGGACGTACTGTTGGAAGGCGATGCTACACCTTCGTTCATGGATCAGCCCAGTACATGTGTGAGAGATGCCATGCAACTAAGCATGGCAATAAACCCCATCTTTGGCTCCCCATCAGAGAAGCAGGCACTCCTCGAGGCCTGAATTCATCCCATGGGCTCCCAAAAGTTCAGGCTATGTGCAGGGGAAGGAGCTCTGCTTCCAGAGGAGCAGGCACGCAGAGGAAAACAGTGTAGGTTGTGATCACATCCTGGTACAAGGACAGCACACCCTTGGCCCCAGCACATGCCTCGGCAGTCCAGCCTCACTAGCTGCGTGCCAGCATCCCCGAGCCTGACCCCACTGCCGCTGCACTGGCAATGCTCTTCGGTTTTGTTTGCCTTTCCTCAAGACAGCATATCATAGAACCATAGAATGGTTTAGGTTGGAAGGGACCTTACAGATCATTTCATTCCAACCCCCCTGCCATGGGCAGGGACACCTTCCACTAGACCAGATTGCTCAAAGCCCCATCCAGCCTGGCCTTGAACACCTCCAGGGATGGGGCATCCACAACTTCCCTGGGCAATTTGTTCCAGTGCCTCATCACCCTCAGAGTGAAATTTTTTTCCTAATATCTATTCTAAATCTACCCTCTTCCAGTTTGAAGCCATTACCCCTCATCCTGTCACTACATGCCCTTGTAAAAAGTCCCTCTCCAGCCTTCTTATAGGCCGCCTTCAGATACTGGAAGGCTGCCATAAGGTCTTCCCGGTGTCTTCCCGTCCTCTTCTCCAGGCTGAGCAATCCCAACTCTCTCAGCCTGTCTTCATAGGAGAGGTGCTCCAGACCTCTGATCATCTTCGTGGCCTTCCTCTGGACTCACTCCAACAGGTCCATGTCCATCTCATGTTAAGGGCTCCAGAGCTGGACACAGTATTCCAGGTGGGGTCTCTATTCCAGCAGAGTAGAGGGGCAGAATCACCTCCCTCGTCCTGCTGGCCACACTTCTTTTGACGCAGCCCAGGATGTGGTTGGCTTTCTGGGCTGTGAGCGCACATTGCCAGCTTGTGTTGAGCTTCTCATCCACCAACACCCCCAAGTCCTTCTCCTCAGGGCTGCTTGCAATCCATTCTCCATGTCACAGTCTAAGAAAGTCTCATCTATTTAATTCCTTGCTTGTATTCCCCTATGTACTTTACCAAACATGTGGGACCAGCGTATATCTACCCCTCTATCTGGTGAGGGGAATATCTACTTCTTACCAGTATCACCTACTGGTAGTAAGAACTGCTATAGAATCCTGCCCCTTCCCACTTTTTTTAGTCCACCCTGCCTGTCTGTCTTGCAACTCTTTCCTTACTCTGGAAAGCTGTGGAAATAATCAAGTATTTGCAACAATTTTCTACAGAGCCCGTTTCCTCAGAGAGCTGATTAAAGGCGAATAGGAGAGAATCTAATTGCATCCATGCTTTTATCTCCTCCCGAGGCATCATGATTTGCCAGGAGAACAAGAAAATCCTGGATTCTGCAGGGTCAAGGAAACTTCTCTAATCTCCCTCGTTAAACAGAAGTGGCAGCTCTCACTGTGTTGATAACACCATTGGTGTCAGCAGTTGTTCCAGGGGTGAAGGTGTCCCGGCTTGTGTCAAGCACGTGAGAAGAGATGGGCAAAGCTCTCATCAGCAGACACCCCGCAAAGGGAGAACTGGGCAGAGACAGCCACCAGCGCTGGGGCTGCGCTGTCCCGTCCCACGCAGAACAGCAACCGCGGCTGGTGAATCACAGGCTCAGCATCGCTGGGGATGCAGGAAGGTTTCTCCCAGCAGCTGCTGTGCTGCAGGGCGATGCTGCAGTGGTGGGGAGGGATGTTGTGTCTGCCAGACGGGTAGGCTTGCGCTGCCCACGCCCCTCGCAGGCAGCGGGAGGATGGCAGCTTTCTGCCCCGTACTTTCAACCTCTCCCTTAAGAAGATATTATTTCTGCCTTTAATCTGCTTGCTGTTTTACAGCCAGGCTCCTCTCATTTACCCCTGAGCTCTGGAGAGGGTTGGCTGGGGACATCCCCGTAGGATGTGCCAAGACCTGCAGAAGATCTGCTGTGGCAGAGGACACCAGCTCTTGTGCCTGGTGAGGGTGGACTGCCAGGCACCCACACTCAGCCCCATCCTGGACATTGGAGGCTGCTGAGTGCGGCAGGCAGGTGAGACATCTCCTGTGATGCACAAGGACAAACCCTTGTGTTTTCCTCGCTAACCCCCATCTTTGTCTCCTGTATTTTTCTGAGCAAATCTCTATGGAAACAGGTAGCGTTTGTAATAAAGCCTCCGTTTTTCACTTTGCTTCGTTGCCGTTGCTGTCAAGAAAGGAGGGGGGTAAGAGACCTACAAAGGGCAGATGAGGTTCAGGCAGGGACAGGCATTTCAGCTGCCTTGGCCCTTGGCACAGACGGGATTAGCCTTAGCATCCCTTGGTCCCATCCTCGCTGACAGGAGGTGGAGGCTAAGATCAACCAGACCCCTTCTTGGCTTCATCAGTTTTGGTGGGAATTCAATGCCTGGCTTACACAGCCCTTCTTCCTGTCCCAGTTGGATTGAGAGGAGCGCTGTGGTGTTGAATGGATGGTAAATCATTCTTGCCCAGAGTTAATAACACAGATTTCATGTCTCCCCAGTGAGCTACCAGTCCTACAGCACCCTGGGTCTCTGGAAGGTCACCCGGTGCTAGTCCTGCCTCTGTGTCCTGGCAGCACCCGCAGTGACATTGCTACAGGGTCCACGTGAGCCACCTCCGTGCTAGCTGCGGTGCGGGGGGAGCGAGAACTGTGGGGTGTGGCGTGAAGGGGCCGGAAACCACCATGAGACAGAAGGATGCACAAGCCCCCGCCTTCGTGGGACGTTGGAGCTCCGTCATCTCGCAAAGCTTCCTGCCCGCAGCCGGTTCCCAGGCTCGTGAGCTTTCTAACTTGTTTGTTTATTTTGGGGAGGGAGGGGGATGTTTTAAGAGCTGAGAGCAGAATATTTTAAAGGAGGAATTCAGTGCCAGATTGGCATCCTCTGCATCAGACAGAACAGCGCACCAAAGCGTGCTCAGACCTGCAGGAGGGAGCTGTGTTTGTCAGCTCCTTCTGCTGCGAGTCACCCTTGATATTTAGCAACCCTGGGCCTTTCCAGGGGCTGCGGTGGCTGCCAGGGCTACTAAATCCAGAGCAACCTGCAGTAGACCAATACTCAGATCCTGGGGTTTTTTAGGACACTTGGAGCGGTTTCTGTTTTCCATCCAGATGGAGTGAACTGGGCCCTGAATCAGCCGTAATTGGCCTTTGACACAAAGATGGGTCCATGGTGGCACTTGGCCCTCTGGGTCTGGAATGAGGGTCTTCCACCCTGACCAGCAGCTGGTGTCTTCCCCACTGAGAGCTGGTCCTGCTGCCCATCACATTGGCCAGAGGCTTCTTGGCTCATGGAGGATGGAAGGATGTGCTGTAAGAGATCTCTCTCTCCCCTCCCCGCTTTTCTTTAAGTAATTCTTTGTGTTCAGCCCAAACCAGCCATGTGCAGTAGCCACCCTGCAGCTAGGGCTTGCTCTAGATGAAATCCATCTCACCCGTTCCCCTACGCCCTCTGCCAAGAGGCACAGCCCAGGGGCTGCTCCCTTGGAGGTATCAGGGTTGATGTTTGGAGATCGTCATCTCCAAGGGCAGCAAGCATGGAAAACACTCCTTTCCCACTGCTGTTTCTGGGACAATTATATTTGCTTTAAGAACAGGGATTCAGACTGTAAGGCTAATGGTGCTTCCTTCTAAAAGGAGTCAACATTACACAGTCTCTGGTTTTGCTAGAATTACAATACGTGATTACTGGGGTTGAAACACTGGTTAATTACCTAGTCATTTGTTGTAATGCTCCCAATTAGCTTGTGAAAGTGTGGCAAATGCATTACTTCACACCTGTTTTTAGTGGCTTATACAATGTTATTCATAGATAGAACATAAACAGTGTTGTGTGTCATATTAGGGTGGTATAGCACTTTCCTGCTTCCTTGGGTGTCCTTTCTTAGCCTGAGGTGGCATTCATAGGTGAGATGAAGTAGGCACCCTGATGTGATTCATTCCACATCCAAGCTGATCACATCACCTTGGATGTGACTCAGTCAAATGCGGCTTTCACGGTCAGCATGGGAGCCTGTCAAACCCCATGGCAATGCCAGCAAGGCGGGATGGTTCAGCCTGCTGGGGAAACCAGTTGAAAGGAGGTCCTGCAGCATCACCCACCTTTCAGAGCATTGTTGAGCTCAGTTATCCCAGCTTCTTGGTGTCAGAGAGTAGAGGAAGGGTTTTCGTGCCCAGCCCTGCTTCTCCTCGCTGCCTCTGTGCACCGCCTGATTTCATGCCCACAAGAACGCACGCGTCAAGGCAATGTTTGCCCATACAAGTGCCTGTTTGCCTACACAACACATTTGTACATCTGGTTTGGCAGATTGGTGCACATGCAAAAACGGGCAAGAAAACACTGAGGCCTGGATGGCAAATTGGGTCTGGTTTTTCTTTCTTTTTGTTGAAGGTGCTCCTCACAGTTACCTCGTTACAGCTGCATTGCAATGTGCCCTTCAGGAGAGCTTTGGCTCCCAGATATTGCACTCCAATAGTCTTAATTTTGTCTCCATTTTTGGTAGAGTAAGTCACCTAAAATATTTGTTAGCGTTTTACCCATAAAGCTTTCTCATGACCCTTTCCCGAATTTTGTGTCTCAAGACATGTCCCTCCTGCAAGGCCTTTAGTCCCTTCCCCGTGCTCCCCCAAAACAAGCTGATCCATCAGCACAAGACATACAGTCTGAGGAAGGATGCTAACTCAGGTCCTAGATCCAAGCCCAATGTGTTCATGTGATGATGCCCCAAGGGATAGTGATTTAAAGCAAGCTGCCCTGCCCAGGGCAGGCTCAACCTGCCCATGCAGATGCCAGGAGGTAGGCTTTAAGCTGCCAATAACTTGGTGGTGTCTGGACCTAAGGAGGTATATAAGAAGGACAGGCAACAAGAGCATCTTCTCCAGCCTCCTCAAGTACCAGTGGGTGTTGCGGTGTCCAGCAACAGAGACCCAACGGGGCCAGCACTGGCTGAAATGTGAGTGTTTCTGGATGTGGCTTTCTTGACTTATTCCAGCTCCCATTTTACCCTCTTTTAAGCAGAGACCTGTGGGCGACTGTCTGCAATGGCTGAGACAATACATGGATATCTAGGTGCTGCTCCCCGTCCAATTTCACTGCTCAACAAAGACGCGCTTGAGAGATAATCCCACTGCATGGGGTGACGGGTTTTAACCACAATGGCCATGAAAGTCTCCATTATTTATCTCCAAGCTGCTTAGTGATAAAGTGGGTGGAGAAGGAAGCCACATTTCCTGCTCAAAGAGTGTGTGGGAATACCTTTTCAAATGTTAATTTCTCATGTTTTTCAAAAAGCTACCCAAAGGCACTGGTCTGAGCAAACGTTAAGAAGCCTGTGCATATTCAAACCAACTAGGTTTTTAAAAGTTTGCAAAGATATTGGGGGGGGATAAGAAGGAGCTCCAGGAAAAAAACTGCCACCATTTCCCCCACTTCAAAGTTAAAATTAGATGTGCACATTTCCCTCTTCTCTGATGTACCTCCCTCCTGGGAAACAGGTGATGAATGCAAAAGCCCGCAGGGAGCAGGATCAGCCAAGGGGTTCTCCTCCAGCAATGCTAATGAACGTCCCCCCTCCCAAATCCTTCACCCCACAGGCGCCCATCATCCAACCCCAACCGGGTACCCCGTTCGCAAACTCCAACCAACGGACTGGTAAACAGTAAAACCACCAGGCAGGGCTAATGGGGGCTGGCTTTGGACAAGTGCCCAAGTGGTGCAAAAAACCACACATCCTCACTTCTGTTTTGGATCCGAGGCAATCTGGTTCCCCAATATTAAATCATCCCACTGTAAAATTCATCAGCTTTCAGGACTTTATTATTGATAAAAACCCTTTCTACAAGAGCCGTCCAGGCAATATGTGGCTAATTGGCTGTTGTTCATACACATCCCAGGGTTTTCTGTTGTAGATTTTGCTTTAAAGACAAAAAAAAAAAAAAAAAAGAAAAAGTCATGTGTGATTTTAATGCAGATTTGAAAGAAAAGGAAAAAAATCTCTTGGGTATGTACCCACCACAAGTTTTAAAGTGCATAATCTGTGTCTGTTATTGAATAAGAAATGCATGCTGACTGCCAAATTTCAGCTTGACAGCAGCCAGAAGCTATCTGGGGAAAAAAAAATGTTTTGCAAATACCTTTTGTAATTGTAAAAATAAAATAAAAAATAAGAAAAAGAAAGTAAAGCAAAAAAAAAAAAAAACAAAACCANNNAAAAAAAAAAAAAAAACAAACCAGAAAGAATTCCCCAGTTATTAACCCTTAAAAAAACCAGGATCCTGTATAACTCATAGCCCAGAAGTGACATGAAAGCTGAACAAACTCTTGAAAACATGAGTTTATAGTTTGCATCTTATTCCTCGTAGCCAAGCAGTTTTATAACCAATGTCTCTTCATCCCAAGTGCAAGAACAGAAAATGCCTCAAGCCTGGCAGTAAATTTGGTGAGGGGGGTATGGATCTTACTGTCCCCACGTAAAAATTCCTTCATTTGTAAGGGTTTGGTTAACTCTCATTTTGGCCAGCCCTGGAACAATAATGCTCTTTCATGGTCTGGAATTTGTCGCCGTTGGACATGCAGCTCTCAAGAGAATCATCTGATGGTCTTTGTTTCCCTCTTGCTTTTCCTTTGGCCAAGCAGTCCTGGGAAGAAATGGGGATGTTCAGTGAAACCCCTGCCTGCTTGCTCCTCCACAGTAAAGATATGCAGGAAGAGGTTTTTCCACTGAAGAATAAGAAATCTGCAGCGATCAGAAAAGGGATGGAGGTATCTCAGCTGGACTGTGAGCCTGAGCTGTGCTGCTAGTGTGCTTACAGCTAGATGAGCATCCCTTTGCACCTCGGTGAGCAGGTGTCTGTCAGGCAACGTGGTTCAGGAACCACACGGCCCTGTTGTGGTCAATTGACCGTGTCTATCTGTGACAGCTCCTGAATTCGGGCTCTAATAAAAGTAAGGGGGTTTGGGGTTCAACAGGTACACCTCTTCCCCATCACAGCACCCCAAGTGCGAGGCTGCATAGCTGATGCTGATAGGCTTCCTTTCACTCTCACTCTCCTTGGGAGCCCCTCCTTACTTAGTCTACATTCGCAATCCCCACCCTGTCATCAAGCCACTTAGTGCACAAAAAAAAAAAAAAGTCTTCATGATGCACAAAGCAAAGGAAATCGTGGGGAAAAGCTCTTCAAAACATGCATTTTGTTACAGATCAAGAATTTCACGACCTAGTGGAAAGCACAAACAATACCGGACCAGGCATTCGTAATATTTGGTGCCCGGTTTGTATAGCTACTGCAGCTAATATCCCCAAATAAATACTTCTGTGACTAATCCCTTGGAAAGAAAAATACAAAGAAAAAGGCTGTCACATGAAACAAGATGATTTTGATGTTTGTTTTGTATTTATAAACACAAATTCTGCCTCTTGGACTATGTAATATACTTCATCTAAAACCCTGTTAGTCTCTCGTTAGGTAAATATTTGTTTGCTTTCCGTCCTCATCCCATCCCTCTATCCTTCCCCAAAAGCCAACCAAGAAGTCCTTATCCCCCTCTCTGGACTCAGGTAAACTTCTGCGTGTTTTGCTGGGGATCTAGAGGTACAAATCTTAAATTCTGGAAATAATTGCAATTTCATTCAATGTGATTAAACTATGGAAATTTTTTCCTTGGGTGTTTTTTTTATTTTTTTGCATAACAGTAACAATAAAACCCCATAAAGAAAAAAAACAAAACCTGTTGGCGTCATCAGAACCTAAAAATAACAGGAAGATGACTGCTGGTGCCAGAATGATACCAAACAAAATCTATTATTGAATTAGATTCTTTCTAATTGTTGTTCTTAGGAATATATTTCCCTTTTCCCCTCAGGGTTTGTTTGGAGCCAAGGTATTCTGCCTGCCAGTGCCATTCCAGCACTCTAATTAACAAGAAGTGATGTCTCTTACAGTAAAACCCAATATCTATTAAAAAATTGATGAAAGCGAATAAGCTAAGGAGTTTGCGGTGTCTGGATTCTAGCTGGCAGTTGGGGGATAACTTTGAAGGGAGGGGAGAGCTGCACAGCCTCACCCCGCTGCCACGGCCAGGGCGAGCTTCTCAGTCCCGGAGGACAGACCTGACATCCCAGGAGCAAGCAGCACGAGAAGCCTGACTCCAGGTACTGTTGTCGCTCACGGTGTGTCTGGAGCACCCGGCACTCTTTCCTCCTCGCTTTTCTTCCACTGCCACATCAGCAGTATCTGTTTTCTCTCCAGCGTAGGTTTAGAGGCCCTGCTTGCTGGGGTTTGCTGTCCATTCATTTAAAGGGTTTCATCTTTTACTTATTTTCCCCATCTTACACTCTAATTAAGCACCTATCAATCTTGTTTCTCTGTAGCTGAACGTCTTGGCGACCGTGGGACTTTCTGCTCTGACGGAGAATGGGCTTGACCCAACAGGTCACCTTTTATAGCTTAATCTACACCTCGTTCTTGCTCTGGTATCTTAGTATTATTTTAAGGGTCTCCTGAAAGCATCTGTCACCGTTTCTCAGAATATTTCTTGCTCGCTGGCATTGCTGCCCCACCAGTACCATTATCTTGACCAGCAAAAATGAGCTGATTGCTGACACTGCAGTGAGAAGCCCTCTTGAAATGCAGGCTGTGCTTTCATTAGCTTAGTGGCATGCACTTAATCTGCAGTACCACCCTGAATTTAGTTAACTATGTTATCTTCATCTGTAACGATTCCCTGACCCTTATATTAACGCTGCTGGCATCCTTCTCCTCTCTGCCATCGCTGCTGATTTTCCTATGGCACAACGTATCAGGCCCTCCATCAGACTGGAGCTCACCCTTTGCATCTTCGCTCTCACAAGTGAACTTGGTCCTGCAGACATGGTGACACTGAACAGACCCACCGTGGGGGCTTCAGAAGTCCTGGTTTCGACTCAGGATCAGAAAAAAAAACCATTCACACCACACAGCATCCTCTCTTGAGCTTTCCTGCACTGATGGGAGGTGCATGAGATGACCAAAAGCTGGTGCAGTCCAGCAATGCAGCCAGGATGATCCCACTGTTAGCGTTAACACCACTGACCTGCTCCACCTGGCGTGGTTTTTTGATGGCCGGCAAGCACGTCGGGTGAAACGCCTTCAGCTCCACCATCCAGACTTGTGTTAAATGACACAATCCGGGCTGGAGGAGCCATGTGTTTTCTTCTGCATGCAGCTAACACTGTGCTTCCAAACACGTCCCTCCTTCCTTTTTTTTGTACGGTAACTTTGCACACACAAACGTCAAACAGCAGCTGTTTGGCCAACATTCTGAAAAGCAACTAGTGATTTTAGCTGCCATGATTTTAAAGCTGAGGTTTCCACTCCACACAGAAAAAAGGCTTCTTTTTCTCCTCCAGTAGCTGTAGATGTTTTTCCTTATTTCCTTTGTAAATCTGGTCTGTGGAAACAGTCATACCTTATCAGGCATGAGCGTCTCTGAGATTTCCCCTCGTAGAAAGAAAATGTCACAGTGCCTGTCAGAGCCAAGTTACCCAGGGCTTCTCCTACCTCAGTTAAGCATGAGCTGTAATGTGTCAGAGCCTGCACCAGGTAAACGGCGTGCTGGATAATTTTGGAGGTCACTTCAATGCTGGCTTTGAAAACTTGAGCGAGAAGCTGTGCTGAGAAGGGTTTCTTGAAAAGCCTTTTGCTCCTGCCTGAATCATCCCCTTCCCATCCCCATCGCCTTTCCTGGTGGTTTGGCTCCTCTTGTCTCTGGCTGGAGCCTGAATTGAGAAAGATGTGTATGGTTTGGAAAAAAGGACTCAAGCCACAAGTCAGATCAAGGCTTTGAAACCTCCAAAGTGGCCAAAGGAAGCCTGAAAAATGCAGCTGAAGGAATTGATTTTTAGGGCACAGATTTCATCCACTGTATTTGAAAGGTCACTTGTTAGTTTGGGTTTTTTGCTCCAAGCCCAGAACAGACCTCTAAGCTTGCAGTGCATGGCTGCTCCTTTTCCAGTAAGTGGTTAAGAGCAGAGGGGAATCAAATTCAACAGGTGTCCCCTCGGGATCGAGCTGGGAGCACTCGGTGATTGAAGTGCTGTTCACTGGGGGAAAGCTACAGGTTGTGTCCTCATTTAGCTTATTTATGGCACAAGAATAAAAATTGGTCTCTTTACCTGTGCTAGAAAGCATTAAAACAGAAGTTCTAACTGCGGAGATGGAATCACTGCACCGAGTTAGCTGTGGACAGCCACACTGGTGTGCTCCTGCAAAGAAGGTGTGGAAGAAGGGATAAGCCTATGTGCTTCCAAGGTCAGGATAAAGCACCACCCCAGAGCACCTTCAAAAGGGTTTTGTTTATAGCCCAAAGCACAAAGGAGAGCCTGACCACGTCATTCACCTTTTGACCAGAATCAGCACCAGGACAAAGTTCTCCAGAGATCGGCTCCCCGTTTGTCACCTTCCCGTGGATGGAGGCCGGGCAGCGACTGTGCAGTGCACAAGTTTGCCTGTAAATCCCATTCATCACACACCAAATTGTCTTCTGTCTAATCCTCTCTTCTGCCACGCATGGCTAAATGATTTCATTGCGGCAAGGCAGTTGTCCCTGATAACATGATAGGAGGCGATTGCCTGACTGGCTTATGTCAAACCTCAGAAAAATGGATTTTAAAGAAGTGTCGCTATTAATTTTTCCACTTCTCATAAAATTCATCTTGCTAACCCTTGCTTCACAAATACCTTTTTTTTGGTGGGGTTGATTTCAGCCAAACCCTAGGCTGCTCAGAGGGTGCATTGCCTGCTCTCCGCCACTTCTCTAGGGGACTGGCCCAGGTCAGCAGCCGAGGGAGGGAATATAAGTGGGGGGATCTGATAACAGACTGCACGTTTGTAAAAATCACGCTTGCCACACATGCTCTGGGTGGGAGAAGAAGTAGTAGGCTTAAACAATAGCAAAGCAGATGCAGTTTGAACACGACAGAGGAGGCAAAGCAAACATGGTCATGATAGGTATAAGGTAAATGCTAGAGCAGATCGTGGGAGAGATTAGAGAAGCTGCGTCTGAAGAGTTTGTGTGTGAAGCCTGTTAAAATTCTATTTCTGGAGCAGGTTTTGGTGTAGATGACCATGCCCTTGTGTTACAGGGGTGAACTACCAGACCTCTGCAGTTCAGTTCAGCCCTATTTTTTATGATTTTGTAGTACTGCTCTTGGAGATCAGGAAGAATTAAAGGGTAAGTCTGTCTTCCCTTATAAAACTAGAAGTAAATGCATAACAGCTTAATTGAAATTACTGACTTCCCCAGATAAGCTGGATGTAACTAGATCAACAGCGATCTAGTTAATATAGATAAATGACTTGCGATATCCAGTCCTCGCAGATTAGAGCACTGAGGATGGAGTGGCAAGACACCAATAGTGAATCTCTGTGGGGAAAAGAGACCACGTACGTTTGCTGCTGACACAATAAGGATAACTTGAGCAAAACCGAAATCCAGTAGTTCAGCCCTGGGGCAGGAAAAGGAGGGGATGAAGAACTGGCTTTAATAGCACCACCCCTGGGGTTTTGGTTCTTTGTTGCGTTTCTTGAGCAGCTCCCTGACATTCTGGATCTCAGCTGAAGGTGTAGGCTCAGTATGATCTCTAAAGTTGTAGAAGGAAATAAGTCATTTAAGAATATAATTGAAAATACAACAAATCCATTGAGCTGAGTGCTTTGTCCTTGAGTTCAGCTGGAAACCCGTAACATATGAGGGACACGCTAGAGTAAAAGAGGACTATTTAAGGAGCATCTGGAGAGATGGGCTTCAGCTGCCCTTTTCCCTATTTATGCTTATTAGAGATGAAATTGAAGTGCAGCATGATTAAATTATGCATATAAAGAAGAGCTTCCACAAACAAGAAAACATAAGCAATGTGGGAAGAAACAGAACTGCAAAGAGAACGAGAGGAGCGAAACCAAACAGGATGCCAAACTGCAAAAGACATTTCAACAGCACCTAATTAAAACGGTTCACATTTGCAACAGACAGAAGGTAAAGACATTCACTAGGAAACAGAAGAAAGGGGGGAAAACATGAAAAGGAGGGATTTAGTCGATCATAGGAGATTCTGGAAAAATAGCAAGCTTGAGCAAAGGCCAGTTGCAGAAGGTGAAACATGTTTAGAGTTGGGGGTAAGAGTGCTGTAAGACATCATTTCCATTTGTCTTACAGCAGAACTGAGAGGCTCCAGCCGGTAATAATGAAAAATATCATGTGCAGCAGCCCCTGCCCACAGCGTCTGCAGCCTATGGGGAGCTGGCGCTACCGACGTTTTGCATTTATCTCCATGCAGTGATTTGAATAAGATCACATAGCAACCAGCCCAGGACTGAGAAATCAACCCAGTTCTTCCAGGTCCCACTCCAATAACTTAATCACAAGATTATCTTCCAGCTTCTTTTGTTGATTAATGAATCTTCATCTTTTGGCTTCAGAAGCCATAGACACAGCAGTAACAGTTGAGGCTGAAAATCCAGCATGATACCTTTGTTAGCAGGGTGAAGTAATAACACTTTTTCTCCTGTGACACCTTTCAAAACCTGACATGTTCACCACCGGGTTAGTCTGGTTTCAGATCTGTAGCAGAGCAGCGCCAGCTTAAAAGTGGAATAATCATGACAAATGAGTCCTTAGCCATCTTTCAAAGAGATGAAATAAAATGTACACTTGTGTGACAAAAATACAGAAGATGAAAAAAACAACGAGAAGAAACGACTCTATACTTTGCCTGTCTCTGTCTAAGCAAAATCATTTTAATAATTGGTGAACGTGGCATGAAAAGTAGTGAATAACATTTGAAAGGGAAAAGACTGTCGTGTACCATGTCTGAGAACGAAAAGGGGAAGGTATTTTTCCTTCTTGTGGCAGAGCCTTCGCTTTCAGAAAGAGTTGGCTAGGTGAAAACTGAGCTTTCTTGCTAGAGAGAAGCTGATTTATGTGTACACAAGAAATCTCAGTGTTCAGAGATAAGACACCTAAGTGCTTTGTTAATGATGAATGATGGAGCAGCAGTCAGAGCTGTAGGAAGGAGCTCTTCATTAAGTAAATCAGAAGCTGTCAGAGGCCTTTGGTAACCCACCCGTCTAGATGCTGCCTGAGATCCAGCCATCCTCTCCTCGTCCAGCCATGATGCTACATGGAGATGCCATAAATCACTTGTACAGTCCATGAAGAATTACCATCAGACCAAAGGTGCGTGTTAAACGATCCCATGCTGAAGGGGCAGGGGGGTGTTTGGTTTCCCTTCTGCCCAGATAGGTCTAAAATAATTAGTCCTGTGTCCGTGGATGACAGTCAGCAGGGATGTCTTATCCCTCCTAACCCCCCAGGCAGGGGCTGGAAGTCCTGCTTAGGCCAGTCCAGGTTACTCTCTTGCCTTTGAGATGTTTGTGGTTTGGCTGTGAGGACCAAGGCCAGGCAGCAGTCTTGTTCTTAGCCCTGACACAGAGAAATGAGCAAGTGTCACAGAGAGACAAGTGGCCCGGGTATGTGGCTGTAGTCATTGTCCCCTCCATAATGTAATTTTTACAGGGGCAACAGGAGGGGGAAGAGCAGAATCCCCCCAGGGACCGCCTCCTTCTCGGGGAAGTGACTGATGAGCCTGGCAGCCTCTGAACAAATATTTCTGATGCAGAGAATTCACTTGTCAACTTGGAGGGGCCCCGAGAGGAAATTTCCAAAGCAGATCTGTCGGAGAAAATGACACCACACAAGGAAGCCCTCCTTAGGAGATATGTCTTCAGAAGATGTGGTGTGTTTGAAAATAGGATGCTTCTGTGTGTTCCTGCAGATGAGTTAAAATTCAGGCAACCGTGGCTGAATTTTTAATCTGTGAGCTGCAGCAGATGAAGCACAAGGAGGCAGTGATTCATTTTTTTCACCTTCCTTGATGCTTCCTTGGTCAGTCAGAGTTTTGTTTTTTTTTCTTTTCCAGATCAGAGCCTTCTCTTCAGGCCTGAGATAACTCACTGTGTTCCTTGTCTGGATTACAAACCAGGGAATTTTTGGGCATCTGGCTGTTTGTGTAATTGCCTAACACTGTGAAACCCTATCTCAGCTGAAACCTCTTAGCTCCACCGTTAGACAAAAAGCAATTAACAGTAACCATAACCAGAAACACTTTTAGTGTGAGGACAGGCAGCAAATGGCAAATAGATACATCAACAAATCTGTTTTTGCCATGTACTTTGCTGTTTGCAGCCAATGGGTCATTAATTTTTATACGGGTATCATGTACTTATAAGCGGTTTGGGAATCTTGAAGTTATTACCTATGTCAGCGGCTTTGATTACGTTGGCTGCTCTGCGTTGCTTGCGATTCTTTGGTTAAAAAGCCACCCCAAAGGATAGAGCAGTGAGAATCGCACCCCAGGGCAGTCCTGGGGACCCAAAGGCACCCAGGCTGTGCCCTGATTACTCCTCGCACTTGTTGAATCTCTCAAATATGTTTCCTCAAATCGGGGCTGGGTTTGTAAAGCCGTTTCCCCTCTGAAAGCTCATCAGCATGCACGCTTCAGAGGTGTTGTTCAGATAGCTCTTCTAAGTAGCAGTATTTCATCCTGTCAAATATGAAATTGGCTCAGGTCAGAAATTTTGTGCTGAGCTGGCCCATCTTTGTGGTTTTCACTAATTAAATCTAGGACAGATAACCAATAGATTCTTCAGCTGAACAAGAATAACTATTTTGACCTCTTTTTCCAGGTGTTTTCTGATTGTTTTATGTTTTCTGATTCATTAGCTCAAGTTTCAGTTCTCTGAAAAAAAAAGAAAGTAGGACAACTTATATTTTACTTGGCAAGTTGATTGTTTTAGGTAAAGTAAGGTTTACTTTCCATGCAAAGTCATGGAGGCACTTAGAGAGTATCTATGTGTAAAATGATGTGAATAACATTAGGTGGATTCAGGCAAGTGATGTTTTTTAATCTGAATAAATGCAGTGTTTCAAAAAAGCAAATACAGAGATGTCAAGAATGAGATTGCCTGTTACCACACTCCGCACTGGAGCAGTGCTTCGGTTATCAGTTATTTTTAAGCTCACTCTCCTGCTTTGTTTGGCGGTAGCCTGTGTCTCCAGATAATCTATCAACGATTACCTGTTTAGTTTTATTACGTTCTGTTCTCTGCTGTACTCATTCAGGACTTCATTTGCTCCCGTCTTGCAGACGGTTTTAAATGTTAAGCTTGTTTTCCTACCAGATGGAGAATAGACGCCTCTATTTCAGGTAAGTGTTTTGTGATATCTCCCCGGTGTAAGATGATGATACCGCGCTCATTATACTTCAGGTCGGGAAGGCTGCTAAATGTAAATCAGAGCAGACCTTTAGTGCCTCACAGGTTAGAGGGGTTTTGCCGGGATTTTTGTGTGTTTAATATAGGTTGGGTGTCCTTCTTGTGTAGTCAGGAGCTGTGGGCAGTGCAAAGGGATTTTGCGGGAGCAGTTCATCTATGATGCTGGCAAGAACATTGCCAGTACCTGCCACGGCCACCTCACACGCGTGGGACAGTACAGATTCAGCTCCCTGACAGAGAAAGGCTCTTATCGAGTGTTTGCAGGGCTGAAGGCAAACTTCTCTTCTGCCCTGAGCATGCCTAGTCCCACATGGCCATGTTCACTCCAGGTTTCTCTTTCATGGGACATGACAGACTGCAGCGGCTAAAAAATGGCCAATCTGGGCTCAATAGCTGCCTACAGGCAAGGGTGGGATTTTTTTACATCTTGACTCTTCCTGAGGATTATGACAAAGAAAACTAAAAGGGAGCCAAATGAAAAGGTATTCATACAAATGGGGAAAGACAGACATATTGGTCACCCCAGCAGTGACCAAAATATTCAGGGCAGAGGGTTTCTTCCCCTGGAATGATGTGACCTTTGTGATGCAGTTCCCAGCACGGTCCTGCAAGTGGGTGCGCAGATCCCAGCAGAGATGTGAGAGGCATCCGTTCTGCTGGCAAGGGACTGTCTCTGCTGATCGAGCTGTGGTCCAGTAACTCATCTAATGAGAGTTTGCATGCATAGGAGAGAAGGAAGAGCAGGTGTTTCTGTAGTTTTTCTTTTTTTTTTTTCCTCCCCTTACTCCTCTTATAAAGGGTAAGTCTCTGCTGTACAAGTTTCCCGACAGCTGAATGCAAGCAGACTGTCTGTCTTATCTCCATTTGCCCCCTTCTGTGCAAACGCTTTAGTCACTTCCCTGCAAATTTAATGTTTTTTCAACTACTGACATGCTCCTCTTCCCTACTCTGCAATTATGAACCAATGTGCTGATGTTTTAAGTAAAACGTTTTGTTTTAAAATGTGCAACATCCAAATTAAAAAAAAAAGAAAAAGAAAAAAGAAAAAAAGACAGCTTCCTCCCCAAATTCTCTCTGATGCTAATTATAGAAATCTCAGCTCTCCAGCAGAAGTGTCAGTCAACAGAGGGTTCGGCTCTTTTCAGAGGCTGAAGCTTTGGAAAAATATACTTAGGATGGTGCATACAACTGGGAGATACGGCAGGTACACGCCAGAGGTGAACGCTGAGTTTGGAAATGCAAACAGACTTTGAGGTCTGCCCGTCCCCTTCCTCCCCCAACACCTCGAACACTGCATTGTTGGTTGCTCTTCATTTTTATATCATCTCACAGTCCGCTGTCAAGACACACGCGTTGTTTACATAGAGTTGGCACCAGAAGTTATTTTATGTTCCAGCTCAGTTGGAGAAGGGTAACAAATATTCTGAGTTTGCTCTGAAATCGTTACGGGAGGAGTTCCTGGATTATACATCATGGTTGCTCCTGCAATGGAGCAATGTCAGAGTTTCAGCCTGATGGTGTTCCTGGCTGTTAGGATGAGACCCTGGACTCTGTCCCCATCACAACTGGGGGTTAGAATACATTTGCGAAGTCATTCCAGTGCCGTTTTTTTTATTAGGGAATCTTATTTACATACTGCATTCTCTTCTTGCACAAGAAAGCTGCAGGCTTTTTTTTTTTCTTCTAATGCATTTTAGAGGTGATCTGACATTTTCTAATGGCTCTCAGGTATGTGTAATTTGGCCTGTCCCACGTCTGCGTTTTCCAAAATAACGTTGGAAAATTATTTGGGTTCCTGCTTTTTTTTTTTTTTTGGACAATCATTACTCTCACTTTTCCCAGGTTGACCTATAAATGTCCATATGCTGCAGGATATTTGCAGTAGGTGTAGGTTCCTTTGGAGATGGTCTTGTGTGGGAGACAATATGACAGCTCATCTGCATAGCACAGGCATCATACCCCTGACTTGATTTAGCAGAGAGTCCTGGATCTGGAGGCTTCTCCCATATAGCCTGTATATTTAGGGCATTGCTCATATACACCCTGCACTCACGCTCTCTCGTGCAGTCATTCCTCCGTTAGCTGTGGGCAGCTCAGCCAGTTTGAGGATAAATCACGGCGGGCAACAGGCATGGCAGACCCCGGCTCGGGGGCATGGCCTCTGCCGTTGGAGCTCCACGCTACATCCAGGCATCCCGTGCTGTTAAAAAAAATGCGTGTTAACGTACGGCCGGAAGATTTCATGGGAAAAACTTTGCATTGGCCACGTGTGACAGCAGTGATGAAGGCTGTTCTGATAAACTGGTGGAACTGATGTCCCCGGGAGATCAGTCCTCCAAATGCCATGACTTTTGATTAGGAACCGGGTTGTCCTTAGAATTGTTGAACCTATGTAAGACTCTTGCAGGGGGGGCGGGGAGATGGGGGGGAGAATTTTGCGAAGCTGGGATGCAGGTTGTCAGCGTGATATTGGGATGAGGTGCAGGAAAACGACCTGTGTCGCACCACACCTCAGCATCCCTTTGTTACAGTTGCGCGTCAATAATTTCCACCCGGCAGCTAAGGAATTTGTGGGCCTTTAAGTGTTTGTTTTAAAGACTTCCGGCAGACAAATGTCCTTCCCATCTCACGGGTGTGTTTCAGAGAAGGAGAGAGCAGTTGGGCTCGAACACATAACGGAGATAGGGCACTCCTATTCATTTTGGGGTCCTTTATGCTCTGACGAAGTGTTTGCCACGGCTAAGGACCCTACAGAACAGCCTGCTCCGCCTGTGAGTGCAGCGGTGCCGTCTCCTGTTGGGTTTTTTTTGTGTGTAGCGAGACCCCCGCGAACAGAGGCCGCTCTCTGGCTTCCTCAGCCCCACGGAGGGATGTGGCCTGGGCTCGCCAGCTGGGCCAGGAGGGGGGACATTGCTGCCGCGTGGGGCCGTGACAGGTGACTGATCCCCGTCAGGCATACTGGGGGAGCGGTAGGCGTGCCGGCGTCTTTTTGCCATCGGGTTTCCTGGGCCTGCGTATAGGGTGCCGATGGGGTGGTTGTCCTGGGAGTCAGTCAGACTACAGCTGTGGGAAGGTGAACACATCTCCGGGTCTGTCAGCCATACTGAGGGGCTGCAGCAGGAGCTGGACTATGGCTGTCAGTCCTACTGGGAGGGTGACAAGGGCTGTTCTCTGAGTGACAGTATCACTGGGGTGGTTGTGTCAGCCTGATGGGAGTGTGATGGGTCAGGCGACAGGGCTGACCTCACAGCGTGTCAGTTGCATTGGAGGTTGGAGCAGGCGTTGGTCCCTGCCTGTGTCAGTCACACAGGTGTGTGTGACAGTGGGGTGGTCTCAGAGTCTCAGTCACACTGGGAGATTGACGAGACTGGTCCCTGGCAGTGTCAGTCACATTGGGGGTGTGACAGGGGCGGTCCCTGCTGGGGTCCGTCACACTGGGGGTGTGATGGGGCGGTCCCTGCTGGTGTCAGTCACACCGGGAGGTGTGGCATGGGCGGTCCCTGCTGGTGTCAGTCAAACTGGGGGTGTGATGAGGCGGTCCCTGCTGGTGTCAGTCACACTGTGGGTGTGACAGGGGTGGGTCCTCTGCCTATGTCCCTCCTACTGAGGGCGTGGCGGCAGCTGGTCTCCAGATGTCAGTCACACCGCGGGTGTGATGGGGACTGGTGTCCGGCTGCATCAGTCAAACTGGGGGTATAACAGGGACTGGTGTCCGGGTGTCAGTCACCCTGGGGGAGTGACAGGGGCTGGTACACGACTGTGTCATTCCCACGGGGGGGGGTGAGAGGGGCCAGCCTCTGGTGGTGTCAGTCATATCGGAGGTGTGACAGGGGTGGTCCCTGGCGGTGTCAGTCACATCGGAGGTGTGACAGGAGTCTGTCACTCACACAAAAGGTTGTGAGAGGAACTGGCCTCCAGCTG